>OX632360.1:14425369-14430369 GCA_951751655.1 Ophion costatus | reverse complement strand
TAGTACTCCGGGATTTTTGAGCTCGCTTATTACGAATCTAAACTTTAAATTTGAAAATTCAAAATGGCGGCGCTAGAATGGCGGACCGAAGTTGAAAATTTTACTCCATTTAGATAAAAATTGGTATTCTGGGATTTTCAAGGTCGCTTATTACGAATCTGAACACAAAATTCAAACCTTTTTAATGGCGGATCTACTATGGCGGACGAAAGCACAAAAAATAGCTCAATTTGGATAAATCTTGCTAACGGTAATCAAAATGAAGGAATTTTTCATGGTGAATTCAATAACATGGAGCATAATACAATAAATAGGTCGAAATATATGAAGCTTGATTACCGAGTTTTATCTAAATCAATCTGTATTATTTGTATTTTCATTCGCCATATTTGTTCGTCATTGTGAATTCCTGAATTTTGAGTTCAGATTCGTAATCAGCACCCTCAAAATCCCCAGAGTACAAGTTTTCAGGATAAAAAAATTTCCCTCCCATTTTGGGCACTTTTTGTTGAATTCTCTCTGGCAACAAAGGGGTTAATTATTAATATAACCAGAACCGTTTGTGAGAAATTTTTCAAGGTTATTGCGTGATTTTTTGTTAAATATTTGACCCTCTAGTGGGGCAAGATGAATACAAGCTAGCAGGGCAAGATGGGTATGTGCTCGTCCTGCTCCGCATTGCTGATGCTACGGGCAACCTGCCTACCTGGTTTAACTGCATTCAATTATTTCAGTAACAATTTGATGTAAGTCAAATGTTTGTATGTCAAAAAGTATGTCAAAAGGGAGTGTTATGTTCGTGTGGACGTGGGTATGTCAATGTCTCCAAAACTTAAAAGTAGAAACTCTAATTGTGTAATGTGTAATGTCTCATTACATTTTGTATTGATGCCGCGCATTTTTTTCTTTCTCTCTATTGTTAGGATAGATGCCTTCCTACATAGATTGCTTCTTGTTTGTTTCAGATTTTAACGATGGTTAGAAGGTGCAAGAAAAAAATCAAGAGAGGAGGGTGGAATAAAAAGAGTAGGAAGAAGGCTGTGAATGACGTGTTAAGACTATAACAGAGGCTGAAATGACACTGGTAGAGCCTTCGGGTCCTATTCAACCGGTGTTTCTACCAGAGGAAAAAGAAGAACTAACAAATTACTTAAAAGATATGGAAGCAACATTATTCGGACTAAACATTACGGAATTCAGACGATTGGCTTATCAAATGACTGGTATTGAGAATGGAACCATTTTTATTAACGATAGAGGCTAATGACTCTTGTTCCATCATGCCCCCAATGCTACCCCTTCTTGCCCCGCATATGGCGTGAGATGGGAAAAATAAAAGTTGAACAAAAAATATATATTTCATGCTGACAATCAGAAAGACTGATTTTTTGTTGTAAAATTACAAGATTAATAAATGTTGATTACTTTAAAAGAATAATTAAAGTTGTATCATTCACGTGTATTGTTTTATTTGAACATGGACTTGGCGTTCTCATCTCGTCCCTTCTTCCCGTACCAGTGACAAAAAGTATGCCATGGAAGGGACATTCTAGTTCAATAAAAAAAATGGTCAAGTCAAGGGGTCAACGTCTCGAATAGTTGACAAATAGGTGGATCGGGCCTATAAGAACTTTTCCAATATCTGGCATAGATTCAGTCCTGGGTTTGCCAATAGGCCGTATAAGCAGTTGCCTAGAGGCGGCAGACTTTAGGGGGCGGCGGATTTTAGAGGCACCTGAAAAAGCCTAGGTGAATACAAGTGATTAAGATGGGGGGGGGGGGCGGCACAAAGTCAAGTGGCCTATACTTAGGAAAAGGACAAATTCGGCCTTGCATAGACTGGGCGAAAAAAAATCGGCGGCAATTGGCGCTGCCATATTGTGCTCACGAACGCTTCTCTCAGCAAGGCTGGGCAGCAAAAGCGTTAGCAGGTAGCAGGTAGCAGTTTCCAGAAGTGCAGAAGTTGGCTAAATGGGCACGAATTGTCCGCTTGGAAGTTACCTGTGAGATAACACGAGTCCACCATATGACAGTTACCTTTTTGGATGGTCAACTCGAAGGTAACCTCCGAGCGTGCATTTGGTACACTTTAAGCCGACTTTTGGACAACTTTTGGAAATTTCTACTTGGGTTGCCAGTTCTTTGTGGCAATTTATCAAGAATGACGGAAACACCTTCACGCAAACCGTTTTTAGTTCATTTGGGGTTCCCTATTTCTAACAAAATAAGCTTTTCGACATAGTTCTAGATTCAGTTGGGGGATTTTTAAGGGAGATATGAAAAAGTTAGAGAAAGGGTTCCCATTTAATATTTTCGTCGCTACAACTTTCTATTGAACCGTACCTTCATCACCATTAGTTTCATTGTTCATCATGTTAAATAACTCGGCAATAAATTGAAAACCAACAAAAGCGTCTGTTGCATCCGCCATCTTGATACTTATTCTGCGAAACCGAACGATTTAAGTTCCGGAAAACGTAAGCTCGTCGAAGTGTGCCCAGCTCAACCCGAACGTGCGACAGCACCGCTAATAAGCAATGAGCGCTGCAAGCGTTTGGGCGCCCAAGTCGAATGCACTCTATATGTCAGTCAGTCATTAAGCCAATCTGTCAGTCAGTTACGGAACTGTTTTGTATGCATAGAGAGAACTGCTATTCTATGTTAACAATATATTCATTTTATCATAAAATGGAATATCTCGTTTTTCGATTATTCGAACTACCCCTGGTCTCAATTAGTCCGAATAATCGGGATTCTACCTTATCTATATAATTTGTTTAGAAAGTTCAACGTAGAGAACGCGATGGGATCCATCAAGAATCGTATCGGATTTTGTTCGATAATGTTTCGATCCTTTAGGATTCCCATTGGATTCCCATGGGGGATCCCGATTAGGATCCACTGTACGAGCGTGACGTTTAAGGAGTTTGAGGACAATTGACGAAATGTTACCGTTTGATTGAAATTTAAAGAGAAAATTCTTTGTCATATACCTAATGTACCCACCAAATTTAATATCGATCATCTATACCGTTTCTATAAAATTAAGGATGTTGAGTCCCTCCCAAATCTCAAATGATCATAAAATTCTGAAAATTTGGCATGTTTTTGTATGAAGTATTTCAGAGGTCGTGTAAAAATTTCACGACGATTAAGAAGCTCGTTATTGAACAATTAACATTCACAAATTAAATGTTGTTCTATGGAAACTGATGTAACTTTGCAATAAGTTTTTTTTTTGACCTCTCAATTTTATAATATCTAAAATATACTGAAAACAACGGAAACAAAACGAAGTTTATTGATAATTTTTTTTAATTTCTTTTAACAATTGTTCTCAACAAAATGTTAATTTTTTAATAACGAGCTTCCTAATCGTCGTGAAATTTTAACACGACCTCTCAAATACTTCATACAAAAACATACCAAATTTTCAGAATTTTCTTATCATTTTTTATTTCAACCCTTAAGGAGGTTGAAGTAATGATGATACAATTCTGAAAATTTCGTATGTTTTTACATGAAGTATTCAGGAGGTCGTGTAAAAATTTCATGACGATTCAGAAGCTATTTATTGAACAATTAACATTAACATGTTACACCTGAACAATTGAAAAACTGTACAATTGAAAAAACACTTTTTAAAATAGGGGAATGTCTACCCTTATCGCTGAATGGCAGTTTTGCGCGCGAAATAGTGTGAAAAAAATCTTTAAAATGTTATGGAAGACTGTCAAATCACATTCACTCAGTACATCAGGACACGGATAAAAAAAATGTCATAATTTAGTGAGTGATTTGACGTTAAAAAAATGTTAATATTTTTTCACACTATTCCGTGCCTAAATCCCCCAATGTTACCAAGTGTTTTTTCAGTTGTGAATTTTATAGCAAAGGTGTAAACGATCGATTTGAAATTTTGGTGGGTGCATTTAGTATATGACAAAGAATTTACTGTATAAATTCGCGTTTAGTATATGATAAAGAATTTTACTGTATAAATTGGTAATGAAATAGTAACATTTCGCCAATTGTCCCGAAACTGTTTGAGGGGCGACAGCTGCCTAGGTCGGTCCAAAAATTGCATTTTCCAAAAATATTTTTGTTCGGGAGTATTACCTTTCAGCTATATTCCCAAAAAATATCATTATAACATTCTTAAAAATTGAATGAGCTACAGCTTCTAACAGTCGGTCGGGCAGCCAGCAGCAGCACCATACTTCAAGCTTTAAACGCGTTTTTTCTCGAAAAACTGCTATCAAAGTCGGTGGACATGATATCTCGAGAACCACTCGATGGATTATTTCCAAATTTACAGGAGATACGACGAGAAACATTTAAAGGTCGTTGACGATCTCACTTTTCCCAACTCAATCTTCATTTTTCAATAGTTACGTCAAAATGACGACTTTTTCATAGATTTTTTATGCTCGACTTTCCGTGCGTCGCCACGTTGTTAAAAAAAATTCTTTTAATAATCGACGATCGTCAGCGACTCGTCTTTATTGTGAACTTGAACAATTCGTTTGATTTTTAGATTACAGATGCACCGTTTGAGCTGGAGCGTGTCCACCGCCAAACGTCGCCAAAAACGAGTTTCTTTTTCACGAATCATTTCTCAGAAAGAAATTTCGGAGTTTGACAATTTTTTTCGAACCTCTAGGTAGATGTAGGTCCTCAATTATAGCGGTCGAATGCGATGACCCATTGTATCCCGATCAGGAAGTGGGTACAAGTACGGGAATCCAATTTGATCCCTACGACAATTTCTCGACGAGAACTCTTTTTAACTTCGATAGCCACTTTTAATTTTTCACTTCTTCGCTTCTCCAAATCTTAGCGCGTCCATTGTAGCCGCGTTGATGAACCGCAGCTGTGAACCTTCCCGGTGTTAAATTTACACCCCTATACGTATCGCAGAGGATTCGAACCCATGTGAATTTGTTGCTGCGATCTACATTTAAAAAATTCTTCTCTGACTCCCTCGTATATGACAGGCC
>OX632360.1:14379748-14425169 GCA_951751655.1 Ophion costatus | reverse complement strand
GGGTGCGGGATTGAAAATTAAAGTTTGCAAAAAAAAGCGATACGGCCGGCGAGTTGGTGGTTTTACAACGCTCCCTCGTCTGCCGGAATATACTGCGGAGTGATCGAATTAAATTCCCCGGGTTCGTAATTTTTTTTTCGGGCGAAGGAGTGGGCGGAATAGCTCGGACCCTTTTCTCGTCGTAGGGGCAGAACGGCGAGGCCGTTGCGTGCGGACAGGGAGCGCCGAGCTTGCGGAATTGTAAAGCTGGTGTGGTCACGGTCGTGCATTGAGTCAGACTACCTCTGTACATGCACGTGTATGTACGTATGTACGTAATGTATATATGCGATGACGCACTCTCCGGAGTTAAAGCTCGGGTTCTAATGCATGCGATTAATTTTTTTTTAAGGGAGGTTTCTACTTTGTTGGGGCAAAAAAGGTATTTTTTTTTAATTTTGCTGTACTGGAAAGAAGAAGATGGAGGAAGGTGTACTCTATGGTCCTGGCTTAGCAGATTAGGTGTAAGTATGAAACTTTTTATTTTATTCTCACATAAACTTCAGGTTAACTGTAACCGAGTTTTTCTCGAAATCACGTTTTCCAAGTTTGCGGAAGTGCGCCTACACCCCCTAGATGAGCAATCATTACGAAATTTGGCAGGCACGTGAACAACAAACGTCTTCATTAGTTGAACTAGAATTATCCAAAAATATTCAAATGTTTTGATTTTATGAACAAAATACTGTAAGAATTTTTGGTGAAAACTCAGCTACCACTCCGATCGCTCACTATTTTTTTTTTTTCAATTTTTCTTTTTGATTCTTGGCAGATCCATACGCAATATTGTGCAAAGTAAAAATATGTTTCATTTTGTTTGCTTCAGATAACCTGTTCAGGACTTGGAGGACTTCCGCAAGCGAAGAATATCATAGCTGGCGCACCGACACACGTGGCTCCACCCACTCCCAGTAGCATGTTTTGTCAAACTTTAAAAAATATCATCATGTTCAATAATGACGGCTTAGTTAACGTACCAAATTTGAAGATTCCATAATTAATATTTTCCGCATAAAAAATTGGTAAAAAATCGAATATTCTTTGGCCCAACAAAGTAGAAACTTCCCTAAAGGTTGGAGCCTGAATGAGGACGTCCGAAAAATCGTTTTTATTATTGCTTAAATCGATAGATGAACCGATAGATCGATAGATATCCAAGAATATATTTACACAGTTACAGAGGCCAATTGTAAATATTTTCGAAGATACAGGGCCAAAAGCAGAGAATCCATTGATATTTAATATCGATATTTCCGCCTATTGAAAACTTTGAAGCACATTTTCTCCAGATTTCATTTTCACGATTTTTCCAAATTGCTGGGCGTGATAACAAAAAAAAAAATAAACGATCCATTGAATCGAACCAAAGTTTATTTTCTTCAGTATGAAAATCTCTTCAAACTGAATTACAAGAATCGTTGAAAAAGTCTTTTTGAGTTATTTTTATAGGCTTTTGTACAATATTATATTCAAAATATTATATTTCATGAGGATAGTTAGCAATTCTCGATTTTTTAAGCTTTTTTATTTCACCCAGAAGAAAAGTATATGACAATTGAAAATTTTATTGGTCAATTTGATTCAGTAGACAATTACGAGCGGCATCTTTTCCGCCGATTGGGGACTGCAGTGGCAAGGCACACATGGAATAGGCTGACAAATCCGCAGTCATTTAGTGTTTCAGATAGAAATTTTGTTATACATTTAAAATATACATGGAAAGATACCTCAATGTTTACTCGGCTCATCGGTTTTTTCCCCTCCTAATAAAAAATTACAAAAAAAATGCTTTTTGAACCTTCTAATTCAGGCTTCCGCCTTAACTGCAAGGGATAAGAATGTTCGATTAAGGACGTTGAGTCCCTATGAAACATGTTAATGTTAATTGTTCAATAAATAGCTTCTTAATGGTCATGAAATTTTTACACGACCTCCTGAATACTTCATGTAAAAACATACCAAATTTTCAGAATTCTATCATCATTACTTCAACCTCCTTAGGGGTTGAAATAAAAAATGATAAGAAAATTTGGTATGCTTTTGTATGAAGTATTTAAGGGGTCGTGTTAAAATTTCACGACGATTAGGAAGCTCGTTATTAAAAAATTAACATTTTGTTAAGAACAATTTTTAAAAGAAATAAAAAAAAGTTTATCAATAAACTTCGTTTTGTTTCCGTTGCTTTCAGTATATTGTAGATATTACAAAATTGAGAGGTCAAAAAAAAACTTATTGCAAAGTTACATCAGTTTCCATAAGACAACATTTAATTTGTGAATGTTAATTGTTCAATAACGAGCTTCCTAATTGTCGTGAAATTTTTACACGACCTCTGAAATACTTCATACAAAAACGTACCAAATTTTCAGAATTTTATTATCATTTGCGATTTGGGACTCAACATCCTTAAGGACGATACATATCGTGCCTGGGTTTGTTTGGGAGCGATTTTTTTATACTCTCGTAAAAACAGAGTAGTGATAAAGCGCGTCCTGTGCACAGCTATGGCGATCTTCACCGCCCCCATATCGTTGCCCAAACTGGAACGGGCGACCGCGTGGTAAATACCAAGAGCGGAAGGCAATTTTACTGAGTGTTCGATGGTGGACACAAATGAAGTCAGTGAAGATGTAGCTGCCTGTATCGGCGAAGGTTTTCCGCACTTTCCCCGTGCCCTCGTGCAAATGCGATGCAGGAGTGCATCGGGAACCACCCGACTGTGGGCAACTCTTGGGATGGTCATAGAGGGACTGGAATTAATGAAGCGTAAAATGTGGGCCAAAGGCGAAAGGAATGGCGAAAAAAATCTGCGCGGGCATACGAAGGAGTATTACGAATTAATAAAAATATGATCGTAAAAATGTGGGGCTGTACGTGACCGCGCTCTTTACAGGACTGAATCTTTGACGACACGTAACAAGTGAGGCTATCCGTGCTCGGGTCTGGTACCCGCGTTCGCTTGTAGCCCGCACGAATAAACGGGAATATGAAAGTTTTATGGCATATCAGAGGAATGCTCCGAGGCGATGGTTGGCCGGGGGGGGGGGGGGAATATTCGTGATGGTATCCGGTATAAAATAAAACGAGAGCATGTGATACTGATGCACTGATTTCACGGAATATTTTGTACGTTCGGTGAGTAGACGACAGTCTCTCCCTCTCTCTCTCTCTCTCTCTCTCTCACTCTCTTTCTCCCTCTCCCCTCTCCCCTACTCTTTCCCTTTTGGGCCAAAACAATTGGCCGAAATAATCACAAACAATAGCTGAGATGCTACATATGCTCAGTGGTTCTGGAAATTTTGTTAATTTTGTCACTGGAACAATGGTGCTTTAATTTGCTGAAGACTATATTAAGGATGTTGAGTCCCCAATGGCAAATGATAATAAAATTCTGAAAAATTGGTACGTTTTTGTATGAAGTATTTCAGAGATCGTGTAAAAGTTTCACGACAATTAGGAAGCTCGTTATTGAACAATTAACATTCACAAATTAAATGTTGTCTTATGGAAACTGATGTAACTTTGCAATAAGTTTTTTTTTTGACCTCTCAATTTTGTAATATCTACAATATACTGAAAACAACGGAAACAAAACGAACTTTATTGATAAATTGTTTAAAATTTTTTTTTTTAATTTTTCTTAACAAAATGGTCATTTTTTAATAACGAGCTTCCTAATCGTCGTGAAATTTTAACTCGACCTCTTAAATACTTCATACAAAAACATACCAAATTTTCAGAATTTTTTTATCTTTTTTTATTTCAACCCGTAAAGAGGTTGAAGTAATGATGATAGAATTCTGAAAATTTGGTATGTTTTTACATGAAGTATTCAGGAGGTCGTGTAAAATTTGCATGACGATTAAGAAGCTATTTATTGAACAATTAACAGTAACATGATTCATAGGGACTCAACATCCTTAGGGCGGAACGCCACTGTGACGGTTAAAAAAATCGATTTTTTTTCACTTTCTCAAAAGATACATTAGGGTGGTAGAAATTTGAGCTCTATTTTCTTCCTGTTTTTCACATTGCAATTATCTTCTTTAAAGAAAAAAAAATGGTCACGGAAGCTGGGAGTGGTCAAAAAATATTTAGACGTCACTCGAGACTCTCAAAAATTCAAGTTTTCATAACAAAATCGATTTTATTTTTCGTCCACTTCTCACTCATGAATTTTACGCTTTATAATTTTTAAAGGAACCACGCGGACGCTCTAGCCGGCCAATGAATATTCAGTAGTCGCAGCTATAAATTGAAAAATATAGGAAAGCTATTTTTAAATAAATAGAGTATTTATTAATAGGATATTTTATTAATAGGAGATATTTATTAATAGGACATTTTTTTTTAACAACCCTAATATATATATTAGGGTTGTTCAAAAAAAATGTTACAACGTTATGAAAAAGTAATTCATACCAAATTTGAGGGGTGTAAACATCTTTTATGGTAGTGCTCAAACGACTTAAATTTTTTTTTTCGATTTTTCGTCAATTCTTTTTCTTCATTTGTTTTCTTACTCCAAAACAATATATTACTCCAAAAAAGCACGCATCCTTGTTAGGCGTTCAGTGATGTAAACACCGTGTTCCCGTTCATCGAGTGGTTGATATAATTTTCATGACCAAATTACATATATTGATTCTTTATCTGCAAATACAAACTGTTTATGGTAAAAGAAATATTTCAATAAAAATTGTGTATTGTTACAGAAAAAATGAAATCAAGACTCACATTGGATCACGCACTAACATTTTCTGCGTCGAGATAAAAAAAAATTAATACTCCGATAATCATGAAAAGAACATCAAAATGCCGTTTGAGCACTAACTAAAAAATTTTTTAGAACCCTCAAATTTTGCAAAACTTTCTTTTTCTCAACATACGTCAATTTTCCGTTGAGAAAAAAAATCGATTTTTTTAAACCACCCTAATATATATATATATATATATATATATATATATATATATATGTTTATTTATCAATAACTAACAGATTGAATAACGATAAAATATATGATGAACAGTTTTTTAAAATCAAACTTCGAAAATAAATGAAGGAAGCATAACGAGGGCAGAATTTGTCAGTCTCTTTTCCAAAATTCTTGTTTTATAACAAAACTAATGACCGATTGCAAACTAGAGTGAGCTAAAAGTGTATTTGGATCAAAAACCATTTCGTTCTGCATAGAATGCTCCAGAGCCAATTTAAAACAGTCCAGTCTCCCTATCGCGGTGTTGCAGTGTTTCGAAATTGTTGACGATAGTAGCGTCGTGCGCGGCTGAGCAACAGGTGAATCCAATTTCTAACGAAGCATCACGAGACCTCAACGTATGCGTTAGCCCTACGTGGATTTGCGAATCTCCCGTTTCGTCATGCAAGCGTAAATCGGCTTGATATTTCGTCGTATCGAAAGATCGGTATTTGAATAAAAATCTATAATGCAAAAATGAGTCTATCGAATTAATATTGACCAATTTGCTCGAGAATCCAGTCGATAGTTCACAGGGTCAATTCGTGTAGAATTCGACGTGTAACAATTAAATTCACTAATAATTTCTGCACAAACAAGGCACATCACTCAACTGTCCACCGTCAGTTTTGTTTTTGAAACTCATACATGTGATAAAGCATTGAAAACTATTAGACACATATTTTTTCTATCTTCGCAAAAGCGGTTTTAAGCGGCGAAGCTACCCCTCAAAGGAAGGCATGTGTCAAGGGGTGGTTTTGCAGATTCACTCACAAGCAGTCCGCCGATCTCAGTACATCGAAAACAAAAATTCTTCGCATGTGAAACGATGAAAAATCCACTATAAAATGATTGAAAAAAATGAAGGAGTGAAACGCCTTTGAGGGGTCGGTTCCCCCCTTAAAAACGTTTTTCTCGCAGATTAAGAAGAAAATACGTGTCCAATAGTTCTCAATACTTCATCACATATTACTGTCGTCGAATATCCATAAGTGAATATCCATAAGTCGAATATCCATAAGTACGAATATCCATAAGTACGAATATCCATAAGTGGAATATCCATAAGTTGAATGTCCATAAGTACGAATATCCATAAGTACGAATATCCATAAATACGAATATCTGTAAATCGAATATCCATAAGTCGAATATCCATAAGTCGAATATCCATACGTCGAATATCCGTAAGTCGAATATCTATAAGTCGAATATCCGTAAGTCGAATATCCATAAGTCGAATATCTATAAGTCGAATATCCGTAAGTCGAATATCCATAAGTCGAATATCCATAAGTCGAATATCCATAAGTCGAATATCCATAAGTCGAATATCCATAAGTCGAATATCCATAAGTCGAATATCCATAAGTCGAATATCCATAAGTCGAAAATCCATAAGTCGAATATCCATAAGTGAGTATAGAGTAGAAATGAGTTTGTTTTTTTGTTTAGGTTTGTTTGAGTTTGTTTTTGGCGCTCATTTCTACTCTATACTCACCCTGTATACTCACTCTTCCTTTACCTCCCGCCATTTCTGGCACTCATTTCTACTCTATACTCAATTATGGATGTTCGACTTATGGATATTCACTTATCGATATTTACTTTCGGATATTGGCACTTATAGATATTCGACTTATGGATATTCGTACTTATGGATATTCCGTTATGGATCTTCGACTTATGGATATTCGGTTATGGAAATTCGACTTATGGATATTCTACCCCGATCATCACATATATGAGTTTCAACAAAATCGAAGTCGGACACTTGGGTGATGTTCCTTGTGACATTTAAATATGACAGCAGGACGTTCATTTGGTGATAAAAATAAATTTTCCAACATTTTGGGCAACATTCTGTTCGGTCTCTCGGGAACTGGAAATAGCGAAGGGTCGTGCGCAGTAGAAGTAAAAGGGCTCGAATCGAAAGGCTCGAAGAGGGCACACAAACGCACATTGGGAACATTTTTTTTGTTCCAATAACGTTTTCAATAGAGTGTCATCCAATTTGATAGTTTTTCGTAAAGATATTGAAAACTCACTTTAAAAATAGCCTGTAGAGTACGGCGCTGAAGGTCTGTGAAAACCAGTCGTGGTTTCTTGGGCGCGGGCTGTTGGTGTTCTGCCTGACTCGCCATCTCGTCTTTCCTCTTGCATGCTGCAAATCACGTCAAACAATTAGAGTACCCGTCGCACCGGCGATAAGCGCGCGCTCGAAAGAATTCTCTAGACCAAGCCGTGATCTCAACCAATTTTTCTAACGCAACTAGAAATTTCCAAAATCCTCATGACGACGACAAACTCGCAAGTCCAATGAAAACCCAAATACTGACGATCATTTTGTGAGATTATTAGGTAATGGAAGAATTAAGCGGAGACAAGTGTCCCGCTGGTACTTACTTCCTCGTTGCGGAATCTGTGCAGCTGGAAACAGAAAAGAAAATCGATGTGAGTTACTGTCGAGTGATATTCCGGGTGGCTGTGAACCTTGTGTTTCTTTACGCGTTTTTTTTTTTCAATTGTTGTTTCGACTCAATCAGATACGTATACACATTAAGAACATAACATGTACAGTCCATTATAAATATAACTGATAATTTGCATAGAACGAACTGGAACTTTCAACTACAGTCATCAAACATTTCCACTAAGGGTGTATGAGTATTGGGGCGAACTATATTGTTGTACATGGATTTGTATATATGTATATTTATATATGTATCATTGTCTGGTTGTCTCTGTAAATGTAGTATAATTGATGGCGACGATGGGTGTTGACGAGTTTTCCAAGTGTCGTCACCACTCGGTTTCTCATGTTCAGTTTTACCGAGAAAAATCAATTTATATCAGTAGGCATCGTTTTACTATGAAATGGCATTCAGACGGGACACCGCTGTGGCGAGTGAAAATTCGTCACAGCGACGTCGAAAAAACGTCGTTTTTAGGTTTTTTTGTCTGCTAGATTATTTATTTGAGATTTGGAAAAACGTATGTTTATTGAGCATACTTTAAACTTATCTCGTGTTAATTTTCATTCGAAAAATTGAAAATTCTCCTTTGTATAAAAAATTCGTTCCGACAGCCGGATCAATAACTCGACAATGGTTGGTCGAAAATATAAAATGTTTTGTGATCTATTTAGATGTAGTTCGCGTTGAACGTAGCCGTTTTTTCGAGAAAAAAGATCACAAAATGGCGGGTGTTGAAAAAAAGTGTAATGTTGGCGAAGTTTTTACTTGTGTTCGGGGGCTTAAAAAATAGTAAATTTCATACAAAAAACGGCTACGGACAACGATAGCTACTGCAATTACGTTTTTTTCCCAATGGAAGTCGGAAAGCTGTAGCTAGAGTTATAATTCCGACTAGGTCGAGAAAAGATGTTTCGAGAAAAACGCGATTGAAAGTTTTAGTATACGTAAATGGTTGTGCTACCTGCTGTCATTAAATCGTCTGTAACTTGGTCAATTCTCAATACGTTATCTTGAAAATTGTTCACATATTCTCGACTATGTATACTTTGTGAAAATACAAAAAAAAATATTTTGTAAAAAAAATATCTTTATTTACAAAAAAAATTGTATTTTCTCAAAGTATACGAGATAATAGAAAAAAAATTAGTAATACGAAAAGAGTAATACATAGTCGAAAATATGTGACGAAAAATTTCAAGATAACATATTGAGAATTTACCAAGTCACAGACAATTTAATTACAGCAGGCACCGCGACAATTTACGTATACTAAAACTTTGAATCGCGTTTTCTCGAAGCGGCTTTTCTCGACCTGGTCGGTATAATAACGCTAGCTATAATTTTCCGATTTCCAAATAAATTTAATAAAAATCGTAGTTATTTTATTCTATTTTTTTAAATGAAGTTTTGTATTTTTTGAGCCTCCGAATACAAGTAGAAATTTCGCCAAAATTGCACTTTTTTCAACACTCACCATTTTGTGTTAAAAAAAACGGGTGCGTTCCACGCGAACTACATTTATATAGATTATAAAATATTTTATATTTCAGACCAACCATTATCAAGTTATCAACCCGGCCATTGGGCCGAATTATTTATACCGAGAAGGATTTTTAATTTTCAAAAATAAAAATTTACATGAAAAAAGTTTAGAGTACGCTTAATAATATACTTTTTTTCCAGATCCGAAATAAATAATCTAGTAGACGAAAAAAATCTGAAAAACGACCTTTTTTCGACTTGTCACAGTTCTCCTCTCAAATTCAAGAAAAATCTTTTGAGCCAGCATTTGCTTTACTTTAAATTGCAAAATTGATAAGCTGTTGAATAAAATTCACTCATCATTGCACTATTGATGATCGAATTAGCCATTTATTTTGAAACGAGTGTCAAACGTTAATTCGTGCGAAATTGATACCGACGTAGTTGAAATATAAATAAAGACTGTTCTCGGTCACAGCATTGAATGTGATCATTGGTAATACATATTGTGATGCGTGTATATAAAACATGCGTTATGTTTATTTAGTCATTGCGTAGATGCGAATGTATGATTCTGAGGTGCGCAAAACGATCCGAAAAAAAACCCCGATTAATTTTGTATTTTTCAGGCCACCAAATATAATTGAAAGTTTCGCCAAAATTACACTTTTTTTCAACACCCGCCGTTTTGTGATTTTTTTTTAAATGAAAAATATTACAAAATTCTCGACCTGCATATCGCGTAAGGGATTTTTCTGAAATTTCTCAACGACGACAATATCGGACTCTTCGCCTGTTTTTTATTTCTGAAAAATCGAGTGTCATTCCGGATGAATTTGTGCTGCCGAACGATTGTGAATTGCAATGGCCCTCGCCGTTTCTTTTATAACCCCGTCTCCCCAGTGACACTATGGAGATCGAAACCCGATTTATACACGAATTTACCATCGATAGCCAAATGAATTAAAAAAGAAAAGAAAAATCGACAAAAGGATGAAGCCGACCAAGAACGTGAAATGGCACTGTCACGGGAATAAATTTAGAAAAATCGATGAAAAATCACGCTTGAAGGACAAGCCGAACATATTGTATTCGCGCAACATTATTTATTGAAGGCTGACTTTTATAGATAAACGCTCCTACATATTCCGTCGTTTTAAGTCGGTCTGAACGAACGTGCTCCGGCGACGATATCTTTCATTCGTACTTAATCCGTCTTTGCTTTATTCATCTGAGGAATTGAATCTTTAATGCGTGACCCATTTTGAGAACGTCAAGTAACCGGCAGTTTCCTATTAATTTGTATGATTTAACGCCCCGGGATATTTCGACTTCGAATGGATTTTGAAGGATGAAATTTTACGACTCTATTTTCATTCATCACGATCGCAGCGTTGCTTCATGGCGAATCATTTTTTTTCCTTCACCCTTTCTCATCAATTTAAAATATTGATAAGTCAATAATTCTATCAGAGATTTTTCAATATTGGCGATGGAATACTGGTTGAATATCAATTATGCATAATTAATGAATTAATAATCCTTCGAATCTTTAGTAACGAAGGACAAAACTCCCTTTTGCACGTTATTTCAATTTTTTTT
Organism: Ophion costatus; assembly: GCA_951751655.1. Taxonomy (NCBI): domain Eukaryota; kingdom Metazoa; phylum Arthropoda; class Insecta; order Hymenoptera; family Ichneumonidae; genus Ophion; species Ophion costatus. The sequence continues at coordinate 14,414,593 of OX632360.1, read as the reverse complement.
TATCACTGTGCTACCGATACGATCAAAAATCTAATTTCCCTGAAACATTATCAACATCCTACGTACATAATTGTTAGAATTTATTTTCTGTTGTGACGAGAAAAATGTCAAAAAATATACCGCCCCATGATTCGACATAATGAAGAAATTCAAATCTCTTTGAATTCAAATGGAATTGAATTTAAATGGAAAATGGAATGCAAAAAACGTTCGAAGCCGTTAGCAAAGACTCGGCGAGCATTTTCAAAATATTTCGTCGCCGTTTTCCGTTGCGATCTGTCGATATCAAAAACGCGTTTGTCATGAGCCAGGTTCCGCCGGATAGGTCAGGTAGATTTTCTTTTGCCAAGGAACGATGATACATGGTGGAAAAATAAAAGACAGTCTGGCGAGAGAGCTTTCGTTCGATCGTGGACGTCGCGGTACACGCTGTTTAGAATAACTCAAAAACGATTGCTCGGCTTGTTTCTTATTTCTTTCTCGTCTTCCGGCCAAAACGTACGAGAGTCATCGCGGGCGTCACCTGCTACCGATAGCCCTCGCACGCGAATAAATATTATACACGGATAGAAACAAAAGCTTAAAAAATCCATTCCAAGCCCCGGATGTTCGATAAGAAAAAGGAAGAAAATTTTTGAAAATATCTCCTTGACAAAGAATACTTGTCTTAAGGGGTTATGTCTAGTTGGAAAAGTCGAATAATCACTTCAAAAATCAGATGGAAAAATCGAAAAATCATACCATCAGGTGGAAAACCGAAAAATCACTTCAACACCTACATATTTTCACAGAATGTCATCTTATAAACGTTTCCTGAAAATGTCAAGATGATCGGATCAAAATTGACCGATTTTTAGGCTATCATGTCGACACTCGTCGGAAGTTTTACTCGAAAGTAAGTTTTCAAAGTTGGCGCGTGAAATATCTCAAAACCTACTGTATCGATCTTCCTGAATTTTTCAAGCCATTCTCTTGATGTAAAAATACAGTATTTCATCGAAGGATTTTTTTCCTATGTATAATTTCGATTTGACGAACGAAACATGCCAATTTTTTCGCAAAATCAAGACTCTCACTTTGAACACGCGCAATTTTTGTTTAAATTCGATATTTCAGAAATTGCTTCGATTGATCATTGGATAAACTAATACACTAATGAAATTTGTTTGTTTTTTTTTATATTAAATATCTCGACAAATCGATTTTCATTAAAAAATTTTACACAAAAAATTACAGAGTGTTCTTCAGATGATATTTTTTCAAATGCCTAATTTTTGTAGAAATTAATCATTACGATCTTTTTTAAAAAACCCAAGAATCAGCTGCTTTCGACTGTTACAACTAGGCATAACTCGTTAAAGCCCTGCCTTTCGTAAGCCAACGAAGCATATGTATATAAGGAGAAATTAATAAAATATACTTTCGTATAAATCTTTTTCAATTGGGCCATCTGCGCCCCAATTCAATTATTTACAACGAATATGCCCCTCCCCCCTCCCCACATATGAAATGTGTGATTTCGTTTTTCCGTGCGTTTTTACCGTCTCCGATTTTTCAATTAATCGATCCCGTTGAAAATTGCTCCGTCATTTCGTTGCCTACACATCGCGACTGTGAAATGTCATCAGTCGTATGATTCGTACTCTGCAATTCTAAAAAAAAAAATAAAACATAATGCCCACTCTTTTCGAAGTCAACTGAATCATTCGACTCCAATGAGGCTAGTTTTGATGAACATTTTTTTCCACACACGTTTGGCAAAATTTTCCCAACATTTTGCGAAGATTTCGTTGAAACTAGGCGCAACTTTCTTGGACCTCGTAGAAAATTGAACATTTTTTTTCTCGGATCCATTGCGAGGTTGTTTCGTGCTTGTGATTGTTTAATGAGTCGCGAGTCATGTAGTATAACATCATGGAGAGTGTAGAACATCGCTGTCAAATATATAGTGTGTGTATATATATATATATATATATATATATATATATATATATATATAGTACAGGATGTATATATATATCGTACTTGGTATGCATACATGCTTTTGTTTTACAGGGCTTTTTCTAAGAGTACTGGGGGTAGGGGCGGGGTCGAAGGGTCTATGGGTAGTATGGTCATCAAGTAATCTATCATATAGTATAGTATCAATATATATGTGTGGGTGTGTGTATATGATATCGGTATAGTAGGTATATCTGCGGAAGGATTTCGATTCAATCAATATTAGCTAAAATATATATATATATATACGTATATATGTAGGGTTTGCTGCAACAGGGGTAGTAAGGCGAGGGATACTTCTGCCAAGGGAGGGTCAGATCGTAACAAGATGCTCACGTTGGTAAGACAGCATTATGAGTATTTTTTTTTTCGTTTCTTTTTGTAACAGCAATGCCCAAACATTCCCAAATTCGCGCGAATTCAATTTATTTCTCTTTCTCAATTTTAAATCGCCGAAATATCGTTCTTCGCGAATTTCATTGCTAATGTTTGGCTCATTGCGGTAAACCTAAATTCTTTATCATTACTCCCCCGTGTACGTCTTCGTGTCGTTTTTTTTCCAAATTTATTTTCACATCTTGGGCACCGAGGTCGTTTCTCGTATCGTCTCTTTTCTTTTTTCTTTTCTTTTTGGTTAATTAATTTTATCATGACGTTTTGCTTGTAGACTTATAGTGTACTGCAGTATGGCCGAATCGTGACTCCAACGCAATGTCGTTCCGAGGCTCTCGACGCCGCTAAACTGACCCGAAGACGCAGATAACCGGGGATGAAACAAAAAAAAGCTAATGAAAAAAAATGTTTCATCGAGGACTCTCCCTTCTCTCTCCCACTTTTCGTCTCAAGTTTTTTGCTCTGGATTTCTCGCTTTTTCTGCGCTGGCCATGCATCTACTCGAGCTCGGCGGCGTTTTATTGAGAAATGAATAGTTTTTTAAATAGTTTGTTTTTTGGCTTTTACGATGTCTCCCTTTCAGCTCGTTTTGCTCTCGTGTGCCGCCAGAAAGAAAACGAGCACCGTGGGGGGTCCCGAGAATTTGGGACGAACTCAGGTTCCAGCCATTGAGACAATGGCACGTTCGGCGTTACAATCTGAGGATGTATTACCCGCACCTCCCTACCAAAAGTGAGTTTCGGTGAGAATTTTGAGTACTTTGCGATAACATTAAATCTGAAAATAAATCAACCGCATTGCAGATGCTAAGAAAATTGGTTTTGAATAATAAGAATGCCAAACATTTATAAATAAATTGTTTAAACAAAAATTTGTTCAACAAATCTCCGGTAAACTCGATTTTTTGTGACATTGAATGAATTATGATATTTTTCTGTATACATATGATTTTTTAAAGAATTTTCTCTCTATTTCAAAAATCCCGTTTTTGGAATTTTGCTGGACCTATGACACTGTTCGTTCACTACCCCGGATGCTTCTTGGATTTAATATGAAACATTGCTCCAAAAACATATTGAAAATTTGTGACACTTCATCCATTTTTTTAATTAAAAAAATTCTAGTGAAAATAGAAAGAAAATTATTTAGCAAATCATACGTATTCAAAAAAACCTACGAATACATTTTATAATATAAAAAAAGTCGTTCACCGGACATTTGTTGAACAATTTTTTTTCGACAATTTATTTATAACTTTTTTGCATTATTGTTAACGGACATGAATGTTCTTAGCATCATCAATGTAGTTGATTTTTTTAAATTTTAATCTCATCGCAAAGTAGTCGAAATTCTCGTCGAAACTCACTTTTGGTAAGGAATGTACGGGCAATACATCCTTAATTCGTCGATGTATTTCAATCGTCGTTCAACTCACACAGTCTCTCCCTGCGTCTCTTTGTAACGTTTACTCTTTCTCTCTTTCTCTCTCTCTCTCTCTCTCTCTCTCTCTCTCTCTCTCTCTCTCTCTCTCTCTCTCTCTCTCTCTCCCCCTCTCTCTCTCTCTCTCTCTCTCTCTCTCTCTCTCTCTCTCTCTTTTCCTGTGTGTCTCTCCATTAATTTCGGTGTTGAAAAGAAATTACAATGACGTCCGAATGGCCGGACCATCGCACTCGAAAATGAGCTCTAAAGTTCTATTGAAAGAATGTCTGCCAATTCGTAATACCAATTTTACATCAAACGATAAAATAATACTCGATATGCCAATTTTCATAGGTTTGGTCATCACTGAACAGTGGATCGGTTTTCAGACCTACTTTTCTTGACTACTAACGGGTCGAATTGACAAAAAAAAGTCGTTTTGAATACGAAAACGTCATTGGCGTTTGCTCTCGACTGCCGGAGGAATTTTTCAATCAGCACTATTTTTCTTTTTGACGTCCAAGGTGTCTTGAAATACATCGACGGTGTGCCTCTCACGGTGAAAGTAGTCGAATCTTCCAGAAGCAACTGGCATACTCTAAAGCGTTACGTGGGTTTGAAAATGTTTTAAAATCCAATTTTTAATTTTATTATCTAATAGTACAATATGTTTAGAATATTCTCACAAAGATTTAAGTCAATCGGAGTAAAAGTTCAGGAGAGAGAGTCTCTTATTGAAGTTTTGCACACTTCTTCAAAACAGCATTGACCAGTGATTGAGCGAAGGTTTTTTTTCCATTGCAACTCATTTTATAAGGCTATACGTAGTATAAATTGTACCAAAAATGGAACTAGTTTGCATACATCTCTGCCAAAAATACAAATTTCAATTTTTTTTAAATCCTTCGTTCAATCACGAGCTACACTTATCTACGAACCGAAAAAATGTGGGTTTTCAATTTCAGATAAAGCTATCATGAGTTATCCTGACCACCCCGAGGACAATTTTTTTAAGGGGCCTCCGGAAACCATGTTCCACCGATTGAACTTCCCAAATTTTTTGAGGATTTAAAAATATTGTTGAAATGTTGCTCTTTAACATGCTTAACGTTTTGAATAAAATAATTTATATATTATATTTTTAAAGTAGAGAAAACCTGCTTTTTACTTCGAAACCCACGTAACTCCTTAACCCTTCGTTGACACACTTATATTTACCCACGATTTTGACACACTGGGTCAATTTAACCCGGACGGTACTTCATTCACCTGCCGTTAACAACCCTTCGGTCGGTTTTTATTGAAAAAATACGAGATACACTTTAAACGTTTCTTAACATGCTTGCATAATTGAAATTCGGAAAGTAGAAAATTTAATTGCTATAAAAAATGATTGAAAGCTCGTTTTTGGAACAGTGAGCATTTTGTTTCAACTTCGTCCGGATCAAAATGACCCAATGTGTCAACGTAGGGTTAACCAAGATTCTCAATATTTTATGATGTTGGAATTGGCATCGTTGGAATGCACCGAAAGAAAATTCTCTTCAATTAAGTACTGTTTTTCTTCGGCCGATATGGGCTGTGACAACCACTCAAACATTTTCGTGTATTCTTATCAGAGACGTACGATCTCACTTGGCGCAATGAAGATTTTGGATAAAGATGAAAATAAAAATATTAATAACGAAGAAAAGAATCGTTGCATTCCGACGATAGAAACTTCAACGTCATGATCTTCTGACAGCTCGGTGCTCCGCAAAAATGTAAAAAAAACGAGAAAAATCTATTCGATCACTCTCCGCCACGTTGTATAAATATTGCCGTTAACTCTTGCGGTAAGAAAAACCTCTGGGGTCTGTGATGGAAAAAAATAGAATAAAAACGAATTAATTGTGAGAATCGATCGTTCGTCCACGATCTTTCGCTCGACTGGATTAACCCCGTAGCCGTATGGACGTCGTTCGATCGAACAGCCTCTCGAAGGGACACCTCGACAAATGAAATATGTATAATTATCGTCGATGACAAAATATGAATGAGAAATATGAGAGAACAAAAAATTGCCCTGAAAGGCTCCTTTTTTGTTAACACGCACAATTAAATTATCAAGGTGTCGTGAGACGTTTTTTTTTGCTTTTCGAACGATGCCCATCTCTTGCAAGTAGCTAGCACACACGAATGCTGCACAATTTAATGTGGTGGAAGTCGTGGTTACATCCCGACCACGGAAGTCCGTAAAGTGAGAGAACGGTCACCGCGAGCAAGCCGGAAGTGACGAGTTTTTTCGACCCGTACGTCTACCACATATGTATGTATATATACGCGTATATATGGGATATTCCACGCCGTTTTGGCTAGCCTATTAATTATTATTTTTTTAACGATTTTTATCATTTTAATGTCCAATAATGCTATTAGTGATTTTGTGATTTCCAATTCGGCTTCGACAGGCCTACGATGATTTATTTTTAGTTCGTGCTGAATTTAACGAAAACAAAAATTTTATTCGCAATCAGTTTATTTTTGTTAAATTCAGTAAAAATGAAAAATAAACCATTTCCGGCTTGTCGGAGCCGAATTGAAAATCACAAAATCATTAATAGCATTATTGGACATTCAAATGATAAAAATCGTTTTAAAAAATATGAATAATTCGAACAAAAATAGAAGGAAAAAGGAGCCCACGATTAGACTCGTCTTAAAAATCATAGAATGGGCCACTCTATTTCAGAGAATTTTTTGAAAAGATCCAAAAATGGCAATCATCTTTAAAAAAAATAGTTTTCCCTTTAGAAGCAAAAAAAACAATGACATTGATAATTGATTATTTTTTTCATATTTTTCAATGAACATATGCTTCAAAATGAAATAAAATGATATGGTGCCATTTGTCGATATCTCAATTCGTTCAGGAGTTATCAGCGTTTAAACGTTTCCAAAACTTTTTGTGGAAAAGAATAGATTTTGTGGAAAATCATAACTCCTAAATGAGAAAAAAAACCAAAAAGTTGGTGTGGATATTCCTTTCATGAGTTACAATTTTACAAAACAAAATCAGGAAAACCAAAAATGATCGCGCTCGCAAGCTAGCTGAAATGGCGTGGAATATCCCATATATATATACATATATATATGACACACGTAACCATCGGTTGAGTCATCGGGGGTGGACGAAAAAAACATCATGTGTGCTGCGAGTGTCCAGTAGGGCTTCCAGGGTTAATCGTGAATACTCTTCAGAGCTCGCCCCATTCAGGACGCTGACCCCTTACAGTTCCGTTTTATTTTACTGCTTCTTTTTTTTCTCTCTCTCTCTCTTTCCTCTCGTAATTCAAGTAATTTACGTCAATCTTGTTTCCTCCTGACGTTGATTTGTCTTTAAAATGAAAATGGCGGTATGGAAAACCGACTATGAACTCGTGAGAACCGAGCGAGCCTCTGCCTCGATGGCTACCAAACAGTCGTTTGTATTCTCAAAACTCGACAAGTCTACGATTTCCCGAAAATTTTCCACCTTGGAGGTAGAACATTTATGACGATAAAGTTTGCATCGTTGGGATGCAACGAAAGTACGTTTTAATGCTTTTTTATTTATTCGCTTGTATTACCCTCTATAATTTCATATAGATTAAGATTGTGGGTCTCTTGGGAGGATAAGGAAAAAAAGTTTGAGTGATCTTCGTATCTTATATGGGAGAAAAGGAGGAAGGGTCAATGGAAGAAAAATTAACTTTCGTTGCGTTCCCACGATGCAAACTTCAACATCATGAACGTTTCCGGTGCTTCGCGATACAATATTTTTCAACGAGCGTTTTTTGTGTTAGGTTTTTTTCGCCGCCGCGATGAGTGGAATCGTATGGAAAGAGTTCAGAATACAATCGACGTTTGGCGAACTTGTGCAAATTGATGGAAAGCACTGGCGTTGTTTGTATAATTTTATTGCTCAAATCAAATGATCAAACCGTATCGTTTTGTGACGAGGGTTTTTTTTTCTTGTTTTTTATTCTCTCTTTGTTTTTGGGAAAAATAAAGATTTCGAATTTAGAGTGTTTCTACTCGTCGCAGTAAGACGATGCGGAGTGAGCTGTATAACCGGAAATGCCGCGAAATATCGGCTTCTCAATAAAATGCCTCCGAACGCTTTTTTTTCTCTGCAATTTTATTCCATTCAAATTTTATTTGTATTAAATTTTTTGCATTGTCATTATCCTTCTCTCTCTCTCTCTCTCTCTCTCTCTCTCTTCCTCGTTAATCTAAAAGCTTACGCGTATAAATAAGCAGCATCAGCAGCAGCATTAGCAGCAACAAATTACTTGTTTTATGCGAGATATAAAATAGAGGCTATCAATGGTATTTGTACGACTCATACAAGGTACAACGAGCGTGCATGGGATCTCATATATCGTGTATGTGATTTCGTGTACGTTTATCGCAAAAAATATTCATTTTTGTTTCATTCGTTTTTTTTTACTCCGATAAATTTAATTGAAAAGAAAGAAAAAACCAACGAATATGAAAATATGTAATTGAAAAGTGCATCTCTTTGTTTGGGAGTTAACGTGACGAGGATTTGTGTTTTTCGTTGGCACGCGTAGCCGCCGAAAAATCGCGTACAAATTGGATCCGTCGGCGAAACGATGAGCCGTGCCACCTCTACCTTTAATTAATCAAAAGAAAACCTAATTGATTTGCGAGAAGGCATATCTTGATGCGAAGCGAATCAGGGCATTCCGACATGTGGAATCGCGTAATTCATTGGCTTATTGAATTGACGTGACTGAATTTATATGACAGGACCTTGATGTCTCTCCAAATTTGTCAATTTGCGCGGTTAATTCGGCCGGATGTGCCACTCAAGGAGGTCACCGTCTCTCCCATACTGCGCTAATCATTCAACCGTACTTCATCTTCATCGGTCACGCTATTTTGGTAATTATTAACCCGCGGCATTCATAGCTTCGACTCTGCTCGGGCTTTTCACAATCATCACGTGACAAGTGCTACCAAGAGGTGATGAGTCGAAAAGCAATTTGAAAAAAAAAACAAAAAAAATGAACGAAATAAACATCTGCGAACGGATCCAAGTGTTGGCTGACTTTTCTGATACGACAGCGCGCTCGTTATCTTTAATGGCGGAAGTGCGCGATCGCCGATTGCGCGAATCGAGCGTTATTTTTTTATTAATTTTTTTTTCGTTGCCAACGTGAATTAAGATAGAACAGAAGGAGAGATCGGGTACGAACGAGGTGGACCAAAGGTGGGCAACGTGCCGAGTCGCGATGTCCGGCGAGCGAGGCCTGCGCTCGTAGGACATCGAGAACTCTGAGGGCACGAGCCGACCGCGGCCTCTTCGTTCTATACCCTGACTGAATGCGATTTTATCGATTCGCGTTCAAAACTGGCCGATCAGCGTACGTCTGATCGATTCAGTCTGCGAGCGCGTCATCGATAGCCTCGTCGTCATTGGCAAAAGTGACTTTCTCGAAAAGCTACGTTACGGCGGACATTAAAAAAAGAACATTTTTAAATTACCACGGAAGATACGCGTGATCGGCGATCGGCGTGTGTGTGTGTTTTTTTCTCTAAGCACTGAACGAGTAACAAGGAGCAGGGAAAAGTGAGGAGGAAAGAGCCGGGTAATGCGTATACGGGGTGTCCGATAACTGACGGTAGTCCCTGAAATGGGGGGTTGGGGGTGAAATTCCGAGTCGATTGATATAAGCATGTATGGGTCTCAGATCAAGCCCTGAATTATTGTTGATTTTTAAAGGCAGGCCAATCAGGTGCGCCCGAGTGGCGTTTGTAGGTGCGGCGGTCACGCCAGTGGCTGGCTCATCGCGCGCACCTCATTGGCCCGCCTTTGAAAATTAGTAATAATTCAGGAGTTGATCTGAGACCCATACATGCTTATATCAATGGACTCGGAATTTCACCCCCAACCCCCCATTTCAGCGACCACCGTCAGTTCTCGGACACCCTGTATATTACGTTCGATACTTTTTTTTTTACTTTTTTCCTCTACTGGCTGATTTCATCCGCCGATTCGTTTTCGCGCCAATAATCGCTCGGCATGGATCGTCCCGGCGGTACAAAAATTCCGATCCAATTTTGCCTCGGACTCCCTTCTCGATCGCGAAGTTGATTTTTCTTCGAATTATTCCCATCGAATAATCGGAGACGGCTGCTCCGCGAGCGCAAAAACGGACCGCGATGTGTCTTTTCATTGCGAAAAATGTTTCGTTTGACAATTGAGGAGAGAAGCTCGTAGGCACCCGTGGAGAAAATGGTGAGTCTTGCGAAAAAAAAAGGTCGCCGCAAATATTTGACGTAGTCGAGTGCCTGGCGATGACGGTAAGCGAAAATTTAAACGCCAAGCTTCGACTCAGCCTCGGGAAATTGTCATTTATCGTATCGTATGAAAAGATACATCGACGTGGGAGGTGAACATTTTTGGTTTTCGGGAATTTTAACGTATACGTATCGAGATTCGTATATCGTATGTGTACATAGATGAGCGTGTGAATGAATATAGGGGAAAAAAGATTGTGTGGTGCACGATTCTAGCCATCCATCTTTGCTGATGAACAAAAAAGAAAAAAAAAGGAAGAAGAACAAGAACAATGTCCAATAAAATCATCAATCGATATACGTATAATGATATGATAATTCAAGAGTCCAACGAAAAAACGGAACCGTAATGGCGAACACTAATAAATATATTCAAAAAATGTGAATATATATATATATATATATATATATATATATATTTGTGACGTTGATCGGTTGTCAAGCAACATTGGTATGACGAGGCAACAAGTTAATCGGCAATTATACAAAGTATTGAGGTATCCAAAATATTCGTTTTATTTATATATATATGGTGTTTGTGTGGACACATATATATGGTATAAATATATATAAATAATACAACATATGCATATCGACACATGTCATATCGTCGAATCTTCAATGACGAAAAATAAAAAAATCAAGATTCAAAGAAAGAACGAAGAACAAAGAATGTCATAATTGGTATTAGAGTAACAAGGTATTAATGGAATTATTACGAACACCGAAACTGAGAGACTCACAAGCAGGAAGAGGAGGGTGTTTTCCTTCTTTTAGAGTTGACTGATCTCACGTTAACATTGCGCATCTGGCAGTCTGCAATGCAAAACACATTGGGATGTTCAAATATTAACGGGCGGCCTTCGGAAACGACAGGTTGGTCACCGTTTGTTCTTTCATCATTTTTATTTTTTGCCCCCTTGCTTTTACACTCGAATCTTTCGCTGGTCCGGAGTAATACTCTTTGCATCGTCCACATATGCTTTTTTTCTTCTCTATTACGCTCTCGATTACACTGCCTTCCTCGTCATTTCTCAATTCGTCGGAATTCTGCGCTTTTTTTTTGCTTTTCGTCTCTCGAGAGCACTTTACAGAATCCCTAACGAACACGCGTCGCTCTCTTACCCTCGTTGCCAACTACGTAATAGAGTCCACTCTAAATTCGAAACGAAAAATACATTTATGCTCTTACATATACATATGTACGTGTGGGAGGGGGAGGGGAGTATGAGGAAATTTGGGGTGTTTTGCAGCGGCCCAAACAACGAGACCGCTGTGTTCTCCATTATGGGACTAATGATTCGCGCCACAGCATCGAATTCCTTACTTCACGCCATTGTATTCCCACGCTGGTGTATTTTTTAAATTATTGAAAAAATCATTCATAATTACTGAAAAAATTATTCAAAATTATTGAAAAAATTATACAAAATTATTGAAACAAATATTCAGTTATTGAAAAAATTATTCAAAATTATTGATAAAATTATACAAAATTATTGAAAAAGTTATTCAAAATTATTGAAAAAAATATTCAAGATTATTGAAAAAATTGTACAAAATTATTGAAAAAATTATACAAAATTATTGAAAATCATTGAAAAAATTATTCAAAATTATTGAAAAAAATTATTCGAAATGGTTGAAAAAAGTATTCAAAATTATTGAAAAAATGATTCAAAATTATTTAAACAAGTATTCAAAATTATTACACGCACGTGCAACCTGAAAATACATCGCGATGGCTCCTTAACCTCGTCTTATACGAAAGATGATGAGGAACGATAAAAATGGGATTGAAGCTTGCGTCGTCCGAATGCAATGAGAATTCTTTCGACGGGCTACATCTACCTAGGTGTGTCAAAAAGGCGCATTTTCCAAAAATATTTTTATTCGATTATATCACCTTCTAGCTATATTTCTTGAAAACTTCATTGAAGTATTCCTGAAATTCCGCCGGGCAAGCGCTAGCAGCACCGTACTTCAAACTTTAAACGCGTTTCTCTCGAAACACTCTTCAAAGTCGGTGGACATGATATCTCGAGAACCACTTGATGAATTGTTTCCAAATTTACAGGAGATCCGAAGAGAAACATTTAGAGATCGTTGACGATCTCACTTTTTGGAAATCGACCTTCATTTTTTAATAGTTACGTAAAAATGACGACCTTTTTGCATAGATTTTGTATGCTCGAGTTTCCATTCGTCGCCACTTTGTTTAAAAAGATTATTTTGAAATTCCCGATCGTCAACGACTCGTATTTATTGTTACCTTGAATACCCTATTTGGTATTTAGACTTCGAATGGACCGTTTGAGCTGGAGAGTGTCCACCGCCAGACATCGCGCAAAAATTTTCATCATCTGCCGACAGCCAAGTTTTGTTATCTTTCAGTATTTCTTGGTGATTTTTTAGGCCCTCAATACCTTCGTGTTAAAAAAATACGATTCTTTTTCACCAACCGTTCCCCAGAAAGAAAAATCGCAATTTGACCATTTTTATCGAGCCTCTAGGTAGACGTAGCCCCTTAAATTTCTTATTCTCGCTATTACCAAAAATCGTATTTCGCAGACTTAGGCTCAACATCGCTAAATGAATACCCTGAAAAATACTCGCGTGATTTTCGTAGACCGTCAGCCAAAAAAAATTTGTTGCAAAAAAAAAAACGTTTTCGCTGCCTTTTCGACTGCATCGCTAACAATTCTTCGTTTATTTCCCAAATTTCCTTTGGCGATGCAAACTTCAGGGTCATCAATTTAAAAAATCCCTCGCATGAGAGGTAAAACCCTTGGCCCACGGCCATCCTCCTCTCAATCGTGGGCAAAATCGGCACGTGGTAACGAAAAAGTGGAAATATTTTTTAATCAGCCGAGAGTAACACCCCCGATTCGCTACAATTGTGAGGATTGATAGTACCACGCTCGAATTGACACGATCAATGCGCGCCCGCAAAGAGGCAAAGGTGGCGCGACGATAAAAAAAAAAGTAGAAAAGGAAAATGAAAGAAAAAAAGAAAAAATACAAAGAAAACAAAAAGGGAGAGCTGAAAAACCGAAAAAAAAAAATTCAAAGAAAATTATTAATGTGGGGTGCGTATCGAGGCGTATCGTTTAATTAGCGATGAGGGAGCGATAGTCAAGTAGCGCGCGTATATTTTATCGCGAAATTCCAAACGATAACGACAGACGCCGGTCTCTCGAAGCATCATGTATGTGCATATACATGCATGATGCTTCGTACATATACATACATATGTATATATATATATATATATACATATACATATACATATATACATATATACATATATACATATATATATATATATATATATATATATATATATACATCTGTGTGTGTGCGTGTGTGAGAAAGAGATTCCGGAGCATCGTGTTATATACGTGAGGGTATATCGATAATGAAAACGACGACGACGACGACGACAACGACAACGACGAAGAGGAGAACGATGAGAAGGAGAAACCGCAAAACTCGCATTGAACTTCACCAGGGATGCGTGACGTTTTAATTATAAACGGCAAAGGGGCACACAATGACTGTTGTAATTTGCCGGTAAAGTGTACTCGAGGGCATTTATATATATATATCACTTTTTTCCCTTTTTCTCGTAGTTTCTGAAAAGAAGAAGATTAATAATATATCTGGTGGTGGGATGCAGTGACGAGAGTGGATCGATCAAAGATCGAATGCGTCGATGGATCTCGTCGTGTCGCGATCGATCGATAATTATGAAATTTCTCTGGATTGACCTGAAACGTTTTGACCCTCCCGGTAACAATCGGAATAAATTGTCGCTAAGGCTACGTGTGTTTGGGTCAAATCTTTCGTACGAAAGACAAAACGTTGATTTTTTGCGAACGCCTTTTTTTCGGTGCTTCGCTTTTGATACGAAACGTCGATAAAGTTAATTGAAAACTTTTGACGTCGTCCGGTGGTGAAGTGTCATTTTTTCCGGCGGATCTTCCCGGACGAGGAAGTTCGATTATTCGTTGCGAACGTTCTTCGATTGTCATCTTTCTGCTGTATTTTTCAAACCCGCAGCTCGTTTTCCGGCTCACTTTCATCGAAGGGCGTGACAATAATTTTTGTTTGGGAACATACGAGTATGGTGAGAACAATCAAGAATTTAGCAAAGTGGGGATCGAAGGATTTGGAAATAAAAATGAATTATTCAATTAGCTTGTATGATTCGGGAGTTTCTCGTGTAAGAGTACGTCGTTTGGGTTTGTTTGGGTTTGTTTGCTTCGGATACGAAGAAAATGAACGATGAGCGGTGGAATTAAAAAATCCTAGCAATAATGAATGATCGTCGATAAAAATGTTTCCCAGATAATCAAACGAGGCGTGCAAAATTAATTAATCGTATCTTCATCGGGGATTCTCAAATGAAAAAATACCCAATTAACTTTCTTGTAAACTAGATATTTCATTAGGTAATGCTTTTTTCTGTCTCAGTTCTTAGGTAGTACCAAACTGAAACCACATGGGGTGATGATAGCTAATGAAATCTTTGTATACTCCTGCTGTAAGCTAAAAATGAAAATATATAAAATTATTGTTATTTAAATATTTACAATACCAAATTACTTATTTTTGGAATCGGTACCAGCCAATTGGTTATATTGTCACATTTGTTGCAGCAAAAGAGAAGGCGAAGAAAAACAAATGAAATATACGATCTACAGTATTTTTTAAATTTGCTTATTTTTACTTATTAAAAAAAAATGTCATTTGATATCGTAAATATTTAAATAACAATAACTTTGTATATTTTCATTATAAATTTATTGTATTATGTATGCAATGAATTATTATATATCAAACATTACGAATCGGCGTTTGTATTATGTACACGCTGGTGAATTTTTTAAATTATTGAAAAAATAATTCATAATTATTGAAAAAATTATTCCAAATTATTGAAAAAATTATACAAAATTATTGAAACAAATATTCAGTTATTGAAAAAATTATTCAAAATTATTGAAAAAATTATACAAAATTATTGAAAAAATTATACAAAATTGTACAAAATTATTGAAAAAATTATACAAAATTGTACAAAATTATTGAAAAAATTATACAAAATTGTACAAAATTATTGAAAAAATTATTCATAATCATTGAAAAAATTATTCAAAATTATTGAAAAAATTATTCAAAATTATTCAAAATGGTTGAAAAAAGTATACAAAATTATTGAAAAAATTATTCAAAATTATTCAAAATGGTTGAAAAAAGTATTCAAAATTATTGAAAAAATTATTCAAAATTATTCAAAATCGTTGAAAAAAGTATTCAAAATTATTGAAAAAATTATTCAAAATTATTTAAACAAGTATTCAAAATTATTACACGTATATTCTCATTATAAATTTATTGTATTATGTATGCAATGAATTATTATATATCAAACATGACGAATCGGCGTTTGTATTATGTATGCACTAAATTCTTATATATACTACATTATGAATCGGCCTTTTCCGTATTTGTTATTTAAATACAGTATATGGTCCATACTATACAGAAACTCCAAATTCCTAACTACTTTAGTTTTTGAGATCGACCCCGTAACAAAAATGGTCTAAAACTGACAAATTTGACGGCCCGCCGTTTCATTATTTTTTAAGAGAAAAAAGAAAAACTATGTTTTTACTCGACTCAATGAGCTTTAAAAAATAACACCCCACATGCTAGGGTAAGAAGATAAATGTCTGCTCCTTTTTTATGAAAGGTATCCTCATAAAAAAGAATTCAATTGAATTTCTAATTCAACATTCCGTTTTGGGTCAACGTTCTCCAAAAAATGTTAATATTTCCGATCTGTAACTCATTCCGTTTACGGAAATTAAACTTTACCCATAGCGCAAAACGGAACCCTAAAAATGAGTAAAACGCACTCGTACTAAGATTCCTGACCATAAAAAAATCTTCCAATCACTTTCTTCCTTCATATCAGCCCTTATGACAAAGTCTGGATCGTTGAAACGCAAAGAAAATGGATTTTTGACAAACCCTCAATTTTTTGGCCTACCTCAGCTGTGACAATCGCTAAAACGTTTTCATGTATTATTATTAGAGATTTACCTCAATTTTCAAAGAAATGCCCTCCAACAATGATAAAAATAAACAAATGAAAAATGAAGGAAAATCGTTGCGTTCCAACGATGCAAACTTCAACGCCAACAGCCCTTCTCAGTGCAGGCGATTTCTCTAAACACGATTCGATGTCGTTCTGCGCGCGGATCAAACCGCGACAAAAATGGGAGATGATGGTGGCCCCGATGTAGGTTGGATATATGGAATTGAAAAAGTAATTTGAACGTTGAATCGAGTTCACGGGTTCGTATATCGAAGGGAGAGAGAGGGAGTGAGAGAGAGAGAGAGAGAGAGAGAGAGAGAGAGAGGGGCAAAAGGAGTCGGGGGTTCAAGGAACGAGAAAGGTTCGATGGAAAACGTGCAACTGCATCACGATCGTAACGAGAGCCTTTGATCGGTGAATTAAAAGCTCCGAAGTCGACGTTTCAGTTTGGACGAGACAGTCGGCTATACTTTCCATAGAATAGCAACCAATGCTATAACGTTGCAAAACTGCCTATCTATTCCTACATGGGGAATCTTTTTTTTTCTTTTTCCTTTCTTTCCTTTCAACCTGCGGACTTTGCATGCACACATACCAAGGTGGAAGAAGGGCGTAGGCAGCTGTAGCCATTGGGTCGTCGCTCTTCCCTCAGCTTGGTAGTATTCTACACGTACATACGTATGTAAAAAATGTCGTTCGTTAGCCTGTCCACGAGATTTATTGATACCACGATGAAGCAAAGGATAAGTGGATATGGAAAGGGACGAGGTTCGGTTAGAGGAGCATATCGATAACATATTATCGTTTAAATCGTTAGACGAGCCATCAACCCTCATCGCTTTCCCCTCTTTCACCCCCACCCCGATTCTCTTATTCCTCCCTCGTTATTTTCCGAGTCCAAGAACTTTGAGAGTTCCTGCGCCTCGGTGGAAATCGAGATGATGCGGTTATTTATACACCGAATATCTACACGCGTACAAAACGACGTCTACAGCCAACGGGAGGTTCCTCCAACGAGTGCCTCCAACTAAGTTCGCCATTCTCTCTCTCTCTTTCTCTCTCCCTGCGTTACCCTCATTCGATAATTTATTCAACAGACCTTATGTATATGCGCATCAATATCAATCGTAAAAACGAGAAGCTTTTTCTCCCCTCCCCTTTCCCGCCACCCTTCTCACCCAGAAGCACCCTTATTTATTTTTGTTCCCTTTTACGCCGGTCTCGCTGTCTCCGGCTCGTTTCTTGCAATTGCACACCGTCCACGAGTCCCCCGTGTGCGAGGCGAAAAATATTCCCGTCGCGCGGAGGGCGGGTAAGTTCGAGGGAGGGTGAGGTCGCGAAGGTTTCTGCGTCGCGCTGACCCTTGAACGCTATCAGAGTACGGAGGGAGTACCTTCACGCACCCCCCCCCCCCTAACGCGCACGAACGCGCGCACACACACACACCCATACGTCACAATATCCAATATACACGACGATTAACGTCGTGTATTATAGAGTATCGTCGTGTAACTATAGAATACGATTTCTGCTACCTGCTGATAAATATAGGCGAATTTATATATACCTGGGTCATCGTATATGTTTGCGGAGATCGAAAGAACGAGAAAAAAGAGAGAGAGGGAGAAAGAGAGAGAGAGAGAGAGAGAGAGAGAGAGAGAGAGAGAGAGAGAGAGAGAGAGTGCGATGAGAGCCGAATCCATCGAGAGGGCTTGGGCTTCCATTACGAAAAAAAAAGCGAAGATAAAAAAATGGCAGTAGAATTGCGAGTGTCCAGTCGAACGGCTCTCGTCTGGAGTCCAGGTAGCAAAAAGCTCTCGTCTAAATATCTATCTCCGTGCAGTATATATACGTGTACAGCACATTTATATATGACTATATATAAATATAGACTTATATCTATCGTTGCCTCTCGAGAACGATGAGGATTCGATGAAGCCCAAACGAGGTAGTCATCTATATATATATATATATATATATATATATATATATATATATATATATATATATATATATATATATATGTTTGTGTATGTATGTATGTATGTATGTATGTGTATATATATATATGAGTAAAAAGAATTTAGGGACAGAGACACATATTCCAACTCCTGATAAAGCAAAAGGTCGCGAAGAAGAGGAGGCTCGGGTGTGCAAAAGTTGGATCGGTTAGGGCCTTTTGTCAGCAATCGATGGAGAGAAACGATCGGAACGGTCTCGCGGTTCGGCAGGTGGATGAGAAGTATGCGCGGAAGGATGAGGCTTGCATTTTTTCGTGTGCCCGTATATGTTTGTACGTGGGTGTATGTACGCGACGGTAGATGGATGCAAGCGCTACTACGAGGGGTATGGATACTCGCGACTCCTGGATATTCCGAAAAATAATGCCTCCGTCCGGGCTAAAGCTTATAATAAATGTTTGAAAGGCGCACCGTTTAGAGGAAGAGCGGGGGAGTTATCCGTATACAGATCACTCTATGTACGTGTGTATCAATCGGTACCTATGCTTCTCTCTCTCTCTCTCTCTCTCATCCCTCGTCCCGTCATCTCCGCGATCCTGATTTCGCTTCAGCATATTTGAGGACTAGGCAGGAAGCTCGTCCATCCGCTCTCTTCGATTCTGTCCAAATATAACGGTTTGCGATACAAAGATAGAGAGAGAGAGAGAGAGAGAGAGAGAGCACAGGTGCTTTATATTTGGAACATTTTATGTGGAATACCTACAGAGTATCTACCTGTATCTAGGGCCCAGGGAACAGGCCGAAAAATAACTCAACCAATTTCCTATACAACAATGCCCATATCGCGAAATGGGAGTGGATAAAAATTTCTCTCGTCACTTTGCACGGGACAATTGCCGAAATTAACAATATATCAATCCAGCGACCACCAACATTACTTACTCGACCATTTTCAAGCCTTCGAGAGTTCATTGCAAATTCCCCAACGATATTCCTATCATTTTTACACGATTTTTGTTATTTACGTCTTTCGAATCGACGCAACGATTTTTTATAGTCTGCAGGCCTTTCAGAATCGTCGTATCTACGAGCAGAGGAAGAATTCTTTCAATGCAGTTCCAGCTTCTCGAATGAGCGTTCGTGCAGTGAGAAACGAAGTGCTGAATATCACGTGTGGGCAATTTTATTTAGTGTATGGTGAATTCTGAGACTCCAGGGATCGTCGGTTCAAGCACTCCAATGTGTTGATTCAGGTGAGACCGAAGCTTGCATCGCTGGAATACAATGATAAAAAGTATTTCCGAACTTCTTTGATTTCTTGCCACAGATTTTGCCGACGACGAAACCCCCAATCATTTTTGGAGATATTTACTCAGCGATCTACAAGATAGATATATTTTTTAAAAATCTCCTATAATAATAAAAATAAGGAAAATGAAGTGTAAAAAAGAGCTTTTGTTGCGTTCCGACAATACAAACTTTATCAATATTATTGCCGAATTCCGTTGATTTCTTTCGGCTGATTTTGCCTACGAAAATCCCCCAACCATCTTTGGGAGATATTTATTCAGCGATCTACAATATAAATATACCACGGAAAAATCTCCTGCGATAATAAAAATAAGAAAAATAAAATGTAAAAAAGTACTTTCGTTGCGTACCAACGATGCAAACTTCACCATTTTTTCCGAATTCCTTTGATTTCTTTTGGCAGGTTTTGCCAACAAGAATTCCTTAAACACTTTTGGAGATATTTATTTAGCGATTTGCAATATAAATATATGAAAAAGATCTTAGATAATAATAGAGATCAGGAAAATAAAATTTAAAAGAGAGCTTTCGTTACCGTGCAATGTTGCAATCTTCAACACCATTCATTCAGAGAAATCCCAAATTACAGGCCATAGGTGGCTCATTCGACACGAAATGCCACATAGTTTGCAGGGCATAGAATCGAAACGAAGGATAGGATAGTGATATTCGAATATATATGTATGTATATTCGCACACGTGTATATATACTATATATATATATACGTGTGCGAGAGGCCAGAGGCTTTCCGTATAGTCGTAGCTGCGGGAGGACGAGTCCGAGAGATGAGCTAGGAGAGAGGAAGGAAGACTGTGAGAGGATATAGTATAGAGTTTCGGTTCGAATATTGGAAAATGCGGAGTTGGAGAACCAGAGAAAGGGATGAGAGACAGAGCAAGCGGAAGAGAGGGAGAAAGGAAGACAGGGCGAAAGAGACGACGCCAAGGGAAAGAGAGATGAGTAAAGCTCTGTATGGCAGTCAAAAGTTAGAGAGAGAGAAACACAGAGAAAGAGAGAGAGAGAGAGAGAGAGAGAGAGAGAGAGAGAGAGAGAGAGAGAGAGAGAGAGAGAGAGAGAGAGAGAGAGAGAGAGAGAGAGAGAGAGAGAGGAAAGAGAGAGAGAGAGAGAAAGCCTCTCGGAGGTTCGATATGCATATAAACACAATACCTTTCTCGATCCTGCTCCAGGTGGATTGACACATACACAGACATATTTCGATATCCCTACTAGTTCGATTTACGTCTGCCTGCGGGCGTGTGGGACGTGAGCTGATGCTCACACGTTTCTCCTCTCGTAGGCTCTCAAGCACACACACACACACACACACACACGCACATGCATGCATGCATATATGTGTGTGCGTGCGCGCGCGCGCGCGCGCGCGCGCGCGTGTGTGTGTGTGTGTGTGTGTGTGTGTGTGTGTGTGTGTGTGTGTGTGTGTGTGTGTGTGTGTGTGTGTGTGTGTGTGTGTGTGTGTGTGTGTGTGTGTGTGTGTGTGTGTGTGTGTGTGTGTGTGTGTGTGTGTGTGTGTGTGTGTGTGTGTGTGTGTGTGTGTGTGTGTGTGTGTGTGTGTGTGTGTGTGTGTGTATGCATGGGTATATATATATATATATATATATTGAAGAGAAAGAAGAGTACCAGCCAGTCGGAATATCTACCTACGTGAATATTTTATATCGAAGCACCGAAGAAAACGAAGCGCGAGAGAGAGAGGGAGAGACAGCAGAGGAGGAGAAAGCTGGGAGAACCGTCCGGCGATGCCGAAGCTAATCCAAACTCTTCCAACCCCCTTCCCACCTTCGATGTCCGTATATAGTGCAGCATCGGACTCGAGCCTGAGGGTGGTCTAGTTATAGATACTATATATATATATATACACACACACATATTATGCCAACGTCTATGAGAAATTTTACGTACGAGTAATATTAGTTCGTATTACAGATATTGTACGTGGAACGAGCCATTTTCAGCGAAGATTTTTTTAATCTCTAAATGTTCCATCGATGCTCGCGTGGTGGCCACGCATTCATAAGTTTTTTTATATTTTAAAAATCTCTTTCTACCTCCGTACGTTTAGTTGCATATTAAATCGCTTTTTCACCGATTCGTCATGTGTCTCCAGTTTTTCGGGAGGATGTAAATTTTTGGCTTCATCGCTGGCACTACTCGTTTCCCGAAAGACTTCGGTACGCGACTATTCAAGGGGGACGATACTTTTCCTCTATTTTCTAGGGCCTTACTTACTTTTTTATACTCGTAGGAGAATGCTACGGAAGTTGGCATTTTTCCGGATATTGCGGGGGCGTTGAAAACGACTAATACAATTTTATGATCGTTTTTCGTCGACGAATACTCTTGAATTTTCGTTCGGAGTTGATCGACAGTTCGTAAAATATGTTCTCATTTCCGTTTGCGATCGGAGGAACGGTTATTCTTATCCTGTGAGCTTTTTTTCCAGTGATTTCCTTCGGTGATTTTTTTTGTGTGGGGTGGATTTGTGGGGCTTTTGTGTGGGTTGATTAGTCGTATCAGTGGTTTTTCTTTTCTATTTGAGAGTGCATTTTTTGCGTTTGATCATCTGGAGGCCTGATTTTTCAGCTCTGCTGTTGCTACAGGGACGATTCTTCTCTCGCTCTCCCTCGCTTTTACTTATATTTTTGCTCTTACTGCACGAAAGAAGGTAATCCGGGCTCACGAAATGTGGACAGGATTTTCGTATATGCGCTCGCTGTTTTTACCGCTCACGATGCCTCTCTATTTTCCGTCCATATGAGCTTCGAGTGCTAATATTTTTCAGCGCGCCAGTTGGAAGGGCGTAAGAACGAAAATTACGACCGAAGTCGTCGCGTATTTGTCCCCAATTTATAATAAAGATTGCTGTGAGCCACAATGTTCATCATAATTCGATCGAAACATTGGGATTCGAATTTCACGTTAGCTCAATTTGACCGGGCTTATTTTACACTCGATCAACTTGGTATTGATTTCCAACGCTTCTTCGTATGCACTCGCGAGCTCTTACAATTTCACCCTCTTCCTCTTTGACCCACACTTGACATCTCACTATGGGGCCTACATGAATTACGTAACGCAAATTTCCCAATTGTTTAGAACCCTCAAATTTTGCAAAACTTTCTCTTTCTTAACATAATTCAATTTTCCGTTGAGAAAAAAAATGATTTTTTTTTAACCACCATAATATATATATTGTTTAGAAAATTCAATGCACAGAATGCGATGGGATCCATCAAGCATCGTATCGGCCTGTGTTCGATAACGTGGGAATACTTTAGCATTCAAATTGGATTCGTACCTTCCAATGGAGAATCCCGATGAGTTCAATGTACGAGCGTGACGTATCAATACAGGGATCCAAAGCGATGACCCATCGGATCCCTATGAGGAAGTAGGTACGGGAATCCAATTGGATTTCTAACAAGGAAAGGTTGCGAGGTCGATCTCTCCGATTTCGATGAAATTTGGCATGCTTGCAGAATGGGTAAAAATAGGCGACACGTATTTCTTTATATCCGCGGAACCCGAATTTTAAGGGGTAAAATGCACCCTCGAAAATAGGGTTGTTCTCGATTTTTCGTCCATAACGTTATCGTTCTCATCTCCAATGTATAGTACACGAAAAAATAAACATTGTTGCAATTTGATATTTTTCCATATCTCATAACGTTAAAACGTTATCGACGAAAAACAAAAGACACCCTGATTTTCGAGGGTGCGTTTAAACCCTTAAAAATCGGGTTGTATCAAAATCGGGTTGTAAAAAAATGTATAGTACACGAAAAAATAAACATTGATGCAATTTGAAATTTTTTCATATCTCGTACCGTTAAAACGTTATCGACGAAAAAAGAAAAACACCCCAATTTTCGAGGGTGCGGTTCAACCCTTAAAAATCGGGTTGCGCGGATATAAAAAAAAATACGTGTCGCCTTTTTTTTGCCCATTGTACAAGCATGCCAAATTTCATCGAAATCGGAGGCATCGAGATCGTAACCTTTCGTTGTAAGACCATTTTTACACGGCTCATTATATACTATTTATGCAATATCTTTAAGGAGTCTTCTCACTTTAGACGCTAAAAAAGGCTATTTTCATGATTTCTTAAATAGGTTTATATTATGGATATTGATATAAAAGTTGTTACACTTAATAAATACACTTTCGAAATACGTAGATTTTTATTTATTTATTCATGTCACTATTTATAGACGAAAATGGTAGTTAAAAAATGTCCTAAAACATTGTAGGTCAACGCTGTTGATGAAATTTCGGAGATGGATTATCCGAAAAAAAAACTCGAACGGTTTTCGATTCAGTATGGTAATGGCTGTAGCGCGTATCATATGATTTTTGATATATGCAAAAATAACAAAATGGCGGACATTTTTCGAAAAAAAACAAATAAAAAAGTGTTTTTTCACTGTTTTTGGCAGAAAATAGTAAATATCAATATTTTAAAAATCCTACAGCTATAGTTATAAATAATAAGTGGTTAAAATTTCATAAGGTTCGGTTCAGTAGGTTCAAAGATTTTATCAACAAACCGTCGAAACACGTTGTTTCGAGAAAAACGCGTTCAAAGATCGTTTGGGTTACATAAATACACAACATTTTTTTACGATTTCGAAAGTGTATTTATTAAGAGTGGCAACTTTTCAATCGTCCATAATATAAACCCATCAAAAAAATCATGGAAGCCTTTTTTTAGCGTCTAAAGTGAGAAGACCCTTTAACGAATGTCGCGCTTTTCAACGTGGGCTCGTTCGAAAAGTGTTCAAGTTCGAAGTTTGGATAGTGGGGCGTGAGGGAAGCGACTAATCAATAGAATTCATAATGTCCAGGATGGTGGTTATTGCTGGGGGGCTGTTCGACATTCCACGGTCATCCCCTATAGATTTTTCCTCCACGAGCCCAACGGAGTTCGCATTGGGATACGGTCATTATCCCGTTAGGGTGTTGACGGGGTGGCAAACAGAGGGTGGGAGTCCAGCGAGAGAGAGAGAGAGAGAGAGAGAGAGAGAGAGAGAGAGAGAGAGAACGAGCGAAGTAGCAAGAGATCAGAACACCCAACAGGCATAGAAGCCTGGGCATAAATAATTTATAATTTTTAACGAAGCTGGCTGTTCGATACGTTGACGAAAAAAGATGTAAAAAAAACAGCTTCACCAACTGGAAGTCCGTGCAGTTTTCTCTCTCTCTCTCTCTCGATCGTTGCCCCACGCCGTGTATCGACGATTCACGCAAACCGGTTGCGTTATAATCAATATACATACACATCCATTCGCTGAAGACATACACAAAGATCTGCCAATCAAAAGGGCGCGAAGCAACAATTTCGCCCCCAAAACTACGCGAAAAGTGCCTTTTCATTTTGCAACGTTGCTTCAACGAGCACACACATACGACAGTACGACGGCCAGTAATTGAGAAGGCCGTATTGCGACGAGTACCGCGTGCGGGCGAACGAGGGGGTGGCCGTAGCGCAACGGATAGCCGCAGGATTGATGGCTATCTAATTATGCGAATAAAAATACGGTGCGGTGGTCTCTCATCGCGTCGTTGTCCATACACACATACAGGGCCGCGTATCGTCCCGTGCCGCCTCTGCTATACCCGCAAATGAATGAAGCGAGTTGCCGAATCGCTCGCTTTTCGGGGATGAGTGATTTGTCAAAAGGAAGGTACTCGTTTCGACCCTCGTATGTGCGATATCCGGTCCCCATCGCTCTTTTTGTCACAGCGGTCTTTTCCGTTCGGGTTTTTCTTCCTCCACCGTACGTATTATCATATCGCACCGTATACGGTTATTATATCCCTATATCCGTATGTCCATAAATGGACGAAAGCGGAGACGCCGAGAGTGGAAAATCTGATACGCGGCGCCCTCGGTCTTCGTCCGTTTTTTTCTTCTCTTTTTTTTTCGGTATTCCAGCTCTCGTGGGTGAACTTTTTTTGTCCCGTTGGATTTCTTGATTTGATGAATGTGCATCGGGCTCCTTTCGCGCCCTTTCGCTCGCACGAGACGCGTTCTACATAGTTGATGCACTTTCTGATTAGTTGGGCAGTCGCGGCCACAGGCGTGATTAATATGCAACGAGAGATGACAGACTCGGACGTCAAGGAGGGGGGGGGGGGGGGGCGAGGTGAGTGTCCGAAAAGAGAGCAAGTAGCTGCGACGAGTATGTGTATGTTTATTCACTTAAGGGGTCTTACTTTAGACGCTCGAAAAGGCTATTTTCGTGAATTTTTTTGATAGGTTAATATTATAGATATTGATACAACATTTGTTACACTTAATGAATACGCTTTCGAAATACATTAAGAATTGCTTTTTTATTTATTTGAGTCAATATTTACGGACGGAAATGATAGTTAAAAAAATGTCCTTAAAAAATTGTAGGTCTGCGCTGTTGGTGAAATCCCGGAGATGGATCATACGAAACAAAAAAATCAAACGGTGTTAGATTCAGTATGTCAATGACTATAGCGCATATCGTACGTTCTTTGATATATGCAAAAACAACAGAATGGCGAATAATTTTCGGAGAAACCAAAAGAAACGTGTTTTCACCGTTTTTGGCAAAAAAAAAAAGTAAATATCAAAATTGTAAAAAAATCTTTGATATAAGCTAAAGCTATAGTTGTAAAGAATATGTGGTGCAAATTTCATGAGAATCGGCTCAGTAGTTTCGAAGATTTTATGTACATGCCGTCGAAAAGCGTTGTTTCGAGAAAAACGGGTTTAAAGTTTCTTTGGGTTATACAAATACATCACAATTTTTTTTTACGATTTCGAAAGTGTATTTATTAAATGGGTAAATATTCGGAAGTGGGGCTCCTGCTAGAATCAGGCTAATTTTTGTTTGGGTTTGTTTGGCGTTGTTTGGAATTTTTTGCGGTTGTTTGGCGTTGTTTGGGATTTTTTTAGGTAATTTGGGGTTGTTTGGGATTGTTTGAGGTTGTTTGGGGTTGATTACGGTTATTTGAGATTGTTTGAGATTGTTCGGGGTTGTTTAGAGTTGTTTGGGTTTGTTTGAACCCTTGAAGAAAATTAGCCTGATTCTAGCAGGAGCCCCACTTCCGAATATTTACCATTAAGTGCAGCAATCAATATCTATAATATAAACATTTCAAAAAAATTCACGAAAATAGCCTTTTTAGCGTCCATAGTGATTAGACCGCTTAAGCACGAAGAAACGTAACGTATATGCGTTTATCGCAACTTTCCCCTTCTCGACTGAAAGAGCCTCCGAAATTATTTCGTAAAGTTCTCTAGCCATTTAAGGATGTTGAGTCCCAAATCGCAAATGATGATAAAATTCTGAAAATTTGGTATGTTTTTGTATGAAGTATTTCAGAGGTCGTGTAAAAATTTCACGACAATTAGGAAGCTCGTTATTGAACAATTAACATTCACAAATTAAATGTTGTTTTATGGAAACTGATGTAACTTTGCAATAAGTTTTTTTTTTGACCTCTCAATTTTATAATATATACAATATACTGAAAGCAACGGAAACAAAACGAAGTTTATTGATAAATTTTTTTTTATTTCTTTTAAATATTGTTCTTAACAAAATGTTAATTTTTTAATAACGAGCTTCCTAATCGTTGTGAAGTTTTAACACGACCTTTTAAATACTTCATACAAAAACATACCAAATTTTCAGAATTTTCTTATCATTTTTTATTTCAACCCTTAAGGAGGTTGAAGTAATGATAATAGAATTCTGAAAATTTGGTATGTTTTTACATGAAGTATTCAGGAGGTCGTGTAAAAATTTCATGACGATTAACAAGCTATTTATTGAACAATTAACGTTAACATGTTTCATAGGGACTCAACATCCTTAAACAAAATATCAGTGGGCGGTGAATGACTGACGTTAGTCGGTCCGGGTCAATACTTGGATGGGTGACTGCTTGGCCGAGCTTGGAACTCATTGTCAGCGGAAAAATAGCTGCCCGGATCTGCACGGATTTGTCAGTTTCCCTGGGCCCTCGTGCATGAGCAACACTCTGTGGACAGCTCTCAGGAACGAGAAGTGGTGAAGTGCCAAGTGTAGGGTGGACGGATTGGGTCGTAAAAGCTCGCAAGGCCATGTATGCAAATTATTTAGTATTTTCGTGCTCACTCGCATACGTTGATTCGGATAGTAAAATTTCACTGCCTGGTTCATGTCCTCGTATCAGTGCCAACTGACGGCTCCTGTCAGGACATTCGAACCTCATGTTACCACAATTTTGAAAAAAAGAAATAACGCTGCATGTATTTTTGACTGAATAACGATCATCTAGGTAGAGCACACAAGTGTCTGCAATTAGGAATTGGTCGGGTGACGTGGATTTGTAACAATTAAGGATGTATTGCCCGTACATTCCCTACCAGAAGTCAATTTAGGTGAGAATTTTGAGTACTTTGCGACAACATTCAAATCTGAAAAAAATCAACCGTATTGATGTAGCTACGAACATTGGTTTTGACTAATAAGAATGCCAAAAATGTATAAATAAATTGTTTGAACAAAAATTCGTTTAAAAGATCTACGGTAAACTTGATTTTTTGTGACATTAAATGAATTATGATATTGTGTTGAATACGTATGATTTTTTAGAGAATTTTCTGTCTACTACGAAAATCTCATTTTTGGAATTTTTTAGAGGCTGTAGGCTGCTTTAGACTCTTCAGACATTTTTTTAAATTGAAATAATTAAAATTAAAATAGAAAAAAATTCTATTAAAATTCATACCTACTCAGAAAAATCTACGAATTCATTTTATAATATAAAAAAAGTAGTTCACCGGACATTTGTTAAACAATTTTTTTTCAACAATTTTCTTATAACTTTTTGCATTATTACTGGAAATTAATGTTCTTATCATCGCCAATGTAGTTGATTTTTCAAAAATTTAATCTCATCGCAAATTACTCAAAATTCTCGCCGAAACTCACTGTCGGTAGGGAATGTACACGCAATACATCCTTAAGGGGGGAGATACCTTCAGGCGAGGAGAAAATTTGATGATTTTCATGATTTTTTTTGAAGAAAGATTTCATCACGATTTTCGAGACTTTGAATATGTTTTATTACTACTTTTGGCTGTTACATGATGTTTTCAAAAATTAAAATTATAATTAATATAAAAATTAATAAACCTTCCTAACCTTATGGTCTAAAATATAAGGCTAAAAGTTTTTGAAAATTAATTAAAAAAAGTATTTTTTATTGTAAAATGTAGCCATTTTTTCGAAAAATTCAATCTTTTTGTTTCAAAGCGTACTATTTCATCCATTTTCACCATTTCTCACTTTTCCTTGGTTCAGATTCTTCGTATTAGTGTTTGAGAGAAAAATCTACGTTGGTTTTTTTCAGATTAATCCCACCAACGATACGTGTCCGTTTGACAACATCCGCCGCAATCCGTTTAGAAGACCGCGCCATACCTCCGCCATTTTGAAACATGAATAAAAAACAAAATACCGTATAACAGCCAAAAGTAGCAATAAAACATACCCTAAGTCTAAAAAACAGTGAAGAAATATGTCTTTAAAAAAAAAGATCACGAAAATCAAGCATGTTTTCCTCGCCCGAAGGTGTCTCTCCCCTTAATGAGTTTTCGGGATGACCAATTGCCCCTCAGAAATAAAATTCCCGAGACTCGAAATCAGCGTGAGGTGAACAGTTTATTTTGTTTATCTTCTGATTTTGCGACATGTTCACTTTACTGAGTCATGGTCGAACTGCGGGTTTTCAAATTGCGCAATTTGCGATTTATATGGACGGGATGCTGACGAAAAAGATCGGTAGATTTGATACCGGAGTGTACTCATTTTTGGAGAGTGAGCGATATCGGTTACCATTGTGGAAATCACAGACTGATCTGATTCCATGTATATATATATATATATATACATATCTTTCTCTCTCTGCCACTTGCCCACAGTAAATTACCGACATACCTCGTACTGCATTACTACTACCACAATGTACCTCCGTTCTGACTAACGATGGACTGTGGAGATCGATCATCATTGAGTTAACTCCGTGACATGAATCGACACTGCGAAATACGGATGATGGACATGCGGAGTCTGCCAACTTGCATCGCGAAATAAAACGTTGAAAAAAATCATTCAACGTTACTTCATATCTAAATATACAGGGTGTCCTGTTATAAATGGACAACCCTGCAACTGTCGATAGGCCTACTATATGCTGGATATTGCCTACTATATATGCTGGAAGGTCATTCTTTAGATCGGTACCTTTTCTGAAAAAAGAGCCAAACATTTTTTTTGCTATTTTCTCATTTTTTGGGTTATAAATTATGATGTTCAATCGGAGGAAGCTGGAATTCACCCCCAACCCCACCGATTAAAAATTATGAGGTTTTAAGTTCGCGAAAACACGTGATAAAATAGGGTATTTATGAACATTTTGACGCCTATATTGGTTTTGCTTGGGTTCGTTTGGGGTTGTTTGGGTTATTAAAAATAATTTCTAATTTTCTTAATACCCAAGCAACCCCAAACGAAGCCAAACGAACCGAAGCAAACTCAATATAGGCGTCGAAATGTTCGAAAATGCCCTATTTTATCACGACTTCAGCTTTCCCCGACTGAATAACATAATTTATAACCCAATAAGTGAGTAAAAAGCAACATCGAAAATTTCGGAAACGTCACTTATCGGAAGAATTACCGTGATGATATTCTGTCGGGGGAAGCTGAAATTTTTCATTAACAATTTTTTAAAAAGCAAAAAATATTAAAAAATTCCTTCGAATTTGTCAAAAACCCAAACAAACCCAACACAGGCGTCAAAATGTTGAAAAATTCCCTGTTCCCTATTTTATTATTTTTCCACGAACTTCAAAACCCCATAACTTTTTTATGGGAGGAGCGAATTTCAACTTCCCCCGACTGAATATCATCATTTATAACCCA
Organism: Ophion costatus; assembly: GCA_951751655.1. NCBI lineage: Eukaryota > Metazoa > Arthropoda > Insecta > Hymenoptera > Ichneumonidae > Ophion > Ophion costatus. The sequence continues at coordinate 14,384,083 of OX632360.1, read as the reverse complement.
ATAAATGAGAAAATAGCAAAAACAAAATTAAGCTCATTTTTCGAAAAATTCACTTATCTAAAAAATTACCAAAATTTCGTTTAAAAAACATATTTCAAAAAACCTTGTACATAATCGTTCGTAACGCTATGCTTTAAAGGTTTAATTATGTTTCTACCAACGCACACCTACATATACAGCTGTATCCGAGTCTACAGGGCTGGCCCCCTGTGTATATTGCGAGCTTTCTCTCGGCTCTCAAGCTCGGGTAACGCTCTGTCCTACGTATGTAATAATCCCGAACGATCCTTCTGCCAGGTCGATCGGTATTGCACTGTACCCATGCATACGGGGCATTTCACTACAAAATGAACTCACTTACGACTCACAGTTTTTGAAAGAAGGAAACAGACACCATCGTGTTTGTCCTCTGAAACCGACGATCTGATCTGCAACAATTCTTGGATTCTGAGATATTTCACAATATCATTTAGAGTGAGACAGCCTGTATACTGCTGCTGTAAGTTTTTTGGCCCTATGTATACACACCCACACAACCCCACCCACATATCTATGTATATGCATGTGTGCGTAAATATATATATATATATATATATATCCAATGGAATAGTAGAAGCTACAGAGGGTTGTAAACGTGATATATATTCTATGGCTAAGCCAGTGCAATGGACACGTTAGCTCCAATAGTGCACCCCATGTCTGACTGAGAGACCGTATACCCTAATCTATTTCGTATATAGATATATTGGTTGTTCAGAACGATAGCTATGCCCCATATATATACACATTCACAGTATATGCATGAGCACATACTGTGCAATGCATAAATCGATGCAGTACGTACCGGTAATATGTAAAAGTAGAAGAACATTCAAAGTGAAAATTAATAAAGGCAGAATTATTATGAAATTACATATTTTTCATCCACCGATGTCTGTGGCAGACGAGCATATACGAGGGCAAAGGGGTAAAGGAATAGGATACGAGGGCCGAACGCGTGGGAGGAGCAGAGAACGGGAGAATCGAATATATAGCTAGGTAGTGCATCTCACGAATTTTTAAAGTTTATTTCTTTTGGGATTTTTTTCGTTCCATCCATGGAGCTCTGTACATATGTATATTCCTGTGCGGAATTCGATCTCTCTATCCTTCTCTTTGTCCCCCTCGCACATCGCTCCCACCCTCTCTCTCTCTCTCTCTCTCTCTCTCGCTCTCCCTCTCTCTCTCTCTCTCTTGCTCTCGATGGCCTGTACCTCGCTTCCATTCTCCCCCCCCCCTTCACTTTTATCCAGCCCAAATATTTCCGTAGAAATTTTTTATCTTCTGCTCACCCTTGGCTCCTCGCGACCCTCCGATATTATCAGGTATCGCTTGTATAATTGTATAGCATGGAATTTTATCGCTCTGGCTCTTTCTCTCTCTCTCTCTCTCTCTCTCTCTCTCTCTCTCTCTCTCTCTCTCTCTCTTCCTCTGTGTGTGTGTGTGTGTGTGTGTGTGTGTGTGTGTGTGTGTGTCTCGCTTTTTCTTTTCTGTTTCGATACTCGACGATCTTTGCAGGATCCGGAAGCCCCGACATTATATTTCGCACAGCTCGCGACGTGACGAAAATGACACGAAACTGCAACGGGAAATAGTTGTCAAAGCAAACATGCAAGCAAGCGCTGCTTACGATTTCCATGTCCATGATTGTCAGTCAGTCTAAAATTATTTTTCCCAGGAAGCGAGAAAAATTGTTCGCTGGAATCGAAGAAAATTGTACTTGAATATCGGCTGAGCTTGCCTTTGTTTGACATTCAATGGAATGTTCGATCTACCTTGTCGACAGATTTCAATTCATCGCGACTAATTGTTAGTCGAAGGAGAAAAATCATCCTTGTGTCCGCCCTCGATTTCCTTGAAACTAATGTTTCGATGGTTTTTTTTAATGAAAATTGAGGGTTTTGGTGGAAATGAATGGTGAATTCGTATTCGGGAGGTAAAAATCTGAAAACAGATTTTTTTTGCATTTTAGCACAAAGTTTGACTTTAACGGGTCGTCATTTTTTTTCTGGTTTGATTTGACACTTCGCTGTGCTCCAGTTATTTTCATGATCGTATCCTTTTCGAAATGGCCTGCGATTGAGCCAGCCCGGATTATTTTTCGATTTTTGACAGAATTTCAAAGTTGGAGCCACGACTATCGCATGGCTTGGCGTTGGTATAAGTATTTTGAATCAGCAGATACATTTTAAATACAGAAAAAAACAACTGCGGTGAGGAATTTCGAGCAAGGTGTTGTTTACCCCTTGGAGCTTGCCATCCGGCAAAAATGTAAAAATACGTGAAGTTTAATTTTATACCCCCTTCGAAGTGTTACCCGGTTCATTCAATTTAATGCATCCCTTCTGGGTGTGGGGTGCGAGAGAGATAAAGAAAAGGGTGGTTCATCCCTTAAGGCGGGACACCATTGTAAGGGTAAAAAATCGATGTTTTGCACTTTCTCAAAGTAGGTATACATGTTCAAAAAGATGTGAAAAAAAAATTCAAGTTACAATATCGAAAATTGGCCAAATTACAAACAATTTAGTGAAGTTTTTAATCGCGTTTCTCTGGAATCGATTTTTCTCCACCTGGCCGGAATCATAACTCGAGCTAAAATAGTCCAATTTTTAATTTTAATAAACCGAAATTTCCGTAATGGCAGTAACTTTCGTTGTACGTAGCCGTTTTTTCCAAATACTCACGAATATATAAATCTACATTTATACAGTGTTTGGCGCATCGACCAACACCATTTTATGGGGGATTGGGCATTTAATAGTTTTTTTACCCAGTTTGTTTTTAATTTTTTTAATTGCCCGAAATTCCTCCTTCAAATCATCATAACTTTTTTGTTTGTGGCTGGCATAGCACGAAATAACTTTTGTTGTATTCTGCAGTGTATTTTTATCACGAATAACTCATTATTTGATACAATTGGTTTCAAGAACATTACTCACGCGCTTCCAGTCTAAAAAATGCGTAAATGTATGAAAAATATCAACTTTTAAATTCATTATAAAAAAAACCAACCGCTATTTTGAACTTAGCTTTGTTTTAAAAAGTTCTCTGTTCTATACCCTTTCCAATAGTATACTACATTCCATAGGAATCATTCGTTACATGATCGAAATAAAGAAAATACGTTTTTTCATTATAATGAATTAAGAAGTTGAAATATTTCGTACATTTACACATTTTTAAGACTGAAAGCTCAAGAGTAATTTCCTTGAAACCAATTGTATCAAACAATGATTTATTTATAACAACCGTACATTGCAGAATACAACAAAAGTTATTTCGTGCTACTACAACCACAACCAAAAAAGTTATGGGGATTTAAAGGCGAAGTTTTGGGTAATTAAAAAAAAACGAAAAAAAAATCATACATCAGTTATCGTGACACTTAGAACATAGGGTCTAAGGGTGAAAAAATTAGCAAATCCGCCCCCCCCCCCAATCCCCCAAAAAATTGTGCCGGTCCATGCGCCGAACACACTATACGTATATATATGTAAATTTTGAGGCAACAGTTTTCAACTGGACACTCTATATGCCGTGCCTTGCACATACAATCGCGCAAAAATAAGCCGCCTTTGTACAGTCGCGAAGCGTTTCCACTGGTCCGGTTTCTCGTGCACGGAGCCGTATGGAAATTGCAAGCGGCCGAGAGAAAGAGCGAGACAGCGATAGAATGGAAGCCGCATTGACGACATAGAAAGGGTGAGTGACGCAAGGCTCTCTCTCTCTCTCTCTCTCCCTCTCCCTCTCCCTCTCTCTCTCTCTTTCTCTCTCTGCCGGTACATCAGGGAGGGTGTCACCACTTTCGGCCCGAAAATTGAGTTATTCTATCACCCCTCCTCACTCTTCGACCTTCCGGTCGTTACACGTTCGTCCATCCGTGTTCCTGTCGCCTTTGCCGCGTGCAGACGAGACAAGGACGACAGAGAGAATCAGGAACGAGGGGAAAAGGACTGCAGGAGCTTTATCGTCGTAAAGTACCGCGTCGATGCATATGAAGACACTACGAGAGGAAAGCGAGAGCGAGTGGCCGAGAGGGACAGAGAGGGGGAGAGGGAGAAAGAGAGAGAGAGAGAGAGAGAGAGAGAGAGAGAGAGAGAGAGAGAGAGCAAGAGATAGCAAGTAGTCCATCAGGCATGCCTTCCGATGCACATCGATGCAACTCTCCCTGCGTCGATTGATCATGTTTGTAAGGACATCACCCGAGACCCTCAACCCTACAAATTGTTTCAGAAACGCCCTTTCGTCTGTCAGTAGTCTTCATACATACATGTGCCTCTCCCATATTTTCCAATA
>OX632360.1:14220781-14379548 GCA_951751655.1 Ophion costatus | reverse complement strand
ATCGGCAGACAAGTGGTTTCAAGGAGCGAAACCACCCCTCGAAGAAAGGCGTATTGGGGGGTAGTTTTGCAGTATCACCCACAAGCAGTCCACCAATCTGTACGAAACAAAAACCAAAATTCGTCTTACGTAGAGCGTTGAAAAATACAACACAGAAGAATCGAAAGAAAATTAAGGGGTGACACGCCTTTCTTTGAGGGGTGCTTTCCTCCTTCACCTCGTCTTTCCGCCGATAAAAAAACATACGTGTCTAATAGTTTTCAAAGCTTTATCACATATATGAGTTTCAACATTAATCGAAGGCGGACACTTTAACGACGTTCCATGTCAGTAACAATATAAATTCCTGTTTGTTCACAGGTAAGAGTGAAAGAGATGGCAAAGGAAAGTACCGTAAAACGAATAAATATGTGAAAAAAACTACCCTTTCCCTTGCCGATAAACAGTGATACCAAGTTTTGCTTGCACTAGTCTAACTCCGTGTTGTTAGTCTTAGCGTTCCCGTCCACCAAAGTGGAAGAATCAGACACACGTCGACTCGTTCAAGTAGGTATCCGTGGCAAACTGCGTTGTTCGTTTTCCCTTAATTTATTTAAGAATGTCGCGTGATTTCTCGGCGTGTATAAAATGAGCTTTATCGAAATCTTGCTCGCACTTCAACTCTCTGTGTTGCTTCTCGCTCGATAGTGATGCCCCAGCTGCAATATTCAGCGAAGGAACCTGAAGGAGGATTACCCAATGGAACAGGCTGCCCTGGGTTACGCGAACACCCGAGGCTCTTTCGCTTCTGTCTCTCGGCGAAGTACCATACATACACACACACACACACACACACACACACACACATATATGTCTATCTATTATATATATCAATCTACATATATGTATATATCTATATATATATGCATACATAGATTATATATACATACGTATATATGCATGATGCATATATGCACGAGAATATACATCTATAAAGGCAGCACGTTTGTACTACATATAGATTATTGATTAGGCAATAACTCAAGGACTAGTTGGGGTGCATATTACCACCATATAATGCAGGCGCTGGTAACTCCCCCAGTCTTGCTCTCTCCCTCTCTCTCTCTCTCTCTCTCTCTCTCTCTCTCTCTCTCTCTCTCTCTCTCTCTCTCTCTCTTCCTTTCTCTATGGTCAGCAGTCCGCAGCATCTCGCAACTATACATTATGATAATTAACGCAAACGCGGTAATTAAAAAAACAACCGATTAAAGCAGCAAAACCCAGAAGAAAAAAATGATTAGCCAATTATCTGTTTGAAGAATATTGGCCTAATGACATTTCCCTTAAGGTTGTTGCTTAAAAATATTAGGGTGAATAGATATCAATAAAAAGTAAACTAATCATTATGGTATATATCCTGAATATGCTGGCAAAGGAGGAACGAAGGCTTCTGCACGCGTTTATTAAATATTCGATTTGAGGTTACGTTAGTCTGTGCTCGATCGCAATGGTTATATGGGGCAACGTCGTTACCATTTCAATCACTCGCGCATAGCTTCCGCATTTATGAAGAAAATGATGAAAAAACGAATATTGAGAGCAGGATAGAACGACACTTCATAGAAGGAACGAGAAGCAATCTCAAAAGCGATGGGACCAAAACAAACCGGAATTGCCAAAGTTGTTGCCCTAATTGAACGCACCACACTTTTTCGGAATAGAGCGAAACCGTCCCTTTGAATTCGGATGGCTTTCGGTCATACAATAAAATGACGATGTCAATGGAGATGAGCAATGAATGATCAGCGTGTGCCGATTGTATGAAGATAAAGGTATTCATTTCACGAACCCGAATATTCAACAATTCATTGATTTTCGTCTGTAATGAGGTAAAAATACATCCCAGTATAGTGGGCAAATTTCAAACCAAGTTATCGAACTTTTAACGAAAAATTATGGCTCTAAACATCGTCTCAATTATAGGGTTTATGGAGATGACACGCTGGCCACATTTCTATCTGATAATTTATACACTAAATGACTAAAGATTCCATAACAACGATAAAAACAAGGGGTCGCCGAAGGTTTAAAGAAAATAAAGATCAATAATGAAACTTCGTCAAGTGTGACTAGCAGAAGAATTTTCGTAGCCGCGACTTTTCAGAGAAAATGAAAATAATGTATACATCAACTAAATTGGCGTGAAGATTTTTATTCCAGTTTATCGTTGGGTATGATAATTGACTGTGGCTTATTTGTATTAGGCGCCATGGTAATTTACCAACGATTCAGAAGGGCTCTTACAAAACAATGCCCTTGGCGAAAGGAATACCTCAAACCATCGTGGCTCTGACTACATTATTTGCAAACAAGCAACTTGACGCAACTCGATCATTCTTCGATTCTATTTCCTCTGGTTTCTCCCACGTGCAGTTATTGTTTCAACGATCTCTTTGTGACGTTTGAAGCCAGCGTTGAAGTTTGCATCGTACAAACACAACGAAAATTCTTCTTTTATTTTCGTTATCATCGAAAAGATTATATTGCTAACTGATGCTGTAGATTTTTAATGAGCATCCTGGAAAACGTTTGAGTCGTTTCTGCCGCCCAAATCAGCCAAAGAAAACCATTGGCAGTCTAAAAAAATAACTTCCGTTACGTTTCAACGATGCAAACTGCACCACCATGTTTGAAGATCCAACAATTTCCATGATAAAAAAAACACGTATATGGGAGAGGCTGCCTTCGAAGGCTAGACTTCCTAGTCCATCACGATGGTCGCCAATTGGCTCCCATACCCAGTATGCTAACACCGATGTCTTCAAAACTTCCTTTGTTCCCGGCAAAGTCGTATTTGTGTGGTTGCAAGTATAATGAAGTATACCTGTTGGGAATGCACACGGTGGACACACGTACCTGCAACGTATACGAGGGACTAAGCCAGCGCTTCTGAACGCGCGCGCGAGCGTCCAAGTGAAAATCGATATAAACTGACCCTCTGCGGTGCATACAACCGTTGCTTAGGGTGAAAAGGAGTTGTTGTACACTCCCTGGTGGAGGTAGCGGCAAAAAAAAACCCTGAAGTTTTCGCGCTCGCTGCGGGTTTCTTCGTGAAAGAACGTTGAAACGATCAAGCGCATCGATTTGTTCGAGCTGCACTCAGCAAGCCTGCACTACGGTAACTTTCGTCACGATAATGAGTTGCGGTATGATACAAAACGGGAATTTATGTCCGCACCGTTGACCCGCAGAACAGCGGCGAAATCGACACTTTATCAAGTGATGTCAACTTCACTAGTCCTTCATCAAATGGAATGCAATGAATTGTGGCGATTCCATCATCCCGTCATGGAACCGAAAGTAACTCAACAGTAACGTTGAAGAGAAGAACGAATCGACGTGTCTTCGAGGAACGAAGAAGCCGTTCCACCGTCAACCTTCGCCGCGCATCAAAACGCAACACTTTCCATAAACCGGCATTGCGGGAGTGGAAGTGATGTTTCAGCAGGAACGATTTTAGTAGATTCTTCCCCAAGCTCCATTCGCCAGACGTTCTTATCCCGCGCTATCATGCATGACGTATATACGCGATGCTGCGATAGGTTTGATTCTTCCGTCGCTGTCGAACGAGTTGGAAAACTCGCGACAGTCCCGAGGTCGTCGGGAGGGGCTTATCGGAATCGAAACGGAAAAGCGATGAGGTACTTGCGTTCGGTTGAAGGAGAACAGCGCGTCGCGTGATAACGATAACGCCCTGGCAAAACCTGCAAAGAACAAGAATCCGAAGGTGGGTTTGTCAAACCTAATTGTCTCGTGGAGCTGTGTGGGAGGTCGAATGCCGGTGGAAAGACAGAAGGTAAAGTAGACAGTGAACATGATGAGCAGAGTTGTGAAAGAGTTGTGAAAGAGTGTGAAAGGGGCGAAGGGAGTTTCTCCCAGTTCTCCCAAGGCTTGACGACACCGGAAAGATTCGCTCGGACTCACGGTACTCCATGACGAACTCGTTTATGTGCGATTTTCCACGTCTATGTGAGTTAGCGGGACTCAGTCACGACTCTTGCGGCCTATGGTCTTGCATTGTGGCGAGATGTAGAGCGAGGTTTAGCGTCCCGGAGGAAAATCGTTGCCAGGAACGAGAGAGAGAGAGAGAGGGGGAGAGAGAGAGAGAGAGAGAGAGAGAGAGAGAGAGAGAGAGAAAGTGAGCAAGCAAGCGTGCGGTGACGCAGCTGAGCCATTATCGGAAACTCGTTACATGCACGAGCCGCGAGCTGTGCCAGCCGCTCACAAAACGCCCTCTTGCTCCATACCGCTCATCTCCTGGGTACTTCTGCTGCAGCGCCAAGACTCTCTCTCTCTCTCTCTCTCTTCTTTCTATTCGACACTGCGATCCCATACTGGAGCATGTTAGTTCACCGGATCCCATTTCAGACCTCAAGATCGCAAGACCTGTATTACAGGATTGTACACACGAGAAACAAGATTTTTTCCGCAAAAATACGTACCAGCCAAATGACTTAACCCATCGAGGTGAAGAAGAATAATTGATATTTGGATCGTCCAGTGGTCATTGGTGGTTTGTTAATTTCGTCAACGGCTCAGCATCGATTGACGGTCATTGTTCACCGTCACTTTGGACCACCGCTGGATCAGGATAGGTTGATAGATTCATTTGGGTTGCGGCACCTTCGTGAGCTTTTCCGTGCCGCCAAGTAGTAGAGATCAGCGATTGGGCGGACGCGAATGAAACACGGGTCAAGTGACTCACTTTCCTCGTGGTATGTCGTTCTGATGTCAATATGATGTGATTCCGAGTAAACATGGATTCTCTTGTTCACATTCTTGAAAGAATTGTGGGATCTGGATACTTCGTTGCGGTACTTTGGCATGTCTTTGGGGAATCGTGTCACCTGTAATTTTAAGGGTGGCAGGGGGAAGGGGGAGATACGTTTAGGCGAGGAAAACAGTTGCTGATTTTTATGATGTTTTTTTAAGGCGAAGATTTGTTTACCATTTTTAAGACTACGGATATGTTTTATTACTACATTTTGCTGTTACGTGGTTGTTTTTTGGGATAATTAACTTTGGAATCATCTTGTTTGGATTAATCTTCAAAAATGGCGAGGTCTTCGTCAATCTTCAAAAAACCTAATCGAGCGATTCTGATGAAATTTGGTATAAACCTTTCTAACCTTCTTGTCTAGAACATGACCCTAATTGTTTTTGAAAATTAGGGGAAAAGTGTTTTTTATTGCAAGATGTAGCCAGTTTTTTCGAAAAATCCAATTTTTGGATTTCATAGCGTACGATTTCATCGATTTTCAACCTTTTGACTTTTTTTGTTCATATTCTGCGTATGAGTATTACCGACAGAAAAGTTTTTGTTGCATTTTCTTCAGATTCCGTTCAGAATGCCATATCTCCGCCACTTTTAGACACGAACAAACAAAAAAATACCACGTAACCGCCAAAAGTAGTAATAAAATATGCCCTCATACCGCCAAAGGTAGTAATAAAACATACCCTACATACAGTCTCAAAAATTTTGGAGAAATCTTGCTTTTGAAAAAAAATCACTAACGGCCGTAAACACCGACCCAGTCAATGCGGCAAGGAGCTAGCATTTTTCACGTGGATTCCGAACCACCGAGCTCGAGAAGAAAGCATTTGGGTAGCATCTGAAGATCCATGCCATGCCGGGGCGGCAATCGAACCCGAGACCTTTGAAACTTCAATCCAAAGTGCAGCCCACCGTGCGACCAGTCGCTCTTTGACGCAAGGGTCGAGGCAGTCGATGCTCAACCGTGGTCAGACGCGGAGTGGATTAAAGGAAAGCCTTTCAATTCAGCTGAATACATTTCTCCAACGACGCATCATTTGCTTCCTCGAGATAAAAATGACCGCCAAATCGGAGAAATTAGGACAAGTATCAAAGGACCACCAATCCTTTTCTTCGCAACGAAACGTACGACGTTGAATTTCGCTCAACGCTCGAAAAATTGCATTTCCTTGGAAAACCGGAGAAATTTTGTCGTATCCGTGATCGTCGGGAAAGTTAAAATCTGATACTCGTTGCTGCTTCGAATACCAGAGTGTAATGACCCGAAGATCGTTGTATGTGTAATGACACAGACACGCGAGCGCGGCTCTCGCAGTCTCGATACATTTATTCACTCAAGCGAATCCCAGATATACCGGAGTGCACTCCGACACGTTACGAAATGCATGTTCGAACCCGAAAAAAGTACAGCGAGGGAAGCTTATAGAAATATCGTCGAGCTGAAGAACAGGTAGAAGTGGCACGCTCGTACAGTCGTTGGTGAAATGGATAACGATAAAAGGAGCCACGATTTATCACGACTCTGCCTGGCTTTGGCTCAAAATCGGCCATTATGGAGGGAAGGAAATTAAGGGGTTACGCCTAGTCGTAAAAGTCGATAAATCGCTTTTTTTCAAAACCAATATATTTTGACAGTAGATCATCTTATGAATGTTGTCTGAAAAATTCTAAGTGGTCGGATCAAAATTGACAAATTCATTGACGCCCGACGAAACGCTCGGAGCGTTGTTCTAAACTTTAAACGCTTTTTTGATGAGCAAAATATCTTAAAAGTAATGCATCGATCTTTCTGAAATTTTCGGGGCTTTTTCTAGATGTAAAAATATAGGATTTGATCGAAGGATTTTTTTCCGATGGATACTTTCGATTCGATGAACGAAAAATCCCCCTTTGTCGCAAAAATCAAGACTCTCACTTTGAACACGCGCCATTTTTTGTAAATTTGATATTTCGGAAATTCCTTCGATTAATCGTAGGATAAACTAATATATTAACGAAATGTGATTCATCCGGCCGTATTTCCCGGGTCTCTAGCTCGTAAACGGAATCAGTTGCAAACCTGAAATTTGGATATTTTATGTTGACCCAAAACCGAATATTGAATTAGAAATTCAATTAAATTATTTTTCATGGGATTCCCAGACATGAAAAAAGAGCAGAAAGAAATTTGTTCTTACCCTGGCATGTGGGGTGTCATTGTTTAAACTTCATTGACTAGAGTACAAATATATTTTTTCATTTTTCTCTGCGAAACCATACATTGTATTTAAACAACAAATACTGAAAACGCCGATTCATAGTGTTATATATATATATATATATCATTTATTGTATACCTGATACGATAAATGTATAATGAGAAAATATAAAATCATTGTTATGCAAATATTCACAATACTAAATGACTTATTTTTAGAGTCTGTGCCATGCAATAACGAGAGATAAGTAATTTGGTATTATCAATATTTAAATAATAATTATTATATATTTTTTTGTTATTAACTTACAGCAGGAGTATACAAAGCTTTCTTTAACTATCATCACCCTGTATGGTTTCAGTTCACCTAAAAACTAAGACAGCAAAAAGCATAACCTAATTAAATCTTCAGTTAAAAAGAAAGTCAATTGGTCATATGTACGGATCCCTAATAAATGCTCGCACTTCGCCCAGCTTGCACTTCGACTCGCACTTAGCCAAGTATTTATGGTATTAAATAACCTGGTTCAGAAGGGCATTGCTCACCGTAAAAGACGTGTTCGAGAGGTACTTCCCGGATATCGGCTGTCGATCGGCTGTCGATTATAGTAAAATAAATATTGTTGCACAAAACAATTAAAATGTGTACTTCACATGATACTCTTTCAATTGGTTAATTTGTGCAAAAATGTATAGGATGTTGAATACGTTCTCGCTGTTTTTTTTCATGAAAATTAATACTTCAGTTGAAAAAATTATATCTAATGCTCACAAACGTTTGGAAAATGATGTATGATCAACTCCTAATGATTCAGCAAGTTCAGCTAGAGTCTGACATGCGCCTTCGTCTTCGTGAAGTAATGTCTTCAACTCAACACCATATCTATTGAATAGTCTCTTCATATCTATTGAAGTGTCTAAACCAATCTCTGTATGTTGTTTTCGACAGAGCATGATCGCGCCATAAGTCTCAATGAAAATTCTGTGTGCTTGAGCTGCAGATTTTTGTTGAATAAAGTACTTCAGTAAAATTCTCCGCAAATACTCGTTTTCGGCACGAAATTTGACATGTTTAAGGCTTTGAAAAAAAAAGTTGTTTACACTTCGGTGAAATTACATACACTGAATTTCAAGCTTGCTTATGGTACCTCTTTATTGATACGTTGCCATCTTAAACTACACGCAGGAAGTTCTGGTAATGCCATCTGTTGGAGAACAGCCACAACTTATTCAAAGTCCTAATATCATCACGATTTTCTATCAAAACAAACCCAAAATGAGCTATTTTCGACTGTCACAACTAGGCGTTCGATTCGTCCAAATCGTTTTAAGGGGGAAATTTTTAAAGGGGAAACCTTTGTACATTTTTTTTGAATTTTTTTTATTGGCTTCAAGGGACCCAAAATCCAAAAATGATATTCAAAAGGTTTTATTGTATGGTCCAGGCATCGCCGTTTAAAGGTAAACACGAAATTTCCATGATTTTACAGTACTTGAAACTTTAAACGCGTTTTTCTCGAAACTATGTTTTTAGACACGGGCGTAGCGCCTCGAGTTTTCAATCGATTGACTTGAAATTTTAACCGTAGCTTCTTCACAACATTTTCTAGTCCAGTGTAAGGGATATTAACGATAAGTTGAAATAAAAAATTTTTTTGATCGATATTCGACCGATTTTTTTACGATTTTTTCCCCATATTAACGTCATTTTTTTTTTTTTTGAATATTTTGAAAAACCTCTACGTACTGGACTAATTTTTTATAACTACTTTCAAAATATTTTTCGTTCTTTGTTCTAACTTGAAAATTATGACCTGTGCGAATACGCCCGTAGAGAACTATGAAAAAAGAAGTTTTCTTTCATCGACGACTGCGCCGCCATTTTGTTTCAAATTTTTTTTTATTGTTCTTTTTCTTTAAGACTTGTACTTACATGTATGAAAAACCGAATTTAAAAATATTGTTTTGTTTTTCTTAAGGCCTTAGGCCAGAGTAACGGGTATAAAATCATGTACGAATTTAACAATTTTTTTTCGTATGAAAAAGCGATTCACTCATAAAATTAATTACACATCTATTTCAGTATGAATATCAAGCTGTTAGAAATTTTTTTTTTTCGATATACAAAACGGCCGACCACGCGAAACTTCGCGAAACAGCTCTTTTCCATTTGGCGTGACAAATAACTTCAACAATTTTCACTCGATTTACTTCAAATTTAAAAGTAATGTTCCTAATTGCATTTCTCAGGGAAGTACGTACGGAATTTCTGATTAATCGAAAACTTTTCATTTTATGAGCAGTTATAACGAAATGTTTCACGCAAATTTCATTTCTTAAGTTCAAATACCTACAACTTTTTAATAAAACAATATTTTTCAAATTCCGTACGTACTTCTCAAGGCGATCTCATATACATCGACGAGAATTTTTTTGTTCTAGGTAAAAAATTGTAGATGCTAAATGTCACGCCACGGAGCGCCTAAAAAAAGATATCAAAAGAAAATATTAGTAGTCGAAAAAAAATATATATTTTCTAACAGCTTGATATTCATACTAAATAGATGTGTAATTAATTTTATGAGTGGATCACTTTTGCATACGAAAAAAAATTGTTAAATTCGCACATGATTTTGAACCCATTACTGTGGCCTAAGGCCTTAAATAAATTGTCAAAAATGACCCTTGATTGTGCCCTTACAAAGGTATATTCCCCCATAACTCCTTACCTGTTTCTCTCTCTCTCTCGCCCTCCCTCCCTCTCTCGGGCTTTGACAATTCGCGAATTTATCGGCTTTTTTTGTTGGCATCCAATATAGAAGACCTATCGTGTTCTAATAATATTTCGCCAAGAGTATGTTACCCCTCGACACGGCCTTTCGTTCGACAAGTATACCTCGTGACGTCGTTCGCGGTGCAGAATTTGGATCTAAATTTTCAACGCTTTCTGAGAAAACGCCGAGTCATTGAGCTCGTTAAATTTGTACCAGCTTGGCAATTTCGGCACGCTGCCGGTACGATATCGTGTCAGTCCAAATGGACGGATGAGTTTTTTCGTCCTCCACATCCTCTTCGTTTCGTCCTTCTACGAGAAGTACAAGAGAAAAAAGTCCGAGGACAAATCGACGTATCTCTTTTCTCCGGGAGACGAAACTGTCGAGGGCACAAGTCCTGCGACGAACTTCCGTCGAGAATTTCAAGCCTCGATAATCGATGATCGTCTTTGTGTCGCGCGAAAATGCTAAAATTCGTCTCGCCTCGGCTTTGGAAAGGAAAAATCGAGTCTCGCAGACCGCGAGACACAAAATCGACGAAAAAAAAAGCACGAGGTGTCTGAAGGGACAAGAAACGATTGGGAAAACACACGAAAGGCATTAAGGACTTTTCAAACATTTTAAAACCGCGCCGAGCCAATGGGGATAACACGAAGGGTCGCCACGTGTATCGAAGAAACATTGGTCGCCGTCACCCACCCGAACACCTTCATCCCTTAGACATTCGAATGCTGGAGAAATCGTCGTACGTGTTTCTCTCGTCCCTCGGGTTTCACGACTCTTTAAAAGAACACGACTTTATTATCGAGAAATTGATCTTATTAGGCAATCGGAGGGGCGGCGTAGAGATTTTGGCCGTTTGCCAAACTTCCCTTTCGATCCACTCGGTATTTCCACACCCCCGCCCACAACTCACCCTACGTCCCCTCGCTCTTCTTTTATTCGACTCACTCCGCGGACCCTTGCACATAAAACAAGTCTCAATGCCATCGACTCGAAAACTTCTTGTTTCGGGTTCATCCACGAGTAAAGTTTTTTTTTTTTTTTAGCGCGTTACATCTACCTACACGGAGAGAATTAAATGTTAAAAATTACCGTGCAGTAACGGTAACCAGATGACAACCCTGAAACGTCGCTTATTATTACTGAGTAAAACACAGATTTTCACGAAAATAAAATAAAATTTCCTCTTCAGATAGAACATTTTACCAGATTATCTAGTAAACTTTGATGTGTAACGAAATACGGAAAATTTAAATTTAAAGAATGTATAATGTCAGCGACATTTTACGGTGCATTTTATTATTTTATGCCTTTCGAAAATTTCTATAAAAACGTATCGTTTTTATAACAGTTATTCCAAGATTTTGTTATAACATTTAATGCGTGTTATAGAAAAATGTATTGTGCTCTGGGTAAAAATTATCGTGCGTGCTTGGTTAAAATTATCGTGCGGTACGGTACGATAATTTTGAGGCACTGCATTGTGAAAATTCCCCTTCATACCTTTCACTTCAGAATGGTATGGTGGTGGGGCTAAGTAGGGGTGCGCGGTCTTGTTTCAGTGGTCTATCTATTCCTTATATGACGCGATGGGAGTTCCCAAAATATTTTCGTGAAAAAATGTTATTATTATCCATAACACAAGATTTTTTTTGCACTGTTAAACAATTGAACGCTGTATTTTTAAATAATAAGTTGCGAGCTTATGAAATTTTTAAGAGTGAATACGATTTTACGATTTTGAGGATGTTGAGTCCCTACGAAACATGTTAATGTTAATTGTTCAATAAATAGCTTCTTAATCGTCATGAAATTTTTACACGACCTCCTGAATACTTCATGTAAAAACATACCAAATTTTCAGAATTCTATCATCATTACTTCAACCTCCTTAAGGGTTGAAACAAAAAATGATAAGAAAATTCTGAAAATTTGGTATGTTCTTGTATGAAGTATTTAAGAGGTCGTGTTAAAATTTCACGACGATCAGGAAGCTCGTTATTAAAAAATTAACATTTTGTTAAGAACAATTTTTAAAAGGAATTTAAAAAAATGTATCAATAAACTTCGTTTTGTTTCCGTTGCGTTCAGTATTTTGTAGATATTACAAAATTGAGAGGTCAAAAAAAAACTTGTTGCAAAGTTACATCAGTTTCGATAAGACAACATTTAATTTGTGAATGTTAATTGTTTAATAGCGAGCTTCCTAATTGTCGCGAAATTTTTACACGATCTCTGAAATACTTCATACAAAAACGTACCAAATTTTCAGAATTTTATTATCATTTGCGATTTGGGACTCAACATCCTTAAATGATGAAATAATATGTACGCAAATTAGTCACATCAATCGAGCCTACGATGGTACGAAATGTATTGTACAAAAATGGTCGTATTAAATGAACCGACGTTTTTTTTTCGGTTTGAAAAAGTTTGCTGTATTTAGAAAATTATTCAGATACATATAAATAAGTGTAAAGCAACTTAGGAAAACTTAAACTTATAGTGCAATGGTGTTTTGGTTTGTTATATATTGTTTATAAATCTCGCCAAAAAGTTTATTTGTAGTGTAATGTCTACTTGGATCTTAGTTGATCGACGTTTGTGTTTCATTAGAATTGAGATTGTTAGAATTTTAGACTATGGAAAAAATGATATTAAAGAACCATAGCAACATTTTATAAGTGAACCGACACCGGTGCATGGACGGTCAGAGAGCGGCTCCGGCGATCATTACTGTTAAGCGGCACTACGCGTGGCCAACACTACGAGTGGTGACCACTTAGTCGTGCTTCTGGCTGGCGCACCGACCAGTGTGGGAAGGTCGATTCTTCTGAGGCCTTGTGGTGTACATACCTTTTTCTTCTGAAGTTGACGCAGGTAAATTTTACTGTTTAGTACCGTAAAAATACGGTACGGTGCGGTTGGTAATTTTTAACCGACAGTAGGTAAATTTTCGAATATACATGCTAAATTTTACTGTCTCCAGTTTTTCCCCCTCTTGTATAGTAAAATTTTACCTACGTATTTGAAATTTTCTGTAAAGTGAATAAAAAAAACTTGTTGCAATACGAATTATTTCGTTTTTCTCACTTGTCATCACATTGAAATATACCACGGTAATTTTTACTGTGAAATTCATGACAAAATTTATTTTTTGATTCTCTCCGTGTTACGTTTTTCAAAAATATTTTTACTCGATGGTATCACCATTTAGCTATGTTTCCTGAAAAATTCATTGAGATATTCCTAAGATTGAATGAACTATAGCTTCTAACAGATTTTTTTCATTACTTGGCGATCTGCTTTACTTTTTCAAAGTTTTTATTTCTACTCGAGGGACTAACGATCGTACGAGGGTAGTTGACGAATAATATCACCCTCAACGTTCCTTCGTATGCCCTTGCAGGCTCCTGCAACCCGTCCCTTTCCCTTTCACCCCACGCTCGTGACTATTCGCAGTCCTCCGGAGGGCTGAACGGTCACCCATCCAAGTACTGGCCCAACGCTGCTCGACAGCAACCATCGCCAAAATCCGCACACCAACCCCCTCCCACTACCGTCACGGCTGTGCATTCTGCCTAACCTTAAACCTCAAATGACCGAGTCTCGATTCAACGTCTTTAAAAATGAATCGATCGAGTTGTTATCGTGGAACTATGCGTATTTATTATTAATAGCATGGAAATCGATACTAACATTCGCGTTGGTGGTATATAGAGTACACGTAAGGTCGTCAACCACTATGGGGTGGAGGCGGGGAGCGCGAGCAATCGCTAACAGAATTTTAAGCAACGCACGCCATCAAAGAGCCGAAGGAACAAGGCAGACGGCTGAATACCTACCATACTACCATATAACCATTAATCGCATTAATACGGAGCCATAATTAGTTTTACGTACGAATAAATGGAGACTCCACGGACCCCAATGTTTTGGCTCGTTCGAAAGGGAAATCGAGCGTTCGTGGGCTAGATCTTCATATTCCATCCCTCCCCCCCCCCCCCCTCCCCCCGCTCCACTGGCTTTTTCCTCAGCACACTTTCATGTAAAAGTTTTGAAAAAGCCTAAAAACGACTTCACTCCTTGCGTGTAACGTCTCCATTTGTTCAAAACACTATCACAGTTGAGATCTAACGAATATTCTTTTCAATTTATCATGTTAATTATTATCCAAAATCATGTTTAACGGATTTACGTCGTAGATCGTCACAAATACAGAATCCCAAAATATGTTCATATCATTTTCGTAGCTCAAATACGACGAGGGAAGTTTTGGAAGTAGATAAAATTCATTTGCGTTGCATTCCGACGATGCAAACGTCAACGTCATACCACATTTTCGAAATTCCAGCCGAAACGGTGAAGGTGACAATATTCTTTGACCGAATGAGCAAGGTAATCAGAGTCGAGAAAAATACTACTGTTGTCGAAGTACTTTTGTATCGGAGACAGCATCCTTTTATGCACAAATCAAGGATTTCTGCAAATCAGGTAAATTATTAGGTAAACAATTACATGATTATGAGGTGATTGACATCGTCATGATTTACATGATGTTTTACATCAATTTAGGAAAATAATTACATCATGATGAATAAAAAGTTGATTCGACTTGAATAGAACACTACATAGCTGAATGAACGATATTTCTGTCTTGCAATCGATTGAAACATTTTATTCGCGTGAATATATCATTCCATTGAATTTCAAACCAAAGTCTAGTAGGCCGAGATTCGATGACGTTGAGGTTTGCATCGTTGCAACGAAACCATGATTTTTTTTTATTGCACGAATTTTATTTGGTCGATTTAAGCTTCGAAAATCCCCCGAACGTTTCTACGTATTCTTCTTAGAGATTTACGACTTCAATTTGACGGTTTCAACGATGAAAATCAATAAATCGAAATGACGAAAGAAAAAATTGCTGCATTCCAACGAAGGAAATTTCAACATCGTCAGATTCGAACCAAATTTCATGCGATTCAAACAAATCATTTTTTTTCGCGGGCATCGATAAGTCCCAGAGAACATAACGCACCACCGAGTACCGACCATAAAAAAAAAGAAATCTCAAACTTCAAATACCGAAAACGTATATTCTTCAGATCTTCGAACAAGGAACATCCCTTAAGTGTCTGCCGTCGATTTTGTTGAAACTCATATATGTGATAAGGCATTGAATAATATAAACACATATTTTTTCTATCCGCGGAAAAAACGCTTTTAAGGGAAGAAACCACCCCTCAAAAAAGGCCTGTCGGGGGGTGGTCTTGCAGTTTCATCCACAAGCAGTCCACCGATCAGAATGACTCGAAAACCAAAATTCTTCTCATGTAAAGCGATGAAAAATCCGCTAATAAATAATAAGAAAAAAATAAAATTAAGGATTGGCACGCCCTTCTTTGAGGAGTCGTTTCCCCCCTTTCGAACGATTTTTCGCACATAAAATAATACGAAATCGATATCGATGCTTTATTACATATATGAGTTTCACCAAAATCGGAGGTAGACACTAAAGCGATGTTCGTTGTACGTCTTCTCTAAGGCTGTCAAAATCCGTTTGCAAACACCGGTTACGAGCCCAAATCGGTCACTGAACGGTCGAGATAAGACCGATCAAAGTTTGGCCATTTCGCAAAACCGATCTTAAGATTTTTAAAGGCTCTATCCGATGTGAAATTCCGCCTTCCTTACGTTTCCACTATCATATCAGGAGGTTTGAACGGGCCCTCGAGCATAAAATCCTCGGATGACGCTCGGATGGTAAAGGACGTTCCGTGAACCACAAGGGAAACTTCCCGAGTTATTTCAACATACATACACAGTCACACACCCACACACACCCACACACACCTCCACACACACACACACACACACACACACACACACACACACACACACACACACACACACACACACACACACACACACACACACACACACACACACACACACACACACACACACACACACACACACACACACACACACACACACACACACACACACACACACACACACACACACACACACACACACACACACACACACACACACACACACACACACACACACACACACACACACACACACACACACACACACACACACACACACACACACACACACACACACACACACACACACACACACACACACACACACACACACACACACACACACACACACACACACACACACACACACACACACACACACACACACACACACACACACACACACACACACACACACACACACACACACACACACACACACACACACACACACACACACACACACACACACACACACACACACACACACACACACACACACACACACACACACACACACACACACACACACACACACACACACACACACACACACACACACACACACACACACACACACACACACACACACACACACACACACACACACACACACACACACACACACACACACACACACACACACACACACACACACACACACACACACACACACACACACACACACACACACACACACACACACACACACACACACACACACACACACACACACACACACACACACACACACACACACACACACACACACACACACACACACACACACACACACACACACACACACACACACACACACACACACACACACACACACACACACACACACACACACACACACACACACACACACACACACACACACACACACACACACACACACACACACACACACACACACACACACACACACACACACACACACACACACACACACACACACACACACACACACACACACACACACACACACACACACACACACACACACACACACACACACACACACACACACACACACACACACACACACACACACACACACACACACACACACACACACACACACACACACACACACACACACACACACACACACACACACACACACACACACACACACACACACACACACACACACACACACACACACACACACACACACACACACACACACACACACACACACACACACACACACACACACACACACACACACACACACACACACACACACACACACACACACACACACACACACACACACACACACACACACACACACACACACACACACACACACACACACACACACACACACACACACACACACACACACACACACACACACACACACACACACACACACACACACACACACACACACACACACACACACACACACACACACACACACACACACACACACACACACACACACACACACACACACACACACACACACACACACACACACACACACACACACACACACACACACACACACACACACACACACACACACACACACACACACACACACACACACACACACACACACACACACACACACACACACACACACACACACACACACACACACACACACACACACACACACACACACACACACACACACACACACACACACACACACACACACACACACACACACACACACACACACACACACACACACACACACACACACACACACACACACACACACACACACACACACACACACACACACACACACACACACACACACACACACACACACACACACACACACACACACACACACACACACACACACACACACACACACACACACACACACACACACACACACACACACACACACACACACACACACACACACACACACACACACACACACACACACACACACACACACACACACACACACACACACACACACACACACACACACACACACACACACACACATCCTTTCATTCATATATCGAATCAGTGACAAATGAAAAGCCTCCGAGAGTCTGGCACACCCACGCACACACGAATGGACGGGAGGTTCCCAGTGCCCAAGTTTAATTAGGTGGGCCTTGCGGATTCGCGCTGGTATGGGTTACAAGCATCGGGGTGTATGTGGCTGTAGGTAAACGCGAGGGGGTAGATACCAAAGCGCGTGGTGTATACAACCCGATACCTATTGCCGGTAGTATCGAGGAGGACGAGAACGAGGACGACGAGGAAAAGCTCTGGAACCTATAGCGAAACCAAGAGAGAGAGAGAGAGGGAGGGAGAGAGAGAGAGAGAGAGAGAGAGGGAAAGAAAGAGGATGAAAGCGGACCGTTGGAGCAAGAGAGTACTCGAAGGGCTAGCTGGGAAAGGTGGTTGGTGTTCTCTTCTCGGTGGTTGGTAGGACTGGTGAATGCTTCCAGGGTGGCGAACAAGAGGGCGAAAGAGAAGGACGCGATAGTTGGCGAACGGCTGGAACGAGGAATCGCCCTTCTCTCTCTCTCACACACACACACACACTCTCCCTCTCTCTCTCTCTCACACTCTCTCTCTCTCATACACACATACACGCACGCTCTCTCTCTCTCTCTCTCTCTCTCTCTCTCTCTCTCTCTCTCTCTCTCTCTCTCTCTCTCTCTATTTCCCAGACTCGGAGAAATGGACCATTGCCTCGAGCATGAGAGCTATTCGTACTATATAATACAGTATAGACTGCAAAAGTGAGAGAGAGGGAGAAAGAGAGAGGGAGAGAGAAAGAGCGAGGGAGAGAGAGAGAGGAAAAGAGAGAACGTAAGGAACGTTATCCATAGGCTGTCGTAGTCGTCGGTCGTCGTCGTCTAGAAAAGCGGGATATTCTGCATAGTACTTGGACCCAGACTTTTGTACTCGTTGAGATTGAAGTTTAGCATTATATATAGATTTCTGTTTCTCTTTCTCTCTTTGCTTCTCTCTCTCTCTCTCTCTCTCTCTCGACGCAAGCATCCGTTTCGGAGTACACAGTTCCACGGGGGAAGATGTCGGTGGAGGTAATCTCGGTTCTATCCCAATCCTCGTGGAGTTAGAATGGGGAATGAGCGTAAAAAGGGTTACAACGATGAGGAGAAGAAGAAGCAGCTTGAGTAAAAACCCCCAGCTGAACTATTCGATCCTGGAATATCACCGAAGTCAACCCTTCCCCAGGTTCTCTCTTCTCCTTCACACAGGGTTCATCCTCCAATCTATCATGGACGAGGGACTTTTCGTACACTTCGATTATTCCCGTATCATTGAGGACTCTTGGAAGGAAAAACTTTTGCTGTTTCGCTACGTATATCGCGTGTATGTATGTATATGTATGTCATTCTAATGCCACGATCTCCATTCTGATTGGAATGTTTCTTTTATTTTCGTTTCTCGTGCTCTTTTTCATCCGGACTTGGTCTCGTCCTACATCGTGAGGATCCTGCATAAATTCGTCGACGAAATACTTCACGAAATATCGGTCGATCTGTATATTCATGTGTATGTGAACATTTATACACGTACATACACACATACATATATGTGTGTGTGTGTGTGTATATATATATATATATATAAACACACGTGGGGGTATGCGTTTGTATTCTATGTACATGGCTGACGGTCTAATCACGACTTTCCCCGGGTAAACACGAAAAACAAAATAGGATGTCATAATGCATAATGCGCGGTCGAATACTATGCCTCTCTACTTCCGGTCGAGAATATTAGTCGCGTTTTGTATTCGTACAGATTACAGCCACGAGCACTTGCCACCGGATCAAGGACTAACGAATGACTACGCCTGCGAAAGGTGCTTTCGTGAAGAAATTTACGAAAAGCTTGGCTCGGAAAAACGTGGTTTTTTACTTGTTTTTTTAATTACTGCGTTTAGAGTAGATTATTATTAAACGTACGTAACTCTACGAACGAAGTAGTTGTGGGTAAAAAGTGTGGCAATAATGTTGTAATTTCATTGGGAATTAATGGTATTGAAATTGGCATCGTTGGGATGCGGCGAAAATATACTTCTCTCGTATTGTTCAACTTTGTTTCGCCCATTCAAGCTACAATAATCACTGGAACATTTTTGAAGCAAATAAAGAAGAAATTTCGTTGCATTTCAACGATGTAAACTTTAATATGATTGAGAATTATTGATCGGTGCTTTTTTTCGTAATCCTTTCCCTGGTTTACGAAAATACAAAAAGCCAGGAGCTTCGTAGATTTCGGCCAGTCACTGGGAGACCTGGGGGAACGTTTGCTACATGTTCAAGTTTGTTTCTTCGCTCGCTGGCATTTTTTTCTATCATTTTTACGTTGAACTACTCGATATCGAAAACAAGGATGGCCAATGTCATTTTGGAGTATACGTAGAGCAAAATATCGAGGGTAGTCTCGGGCTCTTCTGGAGGTTGTTTTTATGATGTTTTTGGAGTTTTAAATAATTACTTTTTTGGTCCTCGGAAAAAGGTTTGGCTAAAAAGCAAAAGAGGACGGTAAATAAGAGGAAAGACGGTCAGCGGTGATCTAAAAAAGCGCACACTGGCGTTGGGTCCTCTATGTCATATGCAGGATGATTTTTAATTCAGCCTGGTCCATGAAAGGGGTTATACTCGAGGTTAGTTGCAGCGAATTAACCCCTGTCAACTAGGGGTCGAAAATGTGTGCTTCTAGAGGATCTACTAGCTGCGTAGTTTACTCCATTTTATCACGAACCTGTGCCAAATTTGATAACATTTCTATTTTTAGACAGTTTATGAAATAAGGAACTTATTTTCGTGATTTTTACGAACTCGTGCAAAATTTAATAACATTTCTATGTTTTTTAGAATGTTTATGAAAGAAGAAACTTATTTCCGTGATTTTTACGAACTCGTGCAAGATTTAATAACATTTGTATGTTTGTTAGAATGTTTATGAAATAAGAAACTTATTTTCGTGATTTGTATGCCAAGTGTCAGGCATATTTTTTTCTAGTAATGCTCGTCGATTTTTTTAAATTTACAAACAATTATTATTCTTGCCATTTAAGGAACATCACTGTGACGGGTAAAAATCGATGTTTAGCATTTTCTCAAAGTATACATATTCAAGAATACGTGAAACAATTTTCAAGTTGAAGTATCGAAAATTGACCAAGTTACAGATCGTTCAGTAAGACCAGGTGGCGCAACGATTTAGGTATAAGTACTAAAACGTTCAATAGACTTTTTCTCGAAACGATTTTTCTCGACCCGGCCTAAATCATACTTCTAGCTACATTTGTCCGATCTTCAATTTAAAAAAAAAACCAAAAGTTCCGTAATTGCAGTAGCTAAAGTTATACGTAGCCGTTTTTTTTTTCAATTTTATTATTTTTTCGAAGCCCCCGAATATAATAAAAAATTTCAATAGAAATATATATTTTTTAACACCCGCCATTTCGTGATTTTTTTTCGAAAAACGGCTACGTACAACGAAAAATACATTTATGTAGATTATAAAACTTTTTTATTTTTGATTTTCAGACAAACCATTGTAAATTTATCGACTCAGCCGTTGGATCACATTTTTTGTAGGCTCACGTGATTCGTTCTTAGATTTCTAAATGTAAATTTACCCAAAATGAATTCTCTGGATGCTTGGTAACACGCCTCTTTCCCAAATCCCAAATAAATCATCTAGTGGAAAAAAACGCGTCACAGTGTTATTCCCCCTTAAGATCTTTTATTTCTGAGATAATGAGGATTTTGGACATGCATTTTTCAAACTGCTCATTCGTTTGTCAGCTTTCAGAGAAGTATCAATGGAGTGCCCAGAGTGAAGACTTTTTTGACAAGTCTTTGTTTTTGGTAAAAAGTCGGAAAATTTCTCAATCATCTTGAAACCACCATAGCACGGAAACTACTCATTTTCGACCCCTAGTTGAGGGGTTTATTTGTTTAAAATGACCTCTGGTACAACCCCTTCCCAGGAATAGGTTTAATTACCAATCCCCCTCGATCTATACATACAGCTGGTCTTAAATAATCAATGCTAAATATACGAATAGCATAATTTGACGTGGGCTTGTACGGTTGATTAAGAAGTCACTTTGGACCCTCAAAAGGCTATTTTCATGAATCTTTTTTATAGGTTTATATTATAGATATTGATATAAAAGTTGTTACACTTAATAAACACCCTTTCGAAATACATTTTTTTTTTAATGTATGTATTTATGTAACCCAAACAAACTTTAAACACGTTTTTCTCGAAACAACGTTTTTCGACGGCTCATTGATAAAATCTTCGAAATTACTGAACCGACCCTTATGAAATTTTAACCACATATTCTTTACAACTATAGCTATATGGCATATCAAGGATTTTTTTAAATTCCGATGTTTCCTTTTTCTACCAAAAACGGTGAAAAAACACGTTTTTTTCGAAAAATGTCCGCCATTTTGTTATTTTTTCATATATTGAAAATCGTTACAATTTTTTGAGAGCATTATTTAACTACCATTTTCGTCTATAAATATTGACTTCAATAAATAAATAAAAAGTCTGTGTATTTCGAAAGTGTGTTTATTAAGTGTAACAACGTTTATGTCAATACCTATAATATGAACCTATAAAATATAACCTATAATATGATATAATATGAACCTGTAAAATATAACCTATAAAATATAACCTATAATAAAATATAACCTATAATATGAACCTATAAAATATGAACCTATAAAAAAAATTAATGAAAATAGCCTTTTTAGGGGTATAAAGTGAGATGACCCCTTAACTAAGCTGAAAATAATCGACAAGATTTATTTTTCTTTTTGTGCTAGCGTAGCTATGCCAATCGGTGCTTAAGGGCTCCGGAACTGTACATATCTATATATATCCGTCTGTAATATAACATCCTTAAGTTACGGATACAACGAAGAGAGGGTGTATGTATGTATACAAGTACAGCGAATGGAATATACAGATTGGGTTATAGATCACGGTCGGTTTAGGTCTAATGATTGATTTTGATATTACCATATGAGTTGTGAAACTGTTGGTGATGAGTGTCGATTCCGGTTCCTTGATGATGAATATCCAGCATCGCTTCCGGTTCACCGCCGCTCTCAGAGCAGTTGCTCAGGGCTAAAACCAAACCGATAGACATACACCTTGCGTTTTCACTAAAATTCAGAATCATTTCTTCGTTTGTTCTTATTGATTTTTTTCCAAACTCCGTTAACTCTAGCTTTTCCAATAATTCGATCTCTCGTTTTTCGCTCCATCGTCTTATTACTACTCAGACGGCAAGATCGCATTTCGTCGATAACTTTGATTCAATTATCGATGTAAATTTTGCACAAGCATAAATTGGAAATACTGAAAATATTCGGCGTGACGTAAAATCGTATTTTCGTCGGACAAAATGACAAGTTGACAATTAAAGGGAAGGAGCTTGCCGCATGAGAAAGCTGACGTGGAGGCTTCTTCGAGAGTATCTTCATATGGGTATTTGCACGTATGAATAATTTCGTTACGATGCACGTGTCGAATCGAACAACACGTATAAACAACGAGCTTTCACTGAGAGAGCAAACAAATTTTCACGTCACAACGAATAACGAATAAATAATGCAACGCAATTCAGGGCTAAAAGTGGAGAAAAATAAAACGAGATTGACGGTTGCATCGTTGGAATTCAATGAAAATCACTATTTACGAATTGCTTCAATTTATTTAAACAGAATTTGGGTACGAAAATCCCTCGACCATTTTTTGAGATACTTCTTCCGAGATTTGAAATGTAAATCTGCAAAAAACGATTTTGGATAATAATAAAAAGAAGAAAATAATAATGTTAAACGAAATTCTCGTTGCATTCCAACGATGCAAACTTCAACACCATACGAAAGAAGATAATTATGAATGCACAAAAACACGTTTTTCGAATAAAAAGAAATTGTATCTCATAATATAAAACGAATGGACGAATAAATCGTCGATGACATCGTAATTCATGACGTTGAAGTTTGCATCGTTGGCAAGCAACGGCATTTGTCTTTTTTCCAATTACATAAATTTCGTTTGGCCGATTTATGCTGTGAAAATCACTGAAACGTTTTTACGTATTCCGAGAGATTTACGTTCGCGATTTGCAAAATAAGGGCGTTGGATAACGATGAAAATTTGAGGAAAAAACAATCGTTGCGTTCCAACGATGCAAACTCCAACGTGATAATAATATTCTTTTTTTCTGTAACCTCGTGGGAAAGGATTGGATGGGCCTGAGGTTTTGGATGAGGCGTTCACGTAAATCGGGCTCTCGCAAACTGAAACGTCTCACGCGGGATTAAAGGCACGAAAGAAAAATGAAGGGCGCAAGGGTGGTGGAAAAATGGCGGGAGGGAGAAGAACGCATCACACATGAGGAAAACAGGCCAAATGCAAGTCCTACTCAACTGAAATGGAAAAAAAGGGAAACCAACGAAACCCCGAGTGTCAAATTGCAGCGAAATATGTTGTTCTTAAGGGCTAACACCACTGTAGAAATGTCAAAAAATTGATTTTTTTTCATTGGCTTAAGGGATGCTTTGAACCATCTAGAATAATGGGGAAAAAGTTTGGTACCTGTAAAAAAAAAGTCCGTAGACGTCGACCGTTTTTCTGGGAACACAATTTTTCAAAACGGCACGCAACATAACTTATGTTTCATTCTGTTCGCTCCAAATTTTAAGCACATCTTTGTGATAACATTCCAAAGAGAAATCCATGAGATTTTTCATGAGTTAATAATAATATTATTTATCAACAAATGATTGTCCTTTTTTTCTATCGAAAAGTCAGTTTTTACTTTAAATGCTTGCCAATAATACGAAAATTCATATTTTTAAAATCCCTTACGTGTCTCTCTAGCTATACTCATGGAAATAAAGGCAGTCGTCTGGTGTTGAGGGCAAAAAAATCGATTTTTCCCTTTAATCGATGGTTTAACTATTAGAGAACATGTTCCGAAAGCCCTACAAGTCAACTCAAAGTACTTTCGAAGATACAGACCCGAGAACGGGTAAGCGTCGAGAAAATATGCGAACGCTTGAGCGGGCTGGGCGACCGAAAACTTTTAATCGCGTTTTTTCGCATCTTGTTTTCGTGATTCTTTCAAATCGGCGGGCGTGATAGCAACAAAACTATTTGACCTATCGACCCAATCTGAAGTTCATTCTCTAGATTATTAAAAACCATCCTAAATTAACTAAAAATATTCATAAAAAAGTCATTTTATACTATTTTTATTGCATGAAGAAAAAAATTGTATAAATCGTCAGGTTTTTGTTCAAGCTCGAAAATTAATATGGTTTCATGGTTTTTTTCTAAGGTTTTTTTAGTTCATCGACAATAAAAATATATGTGAATCAAAAATAATTGTGGTTTCAGCGTTCCAGACAAGAATTGAGCACACCATATTTCCCGCCAGTTGGAGACTCCCGTGGCGAGGCGCTTCTGTTGTCAATTTAAGGGGCCAGTAGACTTTGAAAATTTCAAATTTTCAATTTGAAAATTTCATTTGAAGAAATGGTTGATGATGCGCAATCAGAAGAGATTTTGTACGGAGCAGGAATTGCCGATTGAGTCGAGGTAAGAGTTTTTCATAGTATAAACTTCAAACGCGTCAAGATGACCCTCGATGATTTTAAAATTTTGATTTTTACTCTTTTTTCGAAAAACTGCGGAAAAACGCGTTTTTTTTTACTTTTTTCGTTTTTCAACCACCATTTTTTTATTTTTTGATAAAACTTTATATCCGAGGGTCATTTTGTAGCTGATGTCATACTGAATCTAATGGATTTTGATTTTTTGTTTCAGACAAGCCGTTGCCGAGTTGTGATGGAGCTACTTAGCCCACCTATTTTTGAGACGTTACGTTAAACTATAATTTTTGTACTTAAAAATGAATAAAAATTAATTGAATTTTTGTTTTAAATGTATTTCAAGACTTTATTCATCAAGCCCAACAACTTTTATATTCATATCTTTTATAAAATCCTCGAAAAAAAATCGCGAAAATAGCCTTTTTTGTGGCTCCAAAGTGGACTGGCCCCTTAATACTCCGCCATTTTGCGAACTATTTTTTCATACTCTTCAAATGTGTGTCAAAGTACAATAAAATTTTCAAAGTCCGTTTTTTCTTTCCTTATAAAAAAAATACAAAAAATCACCTTTTTAGGGCTCTACACCAGCGACTGCCTTAGCAGAATATTTTTAAAAAAATCCACATGCAAATTTGACTCAGTTCTGCGTGCCGCAGAGCATCTCCAAGTCAACATGCCTCGTGAGAATGGCTCCAGCATCACCAGTTTGTATAATTTTTCAATAAATATTTTTTTCGTTCACTCAAAGATATGACTGATAACATCCTCGAATACTATCAACTTCTTACTTGTCCTTCCACCCAAAAAAAAATCGCGAAAATTTTCTTCATTTTAGACGTTTACAGTGGTGTTACCCCTTCATATTTTTCGTTCAGTTTCGCTCTCGCATCTCAATGAAAAACGTCGTTTCAACTTTGCACTCTAAGTGACATTTAAAAAAAATCTCATCCTACATTATTCGCGACTTTGCGGTGCATTTGTCTATCCGTTTGGTTCTCAATTTCAAACGAAATTGACGGGTATACAAAGAGACGGAAAAAAATGGAAAGCATCAAATTCTTGTCGCAGGCTGTTGCATCCTCGGGGTCAAGATCTTCCTTGCAGATTATTATTGGTTTCGCTCTTTCATCTTCAAAGTAGGTTGACGAGTGTATGACAATGTGCCTGTGTGTATTTTGGGTACTCCGCTTTTTCGGATCGTATGTACGAACGAGGAGAAATGACGAAATAAATTATTATCGACGGAAATTCATCGGGTCAGGAATATTCGAGTGATTCATTTAAAATCGCCAATGCGCACGATTAAATTTTCAACAATCCCATCTCACGAGCAATAAGAACGAATTAGTCTCGCTATTACAATTTTCTTGTCGCAGATACTAACATGGGACTGCAGTTTGCATCGTTGGAATGCAACGAACTTTTTTTCTCTTTCTCAAATTTCTTTTGGCAGAATTGAGCCAACAAAATCCCTCAACTATTTTTTAT
Source organism: Ophion costatus (assembly GCA_951751655.1). NCBI lineage: Eukaryota > Metazoa > Arthropoda > Insecta > Hymenoptera > Ichneumonidae > Ophion > Ophion costatus. Next base: position 14,352,786 of record OX632360.1, on the reverse strand, counting down.
TATGCTTATTGGGTGATCGAGAATTGAAATTTGCAATAAACATGTGGTATCGTAATAGAAGTGATGAAATAAAAAGTATGAATGTGAATTTTCGTTCCAACGATGTAAACTTCAATACCATATGCTCACGTACACGCGCTGCACACAAGCACACACGTATCATAATCCATTTATCAAGCACGACCTGCTGAACCTGAGACTCCCCCCTAACGAATGAAAAAATCATTCATTTCAACGAGAAACTTTCAAATGCAACATACAATTCGATTTACATTTTCGTTAGTACTAGACCAGAGATTGTAACGATACCGTGAAAAGATAAAAATGTCAACTGGTAAAAAAAATCGAGTATCAAACTTCTCTTCGTATTTGTATAGATGAATGTAAGATGTAGAGAGTGTAGAATGCAGGTGAGTTGAAATTCATCTTTATGAGCTTCGAAAAGCAGATGAATCTCTCTCTCTCTCTCTCTCACTCCCTTGATCTCGTAGTTTGCATCGTTGAAACGTAACATCGATTAATTATTTTCAATTAATGAAATTTCTTTTTGACCAATTCAGGCTATGAAAATACTATAATATTTTTACATATACTCGTTAAAGACTTACGACCACAATTTGCGATTATTTTTCTTTTATATTAATAAAAATGAGGAAAAAAATCGTTTCATTGCAACGACGCAAATTTCAACCTTATTATCCGTTTTTATCTGTACTTGTGTCATCTCTGTTCCTGGTTGTAGCTCGCTCATATTGTTGTTTAGTACTATTTTGTATTGTACTGCTCCTCATCATATTGCTCAACTTTATATTTATTGATATGGCTTTTTAATTTCTTCTTTGAGTTATGATTTTTTTATATTCGTTTAAATAATTTGATATATTTGTTGTTTTATATATACATAAAGAGATTGATTGGTTGGTTTATTTATTATATTATTTATTGTGGCTAGTGTAGACTCGTAGAATACGGTGGATAATGTAATAAGGGGAAAGGCCCCGTACAGTGGAATCTACAATTTCGAAAACTATATTATTTATAACACACACATATATATGTAGCTGTATATATATATATATACAGGGTGAGGCACTAACTGTTGCCACCTCGAATATCTCTGTAATTATCGACGTCACAAAAAAATGTTTGAAACAAAAGTTGTACCGTACGAAAGGGGTCATCAAATGCGACCATTTTTTTATCTCAGTGGAGGTGCTGTCCCACAGTAAAGGTCGTCTCCACTTTTTTAAATGGGACGGTACATTTTTTTTCAACTATCTTGTAGAGCATCGGAAACTGCATAAAAAACATTTAGGGGTCAAAGTCGTTCAAGGTCATTTAGGATCAAAAAGTGACATGAACTTTATTTTTATATGAAATTACCTTTATTCACAGTATGTGAATAAAGGTAATTTGGAACGACAAAACGACCTTCAAGGTCATTTAAGATCAAAAGGTGCCATGAACTTTATTTATATGTGAAATTACCTTTATTCACACTATGTGAATAAAGGTAAGTTTACATAAAAATAAAGTTCATGTCACTTTTTCACCTTAAATGGCCTTGAACGACTTTGACCCCTAAATGTTTTTTATGCAGTTTTCGATGCTCTACAAGATGGTTGAAAAAAAATGTACCGTCCCATTTAAAAAAGTGGAAGTGACCTTTACTGTGAGACAGCGCCTCCAATGAGATAAAAAAAATGGTCGCATTTGATGACCCCTTTCGTACGGTACAACTTTTATTTCAAACATTTTTTTGTAACGTCGATAACTACAGAGATATTCAAGGTGGCAACAGTTAGTGCCTCACCCTGTACAAATATATATGTTTTCAATAATATAATTTTTTAAATCGTACATTCCTATATGAATTTATTATAAACAAATCGTCAATATATATGTTATAAGCACTATAAAAAATAAACCAACCAATCCATCTCTTGTCGTCGATTCTATATAATTATTTTCAGCCATAAAATTATTTTGTTTTCACTAGACTAATCTGGACTAAACTTGATTTTCTTGTTGTAAATTCGTTCGCCATTGATTTTGCGGTTGAAAATGTGATTGAGAAATTAATAAACATTCGATCCATTTCTCTCTCTCTCTCTCTCTCTCTCTCTCTCTCTCTCTCTCGTTCTTCCTCCCTCTCTCTCTCTCTCTCTCTCTCAAAGCAAGTGCACTCAACGCGTGATGTCCCTTGATCATAAAAATATCGTTATTGTTGCGACAATTTTCTCGGTATTAAATAAATCCTGCGAGAAGGAGCCGCAATTTTTAGTCGGCGAGATCCGAGGTTGTGCGAGGTGACGCGGAAGTGTTATTGAATGGTTGTGTAATGTGTGTAGGTAGCGTGGCACGAGAAGCGAAGAGATATAGGTTCGCTATACATGGACAGGTTCGGGTGAATCTCATGGGGCGACAGGATATCCCGTGGAAGTGAGGTGTATATTGATACCCGGGCTTTCTCTGCTCGCCTCGCACAGGGGATCATCGAAGTTTGCCGAGCGAACATATTGTAAGTGAAGAGTATATATATATATATATATATATATATATACCCGAGGTGTACAAGAACAATCGGCACGTATCAACTACGTATGACGCCATGTGTCATCCAATATATATATATATATATATATATATATACTATACTATACTCGTATATATATATATATATATATATATGATGCACGACCCGGGTGTGAGTGCGTGCAGGACCAAAAATCAACGCATTGAACAAGTTTTCAAAATATTTTTTTCCTTATCATCGCCGATATTCGATGAGGCTCCAATGCCGATCCTATTTATTCCCCGATCGTACGAAAGAAACCGTACTTTTTAAAATGTTATCTTCAATATCCTCTTGCAACCGCATCCCCTTCATATTTACCCCACGTTTGTCACGATGCCGCTTACTTTCCTCGGAGACCCGACCCAGAGTGCTGCCCACGGATGGGTCCGAAGTTTGCATCGTGAGAGGCAGTGGATTTTTTCACCAATTTTTAATTCACCGTAATTTATCGGCAATTTGAGATCTCGTTGTATATAGGAGCTCGTAAAATACATTTCGAGAGTTTCTGACCAATGGAATCTACCCTTATCGGAGGGATGTGAGTCGAAGAATCATACGTGGAGAAGTTGATGAAAATGATATCTTCCGTGAATTTGAGAAAACCTTTTTTATTGGCGTAATATGTACTGTGACCTGGGAAGAGCGTCAAAAAAAAAAAAATTCAGAGATTTTAATTCTCCGGAACCGACCCGTAACAGAGGGGTGAAAGTTTTAAAAAATCCTATAACCCGCGGATTTGAGATTACCATTTTTATATTTGCGTTGTATGTGCTGTGACCCAAAATAAGATACAAAAAAAATTGATCAATTTTAATTTTCCAAAACCGTCCCTTAACAGAGGGGTGAAAGTTCAAAAATTCTTTGTATCACGGATTTGAGAAAACCATTTTTTATATTGGCATTATATGTACTGGGCCCTGGAACGAGCGTTCACAAAAAATTCAGCGATTTTAACTGTCCGGAACCCACCCTTACCATAGAGGTGAAAATTCAGAATAATTTTATAAACCGCGAATTTGAGATAACCGTTTTTTATATTGGCGATATTTGTACCCTGACATGAAACGAGCCGGCAAAAAAAAATTCAGCGATTTCAATTCTCCGGAACCCACCCTTACCGGAGGGATGAAAATTCAAAAAAATCCTATAACCCACGAATTTGATATAACCATTTTGTAATTGGCGTTGTACATGCTGTGAATTAAAATAAGATTGCAAAAAAAAATTTACAAATTTTAATTTTCCAGAACCGACCCTTACCGGAGGGGTAAAAGTTTAAAAAATCCTTTATCCCACGGATTTAAGAAAAACATTTTTTATATTGGCGTTATATGTACTGCGACCTGTGAAGAGCCTACAAAAAAACATTCAGCGATTTTAATTCTCCGGAACCCACTCTTACCGGAGGGTTGAACATTTAAAAAAATCGTATAACCCGCAGATTTTAAACAACCTATTTTTAATTAGCGTTGTACGTACTGCGGCCCAAAAGAAGATGCGGAAAATTTTTTCACCAATTTTAATGCTATTTATCGAATTTCCACGAGGGCACAGGGAAACTGAAAACCCTGGGGTAACTGGCTTTGTGAATCAAAAATCCCGCGAGAGTTATGACGCGTACCTCCTGCCCGACCATTCTCAATGCGTCGTTTCGTCTGCTCGGACCGGAGTATACCGGAAATCGTGCATCGTCCTCTCTGGCTCACCCTGTGCGGGTTATGCACGCCCATGCCTGTCGTATTGCGCACAGACAGAAATATTCATGTACACAAGCTCACCGATGTGGTGCATAACGGCGACCCGGGAACTTCGTATATGGCCTCACTTCGTGAGAGTGCGGTGTACGTACGGTAGACACCACGGTTTCGTGTTTCGATGGCGCGTGCTGTGACACGTCTTGAAAACCACACTGAGCCATCGCACCACCGCATAATCCTCTGTATTCGTGATTCGCGCAGAATACTGACGAGAAACATCAGTCATCTGTCCGCCTTCGGATTTTTCGAAACTCATTTTTTCTTTGGATTTTTTTATCGGCGGAAAAACCAATTTTAAGGGGGGTAACCTCCCTTTAACGAAAGGCGTGACGAGGGGTGATTTTGCAGTACGACCTATGAGTCCAGAGATCTGAATGAAACAAAAACCAAAATTCTTTCAATGTGAAGTGATGAAAAATGCACAATAGAAATATTGAAGAAATTAAGGGAGCTTTCCAGTGTAAAATTTTCAAAAAATCGATTTTTTTTTTTTGCTTTATCGAATAGTATACACTCTTCCGAATATTCCCTGAAATTTTCATGCCGAAATTCAGATTATTTCGGTTACTGTACAGCATTTCTTGGAAGAAGGCAACGGAGCGCTACAGCTACAGCGAAACTTTGAACGCGTTTTTCTCGAAACAGCATTTTTCAAAACGGTGTCCAACTTGGAGGGCAGAGTTTTAAAGCTATCGAGTTGAATTTTTTACACAATATTCTTAACGTCATTGTTTATCGTGCTATGGAAGCTTTTTTTTTTGACATCTTCCTATTTTTTTGTAAAAAAAACTGCCAAAAAAAATGCTAAAATCGATACTTTTTGTTCAAACCGGCGCCATTTTTGCAAAAAAAAAAAAAAAGCCTCTATAGCACGAAAGCCAATTATATACCGATCAATAATCTTTGTGTTTTTTGTTTCAGATCAAAATTGTGACCCCCAACGTGGACACCACATCCAAGTGCATTTTCTGCAACAATTGTTTCATCATTTTTATAGATATTAATTAATAAATAAATCGATCTTTAAAAAATTGTTTTGTATTCTTCAATACCCAATTAATATACAAAAAAAAAACCAGACCGATTAGATTATTTTTTCTTTAAAAAAAAAAAAATCGCGAAAAACAGCGATTTTTCGGGCTGTCACACTGGAAAGCTTCCTTAAATTGACGGGTCAGCCCGCCTTTCTTTGAGGGGTGCTTTTCCCCCTTAAACCCGTTTTGCCGCCGATAAATGATACGTAAATGCCAATGTCTTCAAAATCACTTTCGCGTAAATGTAAGCACATTGGTAGATAGTACAGATTCAAGAACCATTTGGTCATCGAAAGCAAATTGACCCTACTTTCTTAACGATCCTCAGCCCTAATTCTTCAGCGATTGGCTGAAGGTTTCTTTTAACCTTTGAACAACACTTTACATCGAAGTGCGGAGGGGATTTTTGATATGTCGAAAACTTGATCCGGAAAAAAATATTTTCGACGATTTTTGTTTTACCGAAAACAATTTTTGTTTCAAACATGCACCGGTTTATCGAAAATCGATATTTTTCTATGTACTTCGAAGGCGAATCTTATCTAGAACTCAAGTTAGAGAGTACTTTCATTCTAGGTTTTAAAAAATTGAGGGTTTCTCTAGCCAGCCGCTGGACACTATCAGACAAAGGCGTTCCAGCAAAGCCATTTTTTTACAAAATCTCATGAAAAAATGTATAGAGATACCCGAAGATATGTGGAATAAAGGACACCAAATGAAATTTTGATTTTATTAACCGGCCATCCTTAAAAAGTTCTTAAAATTCACCATTTTTTCGTAGGGGACTGGGAGTCTCTCGTAAGGGGTTTTCTCGCTTCAAACGCTAAAACAGGCTATTTTCATACACTTTTTTGATAGGTTTATATTATAGATATTGATATAAAAGTCGTTACACTTAATAAATACACTTTTGAGATACATTTTTTTAAATCTTATTTATTTACGTCACTATTTACAGACGAAGATGGTAGTTAAACAAATGTCCTAAAAAAAAATTGTAGGTCTGTGCTCTCGATATCTTGGAGATCGACCATTCGAAACAAAAAAAATCAAAAGGTTTCAGATTCAGTATGTTAATGGCTACAGCCAATATCATACGATTTTTTATATATGCAAAAATAACAAAATGGCGGACATTTTTCGAAAAGACAAAAGAAGCGTGTTTTTTCTCCGTTTTTGGCAAAAAAAAATAGTAAATATCAAATTTAAAAGAATTCTTGAAATGCGCTATAGCTAGGGTTGTAAAGAATATGTGGTTAAAATTTCATAAGGGTCGGTTGAGTAGTTTCGAAGATTTTATCAATAAGCCGTCGAAAAACATTGTTTCGAGAAAAACGGGTTTAAAGTTTGATTGAGTTACATAAATACATTTAAAGAATTGTTTTTTTAAATGTATTTCGATAGTGTATTTATTAAGTGTAACAACTTTTATATCAATATCTATAATATAAACCTATCAAAAAAATTCATTAAAATAGCCTTTTTGGCGTCTAAAGTGAGAAGACCCCTTATCACTTTAGTGAAAATAATCCAAGAGAGTGAAGTTCGTCTGAAAATCCCAGCCAAATGCAAAATTTTACTTTAACCCGACTCAGACTGGAAGATTCGCAATCAGTGGACGATTGTGTATCGACCAGCGTTCTGCCAAATCACTGGGAACAACCACTTAAAACGTGTCCCTATCAATTGGACCTAAATAATTAAATTTGATCCGGTTACATGTTTAATCGTGAGATTGGCATCTTGTCAGCCTGAAAAAATGATTTTTTCTTCTTCTTTTCACTGTTATCGAAAATATTTTCTTGCCAATTTATATTGCAGATTTCTTATAAGGATCTTGAAAGACGTTTGAGTGATTTTTGGAGTCCAAATCAGCCAAAAAAAATAATTCAAAAATCTTTTTAAAAAATAATTTTCTCTGCGTTCCAACGGTGAAAACTTCAACACCGTCGTGTACATCCTATTTCGACGGGAAGAAAATTTATCCTGGTACATCCTCCGCTCGATGACATTTGCAGGGATGTGACATGAGCAAGAATTTCCGCCATGCATGCGCGACTTAAGGTAGTATCGGTGCCTAGAAATTACTTTTTATGAATTATCGTTCTTTTTATGGATTTTATTTTGGCTATTATTCTACGGACCTTCCTGAATACGTCTGTAAAAACCGTTCAGCCATACTCACAAAATTAAGCGACCTATATAAATTACAAGGAGTGCACGCTCTTTAAGGGGGGAGAAACCTTTAGGCGAGGTAAAAAATTTGCTGTTTTTCATGATTTTTTTCTAGAAGCAAAGATTTCTTCCACATTTTTTTTGTTGCTAAGTCAGGTACCAAACAGCACAACACTCATACAGATGAAAAATAGGTTCGCTTTTATTTCGGATTCAAACGTCCAAAACACTGGTCGCCAATTGGCGGCGTTTTCCGCGCGCCGTTGCAAACAAACGTACAAAAGTGCATAAGAATTCATTTTTCAATTTTTTTTTTCTATTGGCACATTTTTCTCGAAGGATCGATAAACGTGTCGACTATTTTTTTCAGTTGTTCTTTCCTTCATTCCATCTTGAAAATCACCTCCAAAATAGCGCTCTAGACGACAACACTGCCTTAAGGGGAAACGAGGGCAAAACGAGAGGCCAGTCTCCAGCCTACGTCACTCGGTGCATATAGTTTATACCATCCAGCACACGTATGACCATACGTACGCCTGTATGTGCACGCGTGTGTGTATAACTGCATACACATATCGGTAGGTGCATTCGTGAGCGCGGTACACGCGACTGTCCGATGAAGAGTGTACGAGCACTCACTGATACTTCGAGTTGACACATATATGCACATATGGATCTACATGGATATGTAGAGGTCCATACACTTATACACCCACACACACACACACATACTCTCTCTCATTTATATATATATATATATATATATATATGTGTTTACGCATTCGGTTCATCGGCGCACGTGTAATTTCACTCCACCTGTACATGAATGGGTTACTGTCAGAGGTGTCAAGAATGTGATCGTATATGTATATATATAGTAAAATAAATAAATAGATTTTTTTTTGTTTACATACAAACAAAAAAAAGTCTTTATTTTACTTCATCCACCTATAGCTGAGAAAGAGTTGAATTTACGGGCTCGGCTTATGAGACTTTTTTGTAGCAAATTACTTTATCTACAAAGTTATCATCTGAACTTTTTTCGATATATCTAATGGCTTAGGCGTTACAGCCGTTTGAATAGATATTTTCATACAATATCCACTTGAAATAATGCTACCGTTGAAACGGTGAATTTAAGGACATGGCTAAACGAACTTTATTGTCGAGTATTATTGCAGAGTGCGTGCGTGCGTGCGTCTATGTAAATATAATCTGCAATGATGTATGGCTTCGAACAATCGTACGCTCGCAAAGCCTCTTCTGCACATTACCTACGAAAGAGACTCCGCGTCAATTCCGCGCCGACCTCCGGACCCTTCGTGTTATTTTTAACTTTAAATGAAACCATGGAAAGTGCAACCGCGAATCCGAAAGATACGAGACACCGATAACAAAAAAGAGATAGGTACAGGCCCGATGAGCAATAATTATCACGAGGGACATCTGAACGTCTTCGCGGTGATTTTTTAATCACGAGTGACCAACGAGCATAGCAGACACGTACACGTTTATGTACAAGTGTATTTGTGTATGGGTTTATGAGTGTGTGTGTGCAGGAATATGGATAGATAAATCTTGAAGTACTCGGGAAAGAACTTGACGAAACTTTTCGGAGCAATATCGACGGCAAAATGAGAGACACAAAATAACACAGGACACGGGTATGGTATTGATTTTTACGCGAGTTCTCTCTCTCTCTCATTCTTGCTCTCATGCTCATTCCCTCTCTTTCTCGTCTCGTCCTCTTTCCTCCTCTGCACGTAACGTCCATCGCTGACACAGGGTAGCACGGGCTCGTCATGGCGTTTGCGTAACAACCCTCTTGCACCAGCTGTATGTATATACCTAAGTGCCTGTGTACGTACATACAGACACATAAACGTGGCCGTACCAACGCATATCACGATACCCATAATACGACGTTACGACGTTCGTAAGTGTCTTCGTCCAACCCTCTTGCATAGTGTCGAAGATTCGTACGAATATCGTCATTCAGAATGCTTTTCCTCTTCCCTAGTGTAACATATATATATTCAGCGCCTGCTATTATTGTGCAGTACAAAACTTGACAATGAATAATGATGAATTATGAAGATCGTTATCAAAATAATTCATAATAATAATGTGAATTCAATTTTTTAACATCGAGTATATCTTGCAATGATAATGACAATCATTATTTTTCGTATTGTAAGATATATTCTAATGATTCATCATCAGATAATTTTAATGTTCAACATAAAAATAAAATAATCAAATAACATACATTTTCTTCATGTTCACAAATTTCGTTCATATTTTTATGAGTTATTAGAATATATCTTTTAATAATTATTATTATCATCACTATTGTTATCATTGCAAGATATGATCTAATGATTCGTAATAATAATAAGAATACCGTATTCGTAATAAGAATTTCGCAATAAGAATAAGAATAAGAAGAATTTCGTATTCGTAATAAGAATAAGAATATAAAAATAAATCAATACAAATTGTTTTTTATTTTTATGTTTTAAAATGTAATTACTATAATTATTATGAATTATTATAACAAAAATAGGAATGATGAATTATGAAGATCGTTATCAAAATAATTAATAATAATAATGTGAATTCAATTTTTTAACATCGAGTATATCTTGCAATGATAATGATAATCATTATTTTTCGTATTGTAAGATATATTCTAATGATTCATCATCAGATAATTTTAATGTTCAACATAAAAATAAAATAATCAAATAACATACATTTTCTTCATGTTCACAAATTTCGTTCATATTTTTATGAGTTATTAGAATATATCTTTTAATAATTATTATTATCATCACTATTGTTATCATTGCAAGATATGATCTAATGATTCGTAATAATAATAAGAATACCGTATTCGTAATAAGAATTTCGTAATAAGAATAAGAATATAAAAATAAAACAATACAAATTGTTTTTTATTTTTATGTTTTAAAATGTAATTACTATAATTATTATGAATTATTATAACAAAAATAGGAATGATGAATTATGAAGATCGTTATCAAAATAATTAATAATAATAATGTGAATTCAATTTCTTAACATCGAGTATATCTTGCAATGATAATGAGAATCATTATTTTTCGTATTGTAAGATATATTCTAATGATTCATCATCAGATAATTTTAATGTTCAACATAAAAATAAAATAATCAAATAACATACATTTTCTTCATGTTCACAATTTTCGTTCATATTTTTATGAGTTATTAGAATATATCTTTTAATAATTATTATTATCATCACTATTGTTATTATTGCAAGATATGATCTAATGATTCGTAATAATAATAAGAATACCGTATTCGTAATAAGCATTTCGTAATAAGAATAAGAATAAGAAGAATTTCATATTCGTAATAAGAATAAGAATATAAAAATAAATCAATACAAATTGTTTTTTATTTTTATGTTTTAAAATGTAATTACTATAATTATTATGAATTATTATAACAAAAATAGGAATGATAGAAAATGTTGAAAATAATAATAATCGAAAATAATAATGATAATATGGAGCATTATGATGATTATAATGGTAATCATAATAATAAATATAAGAATAGTGATAATAACAACGACAATAACGCATAATGACAATAATAATGATAACGATAACAAAAGTATGAATTATCAAAGTAACGATGATAATACTAATGATAATAAAGTATAATAAGGTGAATTAAAAGTAAATTTTGATTAATTCAGCATCTATTCAATGAACACTTATCATCGATTTTGACGCACGTTCACTAAGAATAAGTAACGTATTCCCGAAGGACGTGAATTCATTGGATTGATTCGTGTTCATTCGCTAGACCAATTATCCGATAACGTGTCCATTCATTAGGACTTTGTCGATATTGACGTTTAAATTTTAGTTTCAACTAATTGCCATAAATGCCAAACAACTAGCGCGCAACTTTTTTTCCCATTGAGCAATGGCAAAAATGTATTTCAACATGCGAAACAATTTTGTCGCCGACGAACGAAAGGTGAATGAGCCCGAAAAAAATGTACGCTGTCAGGGAGTATCGTAAGCATGTGGGTGCGCAGTGGTGGGAGGCAAATGATTCGAGCTTCCAATACTACGTGAACGACGAGAGGATATCGTAACTTCATCGATTCGAACGTCGCGCGTATACGTCAAGCACACGTCTCGTTTAACGACCCTAATGTCTTCGATGTAGTACAAGAATCAACTGTATATAGAGACAGGCATGGAAACCCCCTCTCCGTCCCGCTCGCCACCCAGACGGATCACCATTATTGATTGACAGTAAATTGCTCGTGCCCTTTGAGGTCACGAGAATTAATCAATGCGAAACTTTTCCTTCCCCTTATGACCCCGAATATTTAAGAATAATCGTCGAAGGACTCGGAAAAAAAGGAAAAATAAAATAAACGCGATGCGGGAGTAGTTTTTTTGTTTTGAATTATGACTCGAAATCGCCGGGAGCGTCATCGAAGGTCCGAATATTCACGATAGGAGCGCGGAAGAGAGCGATCGTTTGATTTTCGTTTCCCATAAAATCGTGCAGACATTTGTTGCGGAGTGTCCAAATCCTAATACATCCCTACAGGGGATTTGATAGGGAGCCGCGTGTAGGAAATCCACATTGGAATCCTAGTTGATTTCGCGCTATTTTCCGATTGACGTGTTTGGAGACTTTTTATTTGCTATTCTCAATTGGAATTTGTTGGACCTCTAAAAAAAATTCCTTTCGTGATTCCGTGAACGAATTTGTTGTGGAGTACAAGATGCACCCACATTGGGATTTGTTAGGGACACCGCACGTAGGGAATCCTTATTGGGATCCAATTGGATTCTGCACTGGTCCCCGTAAACGCCGTTTGAGAATTCTTACCATAATTGAATCGAAAATATGTGATAAGTCGCGAGGGCAGACTCGGCGTGTTGAAGCGTAACCTGCACGCTTTGTGAGCGTGTACGTGTGCGGTGAAATTGTGTCAAAGTGCAGTAAAATAAATAACAAACGATAATCACAGTCGATTTTCGGTGATGTGATTGAAATTGATTTTGAAGGTATACTTATTAAGCGATTTATACTTTAAAAAAATAATATTTAGACTTTTTTAAAGCCCACCCACTCAGATTTATAATACGAGTATATATACATATATATTAGGTGTAGTAAAAAGAAATCCATTATTTTTGTCTTCAATTTCATGCAAAAATAATGGATTTATTTTCACTTCGCCTTATATATATATATATATATATACATACAGGATGGCCCGTTATGAATGGATATCCTGCGACTGTCGATAGGTTTGATCATGTCCTACTATATGCAGGAATTTCAGTTTAGTAAAAGTCCCACGGTTTTCGAGATTTTGAGGTTTATGTTGTTTTTTGCAAAAACGCATCTGCTTCGGGTTTTTCACATGCCATTTCTACATATAATATGAATCGATAATAACTAAGCTACTTTTTAAAGCAATTGTCACGATATGCTTAGTACTTTTTTTTATACCGCAGGCTATCAAAGTCAGATGTTCGAATGGGTTCTAGAATAAACAAATAACCGAGAGTATTTTTTTGAAAACTGAGTAAACAAAATTACTATTTGTAGAAATGGCATGCCAAAAAACGAAAATAGTGATTTTCGTCTCGAAACCCGTGGGACTTTGACTAAACTGAAATTCCAGCATATATTAGAACATGATCTGACCTATCGACAGCTGCAGGATTATCCATTCATAACAGGGCAGCTTGTATATATATATATATAGTTTAGAAAATTCAACGTACGGAATGCGATGCGATTTATCAAGAATTATATAGGATTCTGTTTGATAATGCGAGAATCCTTTGGGATTCAAATCGGAGCAGACCATTGGGTTTCGATGGGGAATCCTGGTTAGAAACCAATGTACGAGCATGGCACTTTAGTATAGGGATCCAATGCGATGATCCATTGGATCCCTATCAGGGAGTAGGGACAAGTGTGGGGATCCAGATGAATCCCTACGACCATTTCTGCACTGCAAGTGAGGTTCCTCGAAAACCGGGATAAAACTATATTCTTAAAAATTATTTGGGATTCAAGTCGGATGTGTCCACTGGATTCCAATGGGGAATATCGATTAGAATCCGATGTACGAGGGGAACGTTTTAATACGGGATCCAATGGATCATTCCATTGGAGATTCCATTATCACAGAGGAGTGAAAAATATGGGAATCCAATTGGATCCCGACAACTATTTCTGCACGGGAAGTGAGGTTTCTCAAAAACTGGGATAAAACTTCGTGTGTGTGTGTGTGTGTGCTAGCGCGGGCACAGGGTGTCCGTTATAAATGGATAATCCTCCAACTATCGATAGGTTAGATCATATCCTACTACATGCTGGAATTTCAGTGTAGTAAAAGGCCTACGGTCTTTGAGATAAAAATTACTTACTTTTGGTTTTACGCATCCGATTTTTACAAATGATAACTTTTTGACTTGGTTTTTTCTAATACTCTTGGTTATTTGTTTGACTTAGAAAAGACTGCTTTTTACCCTCAAATGTTAAGGAAACTTTATGAAAAAAGGTCTTGTGCAGAATTTTCATACAAACCAATTCGAACATCTGACTTTGATAGCTTGCAGTGTCAAAAAAACGTACTACGCATATCGTGCCAATTACTTAAAAAAGTTGCTTAGTTCTCGTCGATCCGGATCATTTATAAAAATGTCAGGCGAAAAATCAAAAGCAGATGATTTTTTTTTTTTTAAATAACATTAAGCCCAAGCTCTCGAAAACTGTGGGACTTTCACTAAACTGGAATTCCTGCATATAGTAGGTCATGATCTGGCTTATCGACAGTTGCAAGATTATTCATTCCGAACCGGACACCCTGTACATGTATATATATATATATATACATGTATATATATATATATATATATATATATATATATATGTATATATATATATATATGATACCGATATATACGAGGGTCGTTTGAAAAGTCCGTGCAAAGTCAGAGAGATAGCACTATTGGCGCGGATTGAGGTTATTTTCAGTTAGTAGCATCTCTTGGGAGAAAACATACCAAGTTTCAGCTAGATCGGTGTATTTCTATGTATTTGGCATTCGTTTGGACCAAGGATGTCGAGTGATTTAAAAAAAAATGGACGAAAAAGAATTGCGTGTGGTGATTAAACATTCCTTTATGAAAGGCAAAACGCCTCAGGAGGCTAAAGAGAAGCTTGGTAACATTATGGTGACGGTGCACCTTCGATTAGAACAGTTTATAAGTGGTTTCAAAAATTTTCGGAGTGGCCATATGGGCCAAGCGACGCTAAAAGTTCTGGACGCCCTGTTGAGGTCACTACTTCAGAAATCATTGATAAAATCTATGATATGGTGATGGATGACAGGAGAGTGAAGGTGCGTGAGATTGCTAGTGCTGTGGGCATCTCGAATGAACGGGTACATAATATTTTGCACCAACATTTGGACATGAAAAAGCTATCCGCAAGATGGGTGCCGCGATTGGTCACGATTGACCAAAAACAAAATCGTGTCAAGTGTTGCAAGGACGGTTTGCAGCTGTTCCAAAGGAACCGCAGAATTTTAAGCGTCGTTTCGTCACTGTGGATGAAATATGGATACATCACTACGTTCCTGAGACCAAAGAACAATCTAAACAATGGGTTGGCAAGGGGGAATCGGCACCAAAAAAGGCGAAGACCGTTCCCTCGGCCAGGAAGGTTATGGCGACTGTCTTTTGGGATTCGCAAGGAATAATCCTCATCGGTTATCTGGAAAAGGGTAAAACTATAACAGGCGCATATTATTCATCGTTATTGGACCGTTTGAAAACTGAGCTGCAAGAAAAACATCCCCTATTGGCCCACAGAAAAGTCTTTTCCATCACGACAACGCAGCAGCTCACGCCTCAGCAGTTGTGGCCGCAAAATTAATGGACATAGGGTTCCAACTCGTTTCACATCTCCCCTATTCTCCAGATTTGGCTCCCTCCGACTATTATTTATTCCCCAATATGAGGAAATGGCTGGCGGGAAAAAGATTTTATTCAAACGAGGAGGTGATTGCATAAACGGATGGCTATTTTGCAGACTTAGGCAAATCCTATTATACGGAAGGGATCAACAAACTAAAGCAGCGCTGGATAAAGTGTATAAGCCTAAAAGGAGACTATGTTGAAAAATAAAAAAGGTTTATCCCAAAAATTTAAGTAGTTTACATTTTTGCATGGACTTATCAAACGACCCTCGGATATATATATAATCAGTATCATATTTCCAAAGTTCAGGCGTATGCCCTTGCCTCACCATCCCTTTCCCGTTACCCTACACTTGCCACTTCACTATTTCCAGTTTCTGACAGACCCTCCAGAGTGGTGCACACAGCCACTCGTTTCTTTCCTGCGCGATGACCGCGACAACCTCTCTCTTTGTACGACAGGTGATAACCCAGAAACAAAAGAAAATTTTGAATGGTATTCCGTTTCCGTTTCGTGCGTAATTAAAGCGTTGCGAAACGCGGCTGCCATTCGGCTCTTCAGCCGGACTTTTTCTCGCTTTCGTATACGGCCGTTGCGACGAAAATTAAGCTCCCCTCACGCACGGGTTGGAGCAGCCTTGGATATAAAAAAACGTGGGTTTTTTTTCTGCTTCGTGTTTTTACCCTCTCACTAGGATCCGGGAGCGCGTGGCCGTTTAGTACCGTACATAATGAAAAAAAAAAACCGAACACACACACACCCTATACCTCTCCTCTTTTATGCCTCGTTCGCGACCCTCCCTGCGTTTGCCACTCGGAAAAGTAAAAGTTTATCTAGCCCCTGACTTTACTAACTGGTGCATCCAACCCGGCATTGTGCCGATCAATAGGAGAAGCGACGCTGCCTTCGTCGTGGTAGAGAACACCGTACACGCGATCGTGGCAAAACGATACCCCAGCTATACTAACACGAGAGAGACAGGGATAGCGAGAGAGAGAGAGAGAGAGAGAGAGAGAGAGAGAGAGAGAGAGAGAGAGAGAGAGAGAGAGAGAGAGAGAGAGAGAGAGAGAGAGAGAGAGAGAGAGAGAGAAAGGGAGATAGAGGAAGGGAAATAAAAAGGAAGATGAAGAGAGACACAGGGAGAAAGAGAAGAGACGAGAAAGCGAGAGAGAGAGAGAGAGAGAGAGAGAGGGAGAGAGAGAGAGAGGTAGACAACTGGCGAGACCAACACTCTTACGCCATAGTGCGAGGACACTCGACGCAATTGTCTGCAAATGAACTTTTCTCGCGTACAAAACGTAAAACCTTCCCGGCCTCATAGTTCTCATTTTTTCCTCTCGCACTTCCATCATTCCAAATCCTTCAACACTTTTGTCCGTGATGGGACATTCGTACCAGACTTCGGTTTTTTTTTATTCATTCATCAGCGTTGGACGTTACACGATTATTTTCCAAACAGAATATCATATTTACTGGTATTTTACATTTAAAGATCCTGGGCAAATATTTTATGGCCAACCAACCAGGATTGGACGAAATGTAATATAGTATTTTTGAACAAAAGGAATGCAGGATTGGACAAAAAGTAATATAGTGTTTTTTTATATTAATGGTTATACATTTTTTAAATCATTTTTCTATGCATGATTCATAATAATTCGTAAGGTCAATGATGACAAAAATGAATTAGATCAGGGTAAACCGACCAGTGGATGGACGGAAGCTGATTTATATTTAAAATAAGCAAGGAATATGAATTGTCGATAAAAACTCAAATCACTCTTGTTTAGCAAGAAAACAATGGCCGGTGTCGTTAGAAATGATATCCCAATTTAATATCGAATTTTGTGTCACACGGATTTTTCTAGATCGTTGTATTTGCACACCGCACAACTTAGTTGCGATACGACTGGGCCCAGTACGTGTTCTTAAGGCGAAAACAATAGTTTTTATACGTTTTGAGGGGAAGTATTACTTCCATTACTTGGGATAGTATCAATCTTTGATTTTTTTGCAACTTTTCAAAATAAACTCATAACAATAGGTCAGAATTAAACATGTTTATTTAGCGGTGCTGTATTTTAAGGTCTATCCAGAGAATAGACATATGGGCTCTGTTCTGATAGTTTTCGAAGCAGAGTAAAAAATTTAGCTCATCTGCTGAAGATTGCGAAATTAATGACTGTTGAGAAATGACAATGTAGGGGAAGGAGCCCAAAGCGAACAGCCGGCCTCAAGCGGGCATCCTCCATACTACTAACGTTTTTAAACGTACCGCGGTTTTGCGCCGTGAGGACGTAGCCCCCTCCCCGCTCGACCTGCCGCAGTTGTGAAGCTCAACTGCGACCGATCGCGCGACTCGTGTGGCAAAAAAACATTTCACGGGTTTTGAAAAAAAATCAAGGTATGTACATCGTGTTTTGTCTATTCGTGAGTAAAACAAACCAATACTAAAATGTGACTATTGTTTTATGTCTTTTTCACTTTTTTTGTCATATTTGCTTGAACCTGCTCAAACCTAACCTTGAAATTGGTCAAACCTGACCGTGTAATTGGCCAAACCTCACCTTGAAATTGGTCAACCCTGACCAAAACATTATTGGAATACATTGCAATCATTTTTTGGTCAGATTTGATGAAAACGTCAAGTGGTGCAAAAGGGCAAAGCGGGGACGTGCCATAATATGTTAAAATATGTTTGTTGAATGTTAAAAATGTTATAATATGTAAAAAATGTAAAAACATGGTAAAAATGTTAAAACATCTTAAAAATATTAAAATATGTTTACTGAATGTTAAGAAGAAACGACGCAAATCCAGTGCCAAAAAAAATAAAGTTTACTGACTGTTAAGAAAAAGAGGTAACGTTTATGTTCGTTTACGATAGCATAATAATGATTTGTATGCAATAAAATATGTGGGTACATTCATAGTTTCTTTCCCCTATGCTTCCCTATTTTATTATTATTTATGCCTAATCTCAGGAAAAAACAGGGCGCTTGCCTTACCCTCTGCGTGCCACCTCTGCCCAGAAGCCGTGCTCGCTTTCGGCCACCCCCCTAAGCAAAGCGGGCATTCGTTAATGTTTTAAAATTGGTTTCATTCTTTGTGTTTTGAAGATTTACTGGAAATGTGTGAATATACTATCAAAGTACGATAAATTTAGCCATCGATAGTAAAAAAAATTTTTGAATATGATTTATTATAACGGCTTTTTTTATTTCCCCCTTCCCCTAGATTTCATTAAAAATAATTATAAAATTGGTTCACTCGTTTTTTAAAATTTGACAAGATTTAATTTTCTATTTCTCTGTCGGAACAAACTTTGGTAGTTTTTTTGAGAATGTCATGTTTAGATGCAAAAAAGCATGCTGTATTTCTTACCAAATCGTAATAATCAATATAATACTCATATATACGAAAATATTGTCTCCAAATCTCATATATGTGAAAATATATCTCCAAATCTCATATATATGAAAATATATCTCAAAATCTAGCATTTGATAAAAATAAATACTGAATCGGTCATCTACACTGCGCGCCCATTTACTGGCGTCCGAATGTCCATTTACTGGTAATTTCGTCCATTCACTGACAACATAGTAATTTTGCTACCCAATTATCAATACCTTCAATATTATTTCTCCCAATTCCTTCCAATCTCTTTTTCTAGTATCAGAATATCTTTCGGTAGCTAGAGCGATTGAAAATTTTCTTTTGATAGTCTATCCATTTTACAGTCCATCTGAATCCTCCAGTGTCGTTATTCGTCCATTCACTGGTCGGTTTAACCCATATCGCGAAAATCGACGCTGTCGAAATTTATGATAAATAATTCGATTATATTAAAGAAATTCAATAATAATAATGATACAATGAATTTAAGACGATTTTTGAACCACGAACCATTCGCCTATAAATGCGATTTCAGAAAATATTATCGCACTAAATATAAATTCGTTCTCAATCACTTTGAGTATTTTTCACCGTGGTTAACATTCGTGTTCCCTTTTTTTGGTTAAAAAAACGAGAGAATTCGCGCCTATAAACGATATGTCGTGGGAAAATTTTGAAAACTCACTACCGTGGGATATACTTTCGAAAAGGTTGACTCTTGAAGAGTGTACGATAGTGGAAGAGCGATAGAGGGAATGAGTAGAACAATAGAGACCCCTTGCTTTAGCAGAATCTCCACCTGAAGGGCACTGGATCGAACCCTTCTGTCGGTGAACATTGTCCCTCTTTCTATCCTTCTCCCTGCCCCTGTCTTTCTCTCGCTCCCTCTTTCATCTTCTTTCCCCACAATGTACACACTATAGTGCGGCACATGCTCCGGCGAGTGTTTCGTGCCACGAGATCCAAGTACAAGAGACCCAAGCCCTTTACTCCTCGCTCCCAAAACTCCTCGAGTTTATCTATCTCCCTTCTCGCAGTCTCCTCCAACAATTGACGACAATAGACGAACGAACAAAAAAGAAGCAAAGAAATCAACAAAAACACCAAAATTCCTATGGAGGGCACGCGAGAGGGAGAAATACGAAAAATCAACGCCTAAAATATATCTCGATATCGAAGCGATTAGCTTCTCTAATCTACCAATGGGCCCATGTAAAGAATCATTGCGACGATACTTGGCCGGGTGGCTGGTTTCCCGATTTTCGCTGGTGGAAACTGAATGCACCAGGATCGAAAAAGACCCCAAGAAGACGAAGGAACATTGAAAATCAAAAGAAAGCATCAAACCGAGCTGATATCCTAAAAACGTCTAATACGCGTCCATAGTTCATCGGACTTGCTCTTGATCCAAGGCTTCACACCGGCCACCTCGCGCTACAATCCTTCTTTATTCTCTTTCTGCCCGCCCGGAAAGCCCGCCGAGTCGCCCATCACGTGTGCAAGAGAGGGAAGAAAAAAGCGGGTGGGACACCGGAGCGAGGAAGGACTAGTGGGAGTGAGAGAAGCGGCAGACACAGGACTGATGGGACCATCCGGAGTGTAGTCGTGAAACGTCCGTTAGAGAAGCCATACCGCGGAATCGGTGGAATACAGAAATTGGATGCTCCCGTACGTTTCTAGCTCACTTGTCCGCGACGTAACGTCAAAAGTAAAAAGAGGATAAAAAAACACATAGTCGTCGGTCGCCGGAACGTGGCTGTTCCCGCGTTGGTTCGTGGTTGGCGGCAAGTAGATAAGGGTAGCGTGTGTAAGGCCCGGCTTTACACATAGAAAAATATATATATATATATACATGAAACTTCGCGGAAGAGCGGGGAAACGAGAAAGGTAAAGGGGAGAGTGAGAAAGAATCGGGTTATGGAGAGAGGAGGGAAGAGATGACGAGTATCGTTGGAAGTGGTAGGTTAGGCGGCATGACGATGGCGTCCGTCGAGGTCGCGCATGCGCCAATCGACCTACACCGCGTGACCACCATTTCGATCAATACTACGTTCGAGCTGTGAATTCCCGCTCCCGCTCACTACCGTACAGCTGCCTCTCCGACCTCTCGATCCCTCTCCCTATTCCTGTCCACCAACGGCATCAACTCGAAGTAAACCTGTGGATATAGCCATACAGCCAATGTGCCATCTCCCCTCAATTCTCCGCTCTCTGGCCAGCTCTCTCTCTCTCTCTTGCTCTCGCAGCCACCCGCAAATCCAGCGCGAAGGATGTTGAATTCGAAAAGTGTTATTTTCCCCCGCGGTCTATCTCTGAATGATATGAAACAGGAACGCCTCTCCACGTGGATACCACGTGTGCACCACAGCAAGCCCATACCACCACTGGGGAACGGGTTTTCTCTGCCTCCTCCCTCTCATCATCCATCCTCCATCCGCGCACTCCGGCCACCTCCTCTCGCGGTCACCAACATATATCTATGCCCTCTTCATCTCGCGTTTTGTTGGCCTGCTCTTCAGTCACCCTCTCGCTAGATCCCTCTCCCTCTCTCTCTCGCTCTCGGTCGGTCGGTCTCTCTCTCTCTCTCTCTCTCTCTGGAGCATTGGCAACATGGGAGGGTTTTGGTGGCGCCAATCCTCACGCGGTCCATGCTTTTCAAAAGCTACCGGCACGCGCGTTACGCACAATAACATAACACCCGCACGATTCACCGTCTGTACGACCATCCAGCCACTCACGCACGCACACACTCCGTAGAACTGTGGCGGGGAATGTGGCACGCGTCGCATTTCGCCCGTTATCACAAGGGACAGATGCTCGTATTTACATACGTCGCGAAGACTGCCAACGACTAGAATCTATCGCTATCACTGCTCGAGCACTTCTGAAGAATCCGGAAATCAACCAGGACACTTATCAACAATCGATGACTAATCGTCGAGTCGACAGAGATTGTCAAGGTTTAACGTCACGACAACTCTGCATTTCGCAAACACTTTTTCGCTCGTGGCGGTGCAACGCGATTTTCGTGATGCCCGATAAGCGCCAAGATAGCGCGTGCGAGGTGTCATCATAGTGCGGAGCGAGTTACGCGGTGTAAGTTGTCTAAAGAGTCGATCTTTGCACGCGAAGCAGAACTTTCGGTTGAATGAGTGCGGTGATCCTCCCGATCGAGCGATGCAGTTGCGGGATGTGATTGTGTCAAGCGGGAGTGACGATTGGGTGGACAGACAGAGAGTGAGTGAGTGACAGCGAAAGGGGATGGTTTTGTTTCGATGGTGGTAACGGTTGGTAATGTCACGGAGAGGTACATATGTATTTGTCAAAATGGGTGTTATACTCGAACGAGATGAACGCGTGGCGATCCTCACTCCTCGCGGAGTACGAGAAGCGGACGATGAAGAAGAAAAAAGAAACCGTGAAAGAAAAACCGGGCTATACCTCCAGTAAACAACTAACCTGCTATTCGCAACGCTGACATTCTCTGAAACTCAGGCTCCTGCAGCCACTTCCACATTCTACGAAATGTTTCGCGTCCGCTCTTGAGCTTCGACCATGGCTTAGGATTACGCAGTAAATCGCTGAGGGTACCCTGACTCCGGCACAAGACTCTCTGGGCGAATATAGCCTGCGGTATACTGTATCTCTTGAGCTCGGCGCTAATCCTCTGTGCCAGTTCCTTGGTGTTGATCTCCTCGACCTCGCCGGCACCGTTACCCGCCGACGACACAGTCTTCATGACGACCGACGTATGCTGAACGTGCTGTTGCGTGTGCGATATCGTCTGTTGTATCTGTGACTGTTGTTGCTGCTGCTGCTGCTGTTGCTGCTGTTGTTGCTGCTGTTGCTGTTGCTGAAGCTGGGTCTGTAACGGCGGTGGCGAGGACGCGGGTACCGAGAGTGTCGGTGGCGAGTGATGCGAAGGCGCGAAACTAGTCGCTGCCGAGACCGGTGGCGACGGTGGGCTAAGAGCCGCCGGGCTTTGCTGTAATCTCGGCAAAAAAGCTGGCTCGTAATGGGGACTCGCCGATTTGTGAGGTGAATTGAGGCCGCTCTGACTGTACGCGCTTTGGGGCGACAGGGGACTGGGCTGCAAGCCGGCACCTGGCGACGGGTAATTGTGCGGTGGTGACATTCCCATTGACGGCAATTTGTCATAAGCGTAAGGCGAGTTAGCCATGCCGAGGCCAATATTGGCAAGACCGTTGTTCTGCATCACTGCGAAACTACCGGATACGCCGCTACCGCCGTGATTGTAGGCAAATTTGTCGCTCATCGTTGATATCGGTGGCAAGGGTTGCAGAGGCGTCAGGGTGGCGTAAGACGAGCCAGGACTGAAGCCGGGCGGCGACATTCTCTCGGCGACCGAGGTTAGCGTCTGATAAGTAGGCTCGGGCTGCATAGCCCTGAAGTCGGTCGCGTCGATCATACTGGCCACCGATACACTTATTCCCGAGGTCGGTGAGAGCTTACCGGGGCTCAGTAGCTCGGAATCAGCGTCGTCGCGTGAGTCAACGTCGACGTCCTGGGGTGGCACGATAACTGAGAGGGTTTCGCGTGTATTACTGCCGCCGGGCCTACACGAAACGGCGTTTGATGCTTCCTGCGACGAGGAGAGATCCTCAGCAGCGACGAGGTGCTGTTGCTGCTGCTGTTGATGGTGATGGTGGTGGTGGTGGTGATGGTGATGCTGGTGATGTTCACCTCCACCGCCTCCGCCTCGTTGCTGCTGCTGCTGATGCTGCTGCTGGTGTTGATGCTGCTGATGATGATGCTGGTGATGGTGTTGTTCCACCTCCTGCTTGACGCCGAGCGCGCCAGCCCCGAGTAGTTCCAGCGGGAGGCTCGCGCACGCGATGTCGGGACTCTGTGATGCCGACGATGACATACCCTCGACGACGCTGCAAGCACCCTCAACTTCTCCTCCTCTTCCTCCTCCTCCTCCTCCTCTGCCGCGACGTCCACCGGCGCACCGGCTTCCTCCACTTCCTCCTCCTTCTTCGCCTTCGCCTCCTCCTTCGCTCGCTTCAGCTTCAGCCTCGTCGAGCTCGTCGAATCTACCCCCACCTGGATTACCGCGCACCTCGTGGCGATGACGATGCACCCTACTACCGCCACCACCACCACCACCGCCACCGCCACCACTACCACCACCAGCACCACCACCGCGTCCTCCTCCGCTCGTACGTAAACTACCGCTACCACAAACACCGGCGCCGACGACGCTCCCAGCGACGGAGCTATCGGTAACGGAACTACTGATTCTACTACCCCTACTGACGCAGCCGTTGCCGCTTCGAGCAGCAACGCCACCGCTGCCGCCGCAGCCACCGATACTGCCTGGACTACTGTCGCCGATGTTGCACAAACTGCTCGCGCTACCGGTGCTGCTGTTGCTGCTGTTGCTGCTACCGCCACCCCCGATGACGCGACAGTTCCCATTCGAGCCACCCCCACTTCCGCCCCGGCCATGCGTACTCAACGCAGCCGGGGAATCGACCGAGTCCAACAATTGCTCGCTATGCGACCGATGATCGGTTATGTCCCCTATACCTTCCATTTACGCACATCTAGTTCAGTTTTCCCTCGACTCTGCCGTGTGCAATTTGGTGCTTTCGGCAGCGGCTTGATGGCTTTCCCGCAATCCCGTCGATCGATCAGGAAACTCCTTTCGCACGGTTAGGTAGGTCACTGTCGTCTCGAACACCACCGCAACGCGTGTACTCGCCCGTGGGATCCGATGTGACAGCTCTCCTTTATCTCGACCGCAAACGAGCTTCCCAAATGTTGCAACATTTATGCGCCAAACCAACAAGCCTGCACAACATCAAAACACTTTTCGATTCAAGCCTCGACTCTCCACGGCACATTTGTTCCTGCCTATCCCTTCGAATATCCTCACTTTCACCGTTTCCCGCCCTATCTCACTCACACGCGCGCACCCAAAAAAAAAAACAACAATATCCACGCTGTCTCGCACAAAAGATGGCAACAAAGAAAATCAACAATGAAGTAGCCGCCAGCTGTGCTCTTCGTTCTCCCGACTATCCGCGAGCGTGTTTCTCACTGCCCTTCGCGAGACTGCACCCGACAACGCGCCACCGAAGGTCACTGCGAATCTCGCCGGTTCCCCGTGCGTTACTTCCACCTCGCGAATCCCGCAAGAAAACCACCACGGCTGGCCGTGCGAACGTTGGAAAGCAACCTAAACAAGTCGTTCCGTGACCGAACGAAACAAAACAGTCCTCCGGCCGAACGGACACCTTTATGTCACCCGAACGTGACACGAGTGGCAATCGCGTGGAATCGCGCGCGTAAACACTAACACCGAAAGGCTCTTTTCGCCGAAAACTGAACGCGATTATGGAGATACCGTTGACGGACGTTTCGATATTTCGGGCAAGGCAAAGTTCTCCGTACAAGGCTCGCGTCGAAGGGTTAAATTGTGGGACGTTTCTTTTTTCGAGGAAACGTGCGGGATCCGTGAATGTTGTCGATTTAGTGCGTGTGCCTCGTCGACCAGCACCGTTCGCCCGTGACATACGCGGAGCGAGTGAGCACACTGCTGCCCCCGGATTGTGTACAGCCGGGCAAGCGAAGGGGAAGCCACGCAAGAGAGAGCGAGAAAACGAACGGAGTCCCGCTGCTGGTGGCGCGACGCGGTCCTTTGCAAACGGTTCACACACACACACACCACATTTCGACGCACACCGCCGTTCTCGAGAGATCTCCGAAGCCTTATCGTTGAATATCTAGAAGACTGGAGGATTTATCACCGTAATACGCAGCTTTGGAGAACGTCGCGAGATGAGAGCAGTCGCGAGGACTTTTGTCTTGTGAGGTGCTCCCCCGGCTGAAGCGAAGACTCGAAACGAAGCTGCGGAACGGCCGCGACGTCCTGCGAGAGAGACGGAGAAGACCCCTTCGTGACGCCCTCTTCACCCCTCGGGAACCAAGAACATCCCCTTCGGTGGCGACTATCCCACCCAACTGTTCCGCAGACACACACCGTTCCCAGTCTACGGACACGCACACACACCGGCCGCGAGACACCTCGTACAGGCGCGCACACGCACACTCGTGGCTCTCGCAAGACTATCGCCGAGCTCACGCACCCTCGTCGACACGTGCGTGCGCTCTTTTTCTCTCGACGAAGGCGCACCCTGGACCACCAGGTGTCCCCCCCTCGTCCACCACCAGCCCCGCGAGCGATTCTTTATCCCGTACTCACTGTCGTCCAACTCACCTCAAACCCAAACGAACCCAAACGAACCCAAACGGGCGATAATCCGTGAATCCTGAATCGGCAAATCGAACGGCAAACGTCTTCAAATCCGACGCGCTCTCATCACCTCTTCTCCTTCATCCCTCTCGATCGTCGTGAAAAAAAAATTTCCCTCACCCGTTTCTCCAGTCGCGTGGCACGCCGTTGATCCGTCAATTGCTCTGCAAATTTGGTCGATTCGCGCTGTTTATCGGGAACTGCGCGTGAACATCGTGCGCGCACGAGGATCCGACGTACGAGGGTCGATTTGTTTCTCGTATCATCCCCTCTGACGAGAACACGCGCGCAAACGGCGGGGGGGGGGTGGTCGGCAAGGGGTACGCAACGCCAGGGAAGGACGCCCCTACCGTTTGCTCTCCTCTTCTCGCACTAATCCACCACCACCAACGACTTTCGCATGCCGTATAGTCATACAATCTTCCTTGGCTCTGGCGTCAGTCAGGTTTCTATCGATTTTCCGATACCTCGTGACCGTACTCGCTCGATGCTCTCACTCGTATGTGCGCGTGTGTGCGTGGACGCGCAGACTTACGTGCGATATACGAGAAAGGGGAATATAAACACAAACGCAGTTTCTATCCACCTCCTCGACACCTGAGCCACCCACGTCGAAATTTCGTCTCGCTCCTTTTCGCCGCCAGTTATTCGTCGCACTTGTCACCACGTGACGCGAATAAAGTAAATTTACTTATTTTTCGTACGAACGATGAACAAAAAAAATTCACATTATCAGTCCTATCGATCCCGGGTGGATCACAGTCTCGTGAAAGCAATCGCTCGGGGCCATCGATCCGCGGCGACGAATTCGATCGCACTGAAAGTGTTCAGCCCGGCGAAACCCGCGCACCCCTCACGTTCTTCGGTTGTCGGGAAATATGGCAAGTGACGTTGTCACTTTATCGGGTGATCCGCCACTTTGGTCACATCGTACGAGTCGCGGGGACGTTGCACGAGATCGGGGAAATGCAAATTTGTCGATTCAACGAGAAATCGAGTGGAAGACACCTCGGGAGGAACGATTATGGCGGTCGAACGATGCGAGCGATGCTCGCTTCTTCACTCGGATTTGCCGTTAAGTGTGCACCCTGCTTCGCGGCTGCACGACGCGCCACGAGCCAGGCCTTCTTTGTTCGAGAGCACCACCGGGCCGCACTGCCGATAATTCGAGGATCGAAAATCCGATGACGAATCGTGGAGAGCGCTCTCATCGATTCTCCCTCGAGAGAAATATCGTTTTTGCACGTGTGTGCGTGCGCGTGTGTACTTGGGTATACGCGTGTGGAGAAACGAAGTGAGAGAAAGAGAGAGAGAGAGGAAATGAGAGATGCGCAGCTCTTGGAAATTCGACGCACATGCACAAATCCACTATCTATCCGTGGTAGCTCCGAAGGACTTTAATCGAACGTCAATCGGCGAATCAATGAAGAACTACGAAGAGAAAGGGACGTCGAGACCCCGCCATTGCTTCGGTGACGTTACTACGCTGGCGCGCGACATTCGCCCACACGATTCTCCACCCAATCCGAACACACACGTACACGAGAGTCGCAATCTCGGCTTGGACACACACGCCGCGAAGCTACGTGTACGCGAGGGTGGCTGGGCGAAAAAGGGGGTAGTTTTCGGGGGAGAGCGCAGAAGCGTCGTACCGACGCCAACGAGAGCCAAACTCCCGCACGGTCAATACCGAAATCAATGACGAAAAACTTCGATAGGTGGGATTGGTGGTACGACGATTGGAAATCGACCGAAGCGCCAAACGTGTCGGGACTGAATTTTTGGTGGAAGCGATGGTGTTTTTTGGCGAATTTTTTGTTACGAGTCGATATTGTTGGTGAAGATTTTGAGCGGATTGATTGTTTCATTTGTGACTAGCTTTCCGACCGCGGCTTCGCTCGCGTAGACCTGTGTTGGAAGACCCTTAAGGCCTTAAACCACTCTGGAGGCCGAATAAAGAGGCTTTTTGGGGATCTTTCAAAATCAGCAAAACTACAAAATAAATCGAGATTACGAAAAAGGGTGTTTATAAGAGATATCAGTGACTGTAGACTATAATTTTTTTAAGCGATTCATTTCAAAATGGCGGCTGTGCAGCGTTTTTGCGATGACGTCTCCGTTTTTCCAGGGTCCACGGCCGGACAAACAGCTTCTGTAATTTTTTTCTTATAATGAGCCAATGAATTTTTTTCGATTATATATAATAACTGCTATAGGAGTACGTAGGATTTTTTCGATATACTTATTTTTTGGCCAAATGCCGCACTTCTAAAGTGGAAAGTGAAAAATTTGCCTAAAAAATCGTCAGATAATTGTTAATAACCAATGAACTATGCGATATAAAAACAAATCCTACGTAATTCCATAGACAATGGATTTTTCAAGATATGTTCAACATTTTAAGTGAATCGGCTGAAAATTGTCGGAGTCATGTTTCCGGCCAACGTCAAACGGAGACGTCAGCGCAAAAACGCTGCGCAGCCGACATTTTGAAATAAATCGCTTCAAAAAAATTATTGTCTACAGTCACCGATATGTATAATAAACACCCTTTTTTGTAATCTGAATTTATTTTGTAGTTTTTCTGGAAAAAAATACCCAAAAAGCGTACTTTTTCAGCCTCTAGAGTGGCCTAAGGCCACGACACTACAGAGGCCTTGGAATACTACAGAGGCCAAAAAAACGGGCATATTTTGGGATTTTTTTCAGAGCAACCATTAAATAAATCAAAATTGCAATATATGGATTTTATTATGCACGTGAACGACTATACAAAATTATTTTTTCGCAGCGATACATGGCAAAATGGTAAGTGTGCAGCATTTTTCCGATGACGCCTTTATATCTGGAAGGTCAACGGCCGGACCCACAGCTCCTATGATTTTTGAGTTATGATGAGACACTAAAGTTTTTTCGATTATATATAAAAATAGCTGTAGAAGTACGTTGGATTTTTTAAATATATTGTTTTTTGTCAAAATGGCGCTTTTTTTAACAAAAATTATAAAATACCGTCAGAAAATTGTTTATAAAAAAGGAACTATGCAATACAATTTGAAAAATCCTACGTAGTGTCTTAGAAAATGTAATTCTAAATATACAATTAAAATGTCATTGAACTACGTCATTTATTAATTGTGATGAAGAGCAATAATACAATGTTTCAAGTAAATTTGACCATAAAAGTCCCATATCAATTTTGCCAGCCAAATATGTTTTTTCGATTATTAAAACACGATAAGAAAGAAAAGCTCGATCAAGTCTGAGAAAATATCTATTTTGAAGAAAAAAAAATTCGTGTTTTTTTTTGTTTTCAGGTTAACCAGGTGGCAAAAATCAAGTACACCGTTGAGCCTCTCACATTCCTAGGTCCTTGACGAGATTGTTTATAGCTTCTTTAATTATTAATATGGCAAAATGAAATTTGATGCAGAATTTGTTACTGTGCATACAAATAAATATTTTAACTATTTTGCAATTAGCGTACTTATTCCTTCAAAATTATTTTTTCATCTAACCCTGATTTTCAGGTTGTCACAGCAGCGTAACCCGTTAATGGAAGTATATTTTAATGACGTAATACATGTAGAGCAGTAGGATATATTGTTCAATGCATTAAATATATTAAAAATATATATTATATTAAGAATATATTAAAATATTTATTAAAAAAAATAAATTATACAAAAAAATTATTTTTTAAAAAAATATCTTATAAATAAATACATTTCATTCTTCCAATTGATTTTTTTAACAAATAAAAAATTAACCAGAAACAACCCAAACAAATTATTTATTATTCCTAAAGGTATTCCTAAGTTGCCATTCCTAGAGGATATTTTGAAAAAATATTTTAATAATCTATTAATAATACGTTCCATTATTATACGTACATTCTTTAATGTAAATTTAAAAAAAACCAAAGCAAAATAATCTATTATTCCTAGAGGCATTCCTAAATTC
This sequence comes from Ophion costatus, assembly GCA_951751655.1. NCBI lineage: Eukaryota > Metazoa > Arthropoda > Insecta > Hymenoptera > Ichneumonidae > Ophion > Ophion costatus. Next base: position 14,322,571 of record OX632360.1, on the reverse strand, counting down.
CCATTTCTTAAGGAATCATCTATCATTTCTAGAGGAATGATAGATCGTTCGAATTTTTCAAGCGGCATGATCTTCGTAAATACATCGATCCTCGATAAATTTGTCGATACTGGCAACGTGTTTCAACGTTTCACTTACAATGTTGCGCTCGCTACATTGTTCCGAAATGAGAAGCGCTGTGCGGATTTTTCGATTTTTCGCGGTAAACGGAGTGTCCCGGAGTGCCAGTTTTATCCCTTGCGGCATATGAATATGAAGAATTTTCTCTCTCTCTCTTTCTCTCTCTCTCCCTCTCTCTCTCTCTCTCTCTCTCTCTCTCTCTCTCTCTCTCTCTCTCTCTCTCTCTCTCTCTCTCTCTCTCCCTCTCTCTCTCTCTCTCTTTCTCTCTGGTTCTCGCTCACTGTTTCTTTTTAGCGTTAGCTTTTTGCCGTGACGAGTTGCGCAAAACGTGCGATGTTACCCAGGGTGCGCTTGGCCGTGTGCGGCTTCTGGCACGGCTTAAAAATGAAAGAGAAAGAGCGAGAGAGAGCGAGCGAGAGAGAGAGAGAGAGAGAGAGAGAGAGAGAGAGAGAGGATGTACAGGCGCCGACGTCGAACGGGGGATCGAGGGGTTTGAAAACGGCGGATCGAAGGGCGAGAGAGGGGCACGCGCGCGATCTCGCGCTACGGGGATCTGTAACGAACTCGATACGCAGGGGGGTTTGCGAGGACGGTCGATGGAGGGTGATCGAGTGACGGTCTGAAAACCCTCCCGCGGCCGAAGGCGCCGCTCGCAGACAGTCGCGTCAAACGAAAATTTTGAGCCCTGTGTACTCGAGAAATTCTTCGAGACAGCATATATGTATATATATATATATATATATATATAATTCTTTCCAGGTTTTAGTGCGGTTTTTGTACGTATATATATACACGTACAAAAACCGCATGAAAAGCCTGGAAAGCATCATTTCCAACTCGCCAGGGCCCTCCAAAATCGATTTCATTAGGTTTGTTTACATATCTGGCCTTTACAAACTACTAAATAGAAATCTACATGACTAGAAACCCGAAATTCCTCAGAACTTTACAAACACTGATTTGCTTAGGTTTGTTTGGGTTTAGTGGCAGAAAACTTCACATTCAAAGACACGAATACAAAATTCAAAAGGCTCTACCTTAGTGATATTTGTTTAGGTGACTCACGTCCAAAAATCGGCACTTCGAGGGAGTTGTACAATGTGTAGTTGCGTTTGAGTTGGTTGGGGAACACGCGCTAAAGAAATTGGAATTTCAACGCGACGATTAACGGGTGGATGAAGCCTCCCAAGGTGTATTTTAATTTGGGGTTGTTGTGTAGCTCGCGCCGAAAAATTATAAATCTAGAGGGACGATTCAAGATCGAACGGGCTGAATCTACCTGGGTGGGTCAAAAAATTGCATTTTCCAAAAATATTTTTATTCGACAGCATCACCTTTGAGATATTTCCTGAAAGTTTCAGGCCTGAATTACTGCTGTATTTGGTGCAATTGGTAGCTATAATAAATGATTACCAGGCCTGAAATATTCATACAATTGAATGAGGTACAGCTCCTAACACTCGGGGCGAGCGCTAGCAGCACCATACTTCAAACTTTGAACGCGCTTTTCTCGATACACTGTTTCCAAAACCGGTGGACACGATATCTCGAGAACCACTTGATGGATTGTTTCTAAATTTACAGGAGATACGATGAGAAACATATAAAGGTCGTTGATGATCTCACTTTTTATAAAACGTTTTTTATTTTATAATAGTCACGTGCAAATGACGACTTTTTCCATAAATGTTGTATGCTCGAAGTTCAATTCGTCGCCACGTTGTTAAAAATAATGATTTTTCAAATCGTCGATCGTCAACGACTCGTATTTATTGTTACCTTGAATAAGCCGATTGGTTTTTGGATTTCAGATGAACCGTTGAAGCTGGAACGTGTCCACCGCTAGAGGTCGCGAAAAACATTTAATCTGCCGGCGGCCATGTTTTTGTTGTTTCTCTGTATTTTTTGGTGATTTTTTTTAAAGCTCCCAATATATGTGTATTGAGAAATTGGGTTTCTTTTTCACCAGCCGTTTACCAGAAGTCAAGAAAATCGGGATTTGGTCATTTTTCGTACTAAAAAATCGGATGTTCGAAGAAACGATGATTTTTGGGAAGTTTTGTTTAGTTGTTTTTGTTCGGTCATCTCACGTTCAAAAGGCATTCATTTAAAGGGACGATAAAAAACTCTGCGTCCACCTTCCGGGATACCTATTATTTAGCAGGTTCGAGATCGTATAGCGACTGGAGCGTGTGACGAGAAGCGCGCCTTTCTCGCTACCATATGTCACATGCGAGACGAGCCGAGCGTAACTGTGCGAGCCCTCGAATATCTCGCCCTTAGGCTATCCGGCCCAAAAAAAACTACTACCAAATAATTACCAATAAAATACAAATTATACTATGCATCATAATAAAACTCATAAAAAATACGTATGAATTACAATAAAACGTAAATTCCTAATAAAAACTGTACGAACCCTTGAGTACCCCTTCGGCTATCGGGCCCAAAAAAATACTATTAAATAATTACCAATAAAATGCAAATTATGCTATTCATCATAACAAAATTGATACAAAATGTGTATGAACTACGATAAACTATAAATTCCTAATAAAAACTATGCGAACCCTTGAGTAACTCTTCAGCTATCGGGCCCAAAAATTAATAATAAATCATCACCAATAAAATACAAATTATACTATGCATCACAATAAAATTCCTATATAATATGTATAAATTGCGACAAAATATAAATTCCTTATAAAAACTGTGCGAACCTTGAGTACCCCTTCGGCTATTGGGCCCAAAAACATTACTATTAAATAATTACCAATAAAATACAAACTATACTATGTATCATAATAAAATTGATACAAAATATGTATGAATTACGATAAAATATAAATTCCGAATAAAAACTATGCGAACCCTTGAGTACCCCTTCGGCTATTGGGCCCAAAAAATGACTAATAAATAATTACCAATAAAACACAAATTATACTATGCATCATAATAAAATTCCTATAAAATAGGTATGAATTACGATAAAATATAAATTCCTTATAAAAACTGTGCGAACCCTTGAGTACCCCTTCGGCTATCGGGCCCAAAAAATTATTCCCGAACTACGTAAAGAGATTGCAAAAAAGCAAAATTCCCCACCCTGTCCTCTCTCCCTCGCAACAGTCCATAACTTTCGAAACTCCATCGCTCATACAACCTTCGAGCCCTCACCAAGGGTAAAAGAGATCGAAATTTTATTCGATAAGTTTTCAAAAATTCCCGAAGCGTCCGCCGAGCGAGGAAGTCCCGGAAAAAGACCCGAATAATCCAGCACTGCGAGAACGAGGCGTCTGCGTGCAAGTAGGTGAAACGCACGACGCGGAGGGTAGTTTCTGAGTCGCGAGGGGTCGCGAGCCCACGTGGGGTGAGAGACTCGCGCCGAAGGGTGGGAAAAGTTGCGCCGTGAGGGGCGGAGGCGGCCGAGGGGAAGCCGGGAACGAAAGGGAGACAGTTCGAGCTCGGCGATGTAACGTCGATATCTCGTTCTATACCGTGGGGCACTGGCGGGCTATAAGACCCCCCTGCCCCCTTCGCCGCGTGGAACAACGAGCCGGATAGGGGAAAGTTCCACATGGCTAAAATAATCGATAGGGCGACCGATATGTACGTACACGATTCTCCAATACTCGCCTAGTGTATCGCGTGTGTCACGTCCATGTATGAGCTTTTCCCGCCGCTATGTAGAGCGAGAGAGAACGAGAGAGGGAGATAGAGAGAGTGGGAGCGAGAGAGAGGGAGGGGGAGAGAGAGATGGATTAAAGATGTTGAGTCCCTATGAAACATGTTAATGTTAATTGTTCAATAAATAGCTTCTCAATCGTCATGAAATTTTTACACGACCTCCTGAATACTTCATGTAAAAACATACCAAATTTTCAGAATTCTATCATCATTACTTCAACCTCCTTAAGGGTTGAAATTAAAAATGACAAGAAAATTCTGAAAATTTGGTATGTTTTTGTATGATGTATTTAAGAGGTCGTGTTAAAATTTCACGACGATTAGGAAGCTCGTTATTAAAAAGTTAACATTTTGTTAAGAACAATTTTTAAAAGAAATAAAAAAAAATTTATCAATAAACTTCGTTTTGTTTCCGTTGCTTTCAGTATATTGTAGACATTACAAAATTGAGAGGTCAAAAAAAACTTATTGCAACGTTACATCAGTTTCCATAAAACAACATTTAATTTGTGAATGTTAATTGTTCAATAACGAGCTTCCTCATTGTCGTGAAATTTTTACACGACCTCTGAAATACTTTATACAAAAACATACCAAATTTTCAGAATTTTATCATCATTTGCGATTTGGGACTCAACATCCTTAAGAACACAGGTATTGAAACATGTGTTCTCTTTCCACTCGCAGAATTTTTCATAATGTGCACATTTCCAAAAAAAAATTCTACGACAGCGAAGTATCAGGGTACGTCGAGAAAGTTGTACGTGCATCGTAGGAGGAAACGAAGGATCGTTTATGTAGGACATAAGTAGGACAGCACCTACAGGACAAGCTTTGTCAACGTGTAGAGTCCCGTAGCTTCTAATTGCTAAATGAAACCGTAACAACAACAATAATAATAATAATAATTACTATTTTTAGTTACTTTTAATATCTATGATAATAATAATAATAATTACTATTTTCATTATCTATGATAATAATAATTTGTATTATTTTAAAATGTTTTTATTATTTAAGATAATAATAATAATTATCATTTTTACCATATCAATAAATTATTCTATGGCTATATTACAATATATTATTTTATTATAATAACAGCAAATAATAATAAAAAATCAATGATATAATACGTCAATCAATAATAATTATTTATTATTATTATTAAATCAAGTATATTATCGCTATATTATATCTTATAATATCTTATATGTATGTAGTAGTGTTGATTATTCCAGGTAGGCCCCTTTAGGTATACACAGAAGGTCTTCCCCCGCCCTACATTATAATATTTTATATTATTATATTATAATATCAATCAATAATAATAGGCAACAATAATAATCGAAGTTATCATTATTATAATTATTGTTCCGGTATCAATGAAGATCGAGCATAAATCAAAAGGATAGGTGAACGTTTCCCAGTGCGTACTGAGGAAGTGCGTTGCCTTGAGCAGTAAAATCATAATGATTAAAATAATCAGGGGCTTGGGATATTTTACATTGGAAAACATGATAAAAGATTTGTTTAAGCAAAAATAGTTTAATACTGTAAAGATCGGAAGTGGGCAATTATGTCCCTCATGAATTAATTTTCGATCGATGGCGCTGGCCATGTTTTTTTTTTTTAATTGAAAGATACGATCAGGACTCAAGAGGATCGATAAAATGTATTGTAGATATTTATATTTATGAAAAACTGCGGGCACCCATCCAAGTGTCGGTCCAGAAGAAGGCTGCATAACATGGAAGATATATATATATATTTTTTTCAATATTAAATATATATAAACAAATATATTAAATTCATATAATCTTGTAAAAAGCTTTGCGAAAAAGTTGTACAAGTAAAACTAGATACTACTACTACTACTATTAATAATTCTACTACTACTACTACTATTAATAATTAAATTCATATAAATACAATACTTTTGATTAATGCGACATTTTTTATAATCACGTAAACTTCTAGATTTTTCTCGTCGAAAGAAAAAAAAAGTCGTACGAATAATTCAAAATAGCTAATATTAAGATTACTCATTGATGTTTGAACACTCTTAAGGTGGGACACGACTGTGACGGGTAAAAAAATTGGTTTTTTCGCATTTTCTCAGGGTATACATATACAAAAATAGGTGAAAATTTTTTAATTTGATATATTGAAAATTGATCAAGTTACAGACGATTTAGTGAGGTAACGCAACCATTTATGTATACTTAAACTTTAAATCGCTTTGTTTCGCGATATAAAACTAGCTATAATTGCCCAATTTTTTATTTAAAAAACCAAAATTTTCGTTATTGCAGCAGCTATCATTGTACGTAGCCGGTTTTTTTATGTAGTATTTTTTAAGCCCCCGGATATAAGTAAAAATTTCGCTAAAATTACACTTTTTCGAACACCCGTTATTTCGTGATTTTTTAACGAGAAAACGGCTACGTACAACGAGATCTACGGTTATGTGGATAATTATACCTTTTTATTTTCATTTTTCAGACCAACCATCGTCAAGTTATCGATCCGGCAGTTGGACCACATTTTTTATACCGAGGCTCTATTAAACGTCAGTGACGTTAAATTTTCTATTATTAAAAATTGACACTAAATTATTTCAATACTTAATAACATTTTTTACATTTACCTTTTTGCCTGTTTTTACAAATCCCGTGAATTTTTTCTCTGTGAATTTTTTCGTTCGTGAATTTTTTTTTTGGAAAATGGGTACAGGTTTTCAATTCTTTGTTTCACAGTAAAGGGTATCATGTCAAGTATCTTTGACAATTTTTTATTGGGACATATCTATAAAACAACGGAGATACAGTAAATTGCACAAACCACAGTGCAAAAAAGGCCTTCGCGGTCACCACTCCTGCTCGGGAACAAACTGTCTGAAATCAAAAAACCAAATAAATTTAGTTTTGTACCGTAATATCTAGTCTTTAATCGAAGGATTCAATAAAATAATGATTTTTGAAAAAAATTGCGCCGATCGAAAGTGATCGTCGAAATTTCGGTAAAAAAACACTCTTTTTTCCTTGATATAAAAAAAAGTATGCATTGAATAAAAAATCCTTCGATTAAAGACTGCCTTTAGATATACAAAAATCGTCTGTAAAATTTGAAGCGGATCGGTTTAGTTGTTTTTGAGATATTTTGGTCACCGATTCTGAAAACGTCATTCCGAGCAAAACGCGTTTAAAGTATTACGTCAGGTATATACGTAGGTCCGCCGGACCTACCTGTAAACGCTTACAACTCCTCCAATTTTCAACGGGCCGACTTGAAATTTTCGAAAAATATTTTTGAAAGGTCGTATTATGAGAAGCCGTCGAAAACAAAAAATCGATTTTTTCGAAATTTCCAACTACGTTTGACCCCTTAACGATACAGAAATGAGCATTTATTGTCGTCACTGCGCGACTTCGTATCTGCGCACAGTCGCAGCGGTGATTGAAAATACACGAGGATCGTGTATCCGATTATTAAATGCAATCCGATATCGGTAAGTATGTGTGTCTCGACTTTCCAGCGCTCGACGAGCATCCGTCACGACATACCGACCCAGTGCAATTCGCTGCCGACACTCGCGAACAAATATTCAATAAAATTACATTTAATCGCGTACACGTTGAATCTTATGGGACGACAAATCGATTTCTTCATGTTCCATCGAGCTTCTTTTCAAACGGATCAATTTTATCCTACTTGTGATATCGTATCATTACTGTATGACCTTGTTCGTTTTTCGCTTGTTGAAGAGGCGAAGATAAAAATTGCCGATTTTCATGATTTTTTTTTTAAGGAAAAGTTCTTCGCCATTCTTCTAAGAGTATTTTTTATAACTGCTTTTGACTGTTACGTGGTATTTTTTGAAATTTTTATTAATCTTTGAAAATGGCGGCGCCATGGGACGGTCTTTTAAACTGCATTTTCAAAACTGGCGTGACGTATAGCTAAAAACCCTCATCGACCGATTCCGATGAAATTGGTCTGTCTCTAATCTTACTTTCTAAATCATGACCCTAAATGTTTTTGAATTTTTTTTTAAAAGTATTATTTGGTGCAAATGTACCCATGTGTTTTCGGAAAATTCAATCTTTTTAAATCGCAGAAAAACTCTCGAGCAAATATAAAGAAATGGAGAAAAACTCTCGTTGCTTTCGAACGATGCAAACTTCACCATCATCCAAATGACTACTTGCACCGTCTAGGCTATTTCTTGCCGGTCGGAGCGCTCGGTGGCCCTTCGGAAAATGGACTCCGAACATTAAGGGGTTACGTGAGCTTGGAAGATTTCAAAAAATCCTTTTTTTATTTTATTATCTAATAGTACAATATGCCTACAATATTCTCCCAAAGTTTTAAGGGGTTATATACAGCTAAAACTTTAGAAAAATCGATTTTTTCCTTCTTCGTAATGTACATATATTCAAGTGCACACACAGTAAAATTTCTTGTCAATTCGGCGAATATTCTCGGAGTTACACGCACATTTGTAATGACGTGTCAGACTACATGTAAAGTGCTTTTGAAACTTTAAACGCGTTTTTCTCAAAACTGTGCTTTTAAAGTCGGCGAGGAAGATTTTTCGGAAACGGCTGAACCGATCAGTCTCAAATTTGAACACAATCTTTTTAAGTATATTTTTTATTAATTAATCGACGGTTTTTTTCGCCGTAAATATTTTCCATTTTACAAAGAATTTAAGGCCTAAATTTTTGTCAAAAAACGGCTTTTTTGGTGAGAAGCCGTGATTTTATCAAAAATTCTTATTTTGCTTATTCCTTCGATCAATTATAAGATAATCCATTATATTAACGAGATATTTTTGGGTTTCTCGTTTTAGATGATCCAGTCGAGAGATATCGTACTCACGGCAAGACGCCTTTTTTAGAGGTGCTCCCGGAGATCAACTATAGCAGCTTTCAAAATAATTATTTTTATAAATAAAAAATGTTAAAATACAGATAAAAGTTACCATAATATGTGTACAAATGTTTACGTTGATAGATTTAAAGGTCTTGGCAAGAAAAATTCTCGAAAGATCGATCTTTTTGGGCCTCCCGACTGTATATAACCCCTTAAGTCAATTGGAGTAAAAGTCTAATAGCATTGACTAGTGATTGAACTAAGGTTTTTGTTTTCAATTACAACTAATTTTACAAGGCTATACGTAGTGTAAATTGTACCAAAAATTGAACTATTTTGCATACAACTCTGCCAAAAGTTCAAATTTCAATTTTTTTTTAAATCCTTCTTTCAATAACCAGCTGTACTTATCTACCAACAAAAAAAAATTGATTTTCCAATTTTAGATAAAGCGATCATGAGTTATCCTGACCACCACGAGGACACTTTTTTCGGATTCTCCGGAAACCAAGCCTCACCTGCTGAATTTCCCAAATTTCTGGATAATTTTTTTTTTAATATTGTTGAAACGTTGCCCTTTTATGTGCTCAACATTTTGAATAAAATCGTTTGTGCATTGTATTTTTTTTTCAAATACAGAAAATATGCTTTTTTGGCTTCGAAACCCACGTAGCTCCTTAAGCCCGGAACCGCGGGGATTTAAAGCCTGTCCCTTTAAACGCCGCGTGACCGCGTAGTGTGCGAGCAAAGAGCGGAGAAACAATCGATACCGATCGATGCCCGTCCCATTGTGAGCCGCGGATTCGAGTTTGTGCGGGTGTCGGTATGTTTACGGTCGGGTCGGCGGTTCCGGCGGCGGGAGGTGCCGCGGGAGATCTATCTGTTGCTACAGCCCCGGCTCTCGGTTCCATTGGCGAACGAACGGCGATTATATAATATTTACCCGCGTGCCGCGACATAATTATAGATATTGATTTCTCCGAGGAGAATAACACATGTCGCGCGCGCGTTGCACCTCAATGTGCCATGACGCGAAGCCCACGCAAAAGACCTGTGCTGCGCGAGGGTTCATTGAGAACACAGGAGGAGAAAAGGTTCGAGTAGTCACGAATTATCCGCGTAAGGGTTGTCAACGTTTTTCACGTTTTTCATGCGAGGAGAAATAAATGTTGACGGCATTTTCTAAATTCGTTTAAGGGGTTACCCCCACTTGCGATTTTGAAAAAATCGATTTTTTTTATTGCATTTTTTTGAAGTATAAGTATCTGAGAATATGTCCTGAAAATTTCAAGTCGATCCGAACAAAATTGACTGAGATATGAGCGTTGAAAGAGAAGACTCCGTTGTGTAAACGACCGGCTAATTGAAACTTTAAACGCGTTTTTCTCAAAATGGCATTTCTGAAGTCGGTGACCAAGATTACTCGAACACGAATGAACCGATCTTCTTGAAATTTTGCAGGCTTATTTAATACACAAAAATGTAGTCTTTAATCGTTCGATTTTTTTTTTCGAAAAAAAATGGCCGTTTTATAGCCAAAAAACGGCCGTTTTTTTTTCGTTAAAATCGAACCATTAACTTTGACTGTCCGCCATTTTGTGAAAAATGAATATTTTTTAAAATCCTTCGATTAAAGACTAGTTTATACTTATATTTGACTAAATCCATCCGCATTTTTTTTTCAGCTGATCCACTTCGCCGCAATGTTGGTCACCGCAAACCGTGTATATAAAAATATTATTTCATTGACGGCCATTTGCCACTAAACAATGTAATATTTTTCAATAAAAAAATTACTGAAAGTTCTTCAAGATGTGTTCTTTAAGATGGTATATTGATCGATTAAAAAAGTTTTGTAGTTTTCTTTAAAAAAATTCATGAAAAAGGCCTTTTTGCGCTACAAGTGGGGGTAACGCGTTAAGGCCTTAATTGCGATCACGGATCAGCCAAAAGTCCCACAGATGCAAGTTTGATACCGATCAAAGATCAATCGCGGTACTGAATCATCGTCGCCCAAAAAATGTCACAGGCCGGTGACCTGGAGAAGTGCCACGGATCGAACAGAACCAACCTCACCCCAATCCCAACCAAGAAAAAGAAATAACCATTGCTCAATGAAAGTGAAAATTCACCGGCCAGAATGAAGAGACTGGCGAGCCTGGTGCAACGTAGGTAGAGTTTGTACACGGCGAGGACAAGGGCCGATCGGTCACAGTTGCGCGAACATATGATCGTCCAAGGGAACACATGTGAAGGTGAGGCAGCCGAGGGACGTTGGTGAGGACGCGGAGGTACGGCGGACGACGAGGAAGGAGCGAAGGGCGACGGGGGAATTTAGGCTAGTTGACGACGTCGATGACGACAGCGAGGAAGCCTCGGGTGTGTTACTAAACCCTTAATGGTAGAGGAAGGGGGGCCCCCTAGAGCAGCAGCCGAAGGCTCTCACCTGCCGCCAGGTGCGAGGAGCGCCAAGGCGGACCATCTGCGTGAATTGTAACTCTCCGCACACGCTCGTATGCTCAGGGGAGACCCGTGCCATGCGGAACCGTTTCCTTTCTATTTTTTTTAATTTTTTTTTTTTTTTTTCACGTATCTCGAATGAATTCCCCGCCCGTATGTATACGTTTGGTAGGATGGATTATTATGTGCGTGGCTCGTGTGTGAGGGGGCGAGAGAGAGAGAGAGATAGAGAGAGAGAGAGAGAGAGAGAGACTGAATCGCCAACGGAGAAACCCTCCTTGGTTTGCGGGCACGTGACACAATTATCAGATGCTCGAAAAGGACCCAGTTCGTCTAGCCAATGCTTTCCCACTTCTTTTTCTTCAAAAGCGCTGAAATTCGAAATTTTGAACCATATTTTTCACCCGTTTCGATTCTGTAGCGATGTTAGTGAATTAATTGTAACTATATGTCAGAAAAGAATTTATTTGAACAAGCTTTTATTTAATGTACCGAAAAGCAGAAAAGATTTTTTTTCCAGTCACCTGTATGTGACTATGAATAAAATGTTGTGGCGCTCAACTTTTTGGATGTTTAATCAATTCAGTTTAATCAATTTTCAATCTGAATCGATTGATTTGATTGATCAATTTGAATTTGATTTGATTAGACTGAATTGATTAAAAATTAATTTGAATGCAATTTAGTTTAATCAATTCGTTTTTAAATGTTTGATCTATTCAGTTTCACTAACCGTATTTGATTTGGCACAATAGGAATTGGAGAAATTATTATAGCACGTTTATAGTCAGTATCAGGATTTTTATTGAAGAAATTTGAGGTTGTTTTAGGGTACATTAAATACAGTTGATGTGATTGAGGCATTTATGTAAATTAAAGGTATGTCTCAATTTTGAGGGCCCCAAGCTTTTTTTCATAATCACAGTTAGAGTCAATTCATATGTTCTCATGCACTTTCCATGTATGTCACCTCTTGAATGCATGTTTGCAAAATTTCAGAGCTCGAAGTACGCGGGAAGTGGGTGAAATATCGATTTTCCGTTTTTCATCGCACAGAAAGTCGTTATTTTTTATTATTTTGTTTTTCAATTTGAATCATGCATTGTTACCTCTTAGATGCATGTTTGCAAAATTCCAGAGCTCCATGTAGTCACCAAGTCAGTTTAAGTAAAAACTTGTAAAAGTGGGAGTATTCGATGATAAATCTCATTAATATGGATATCATTACTACCACTACAATGAGAAATTTGCAAAACATTAGTAACAAGGTAATTATTGTTATTGTGTCTATTTCAATTATCATTATGCTTATTACTAGTACTGCAAAAATCATCATAATGATCTTAATAATGGAGTAGGCATTAGTTCATTATCATTATTGTTGGAAATCATGGATCGCAAATAATGATAACAAAAACCAGTTTAGTGATCATGATTGATACTAGTACCGATATGTTTATTATTATTGTCGTATTTTTTTTAACTTTATATTAACAAGTGGAATTTATTCTTGACATTGTTAATTTGAATTAGCTTTTTTGATATTTACGCAGGACACCCTGTATATTCTGCTCAGCCGAAATGATACTGTAATGTTTGTATTTTAATCTATGATCTTCTACTTAATATTCCTTAATAAGTCTACTTTGATAAGAATATAAAATGTAAGCGATTATGACGTAAAAATCATCTGTTAATGCGAAATTTAACAAAAATTGAAAAGTGTCCAGAATTAATTCCACGATTGTATTTTTTAACTTTTATATTTCCATCGTAATGTTTCATTCTTTGTTTTTGTTGTTGTTGTATTATAATTATAATATGAAATGGTAAACGTAGGGACAATGAATAAGCGCGCGATTTGGGATTGAAGGGTGCAAAGGTCAATGATCTATGTTCCCTTTGAGGGGCTACATCTACCTAGAGGCCGGAAAAAATGGCCGAAGTCCGATCTTTTCTGAGAAATGGTTAGTGAAAAAGGAACGGATTTTTTTAAACTCAAAAGTACATACATTGAGAGCCTTTGAAAAAACGGCCAAAAAATAGTGAAAAACAAGAAAAACATGGCTGCCGGCAGATTTTGTTCGCTGCTAAAAAATATAAGACTCAAACGGGTTATTCAAGTTAAGGGGTTATATACAGTCAGGAGGCCCAAAAAGATCGATTTTTCAAGAATTTTTGGTGAAAAGACCTTCAAATCTATTAACGCAAAAATTTGTACACATATTATGTTTACTTTTAACTGTATTTTAACATTTTTTATTAGCAAAAATAATTTTTTTGAAAGCTGCTATACCTGATCTTCGGGAGCACTTCTAGAAAAAGGCCTCTTGTGTATCATCTGCCAGCGGCCATGTTTTTGTTGTTTTTCTGTATTTTTTTAAAGGCCCTCAATATATGTACCTTTGTGTTTAAGAAATGGGTTTCTTTTTCACCAATCGTCCCCAGCACTTTTTTTTAATTTGGCCATTTTTTCGTGCCCCTTAACCCCCTTAAGCCCCTTAACCGCTCTTACCTTCGATATCTCTTTTCGTTAATGATTTTCTTTTCACAAGATTTTATGGAAATTGCTTTGTTCGTAAGTTTTTTCCGGTCCAAAATGTGTAGTTCATTTTTCATGCACTCGCTGGCTTTCGGTGGAGCTGAAGTTTGGCATTTCTATGTTACTTCGGTTACAATGCATTAGCATGGTCCATGGAGCCATAAAATAAATAATATGTAACATGTAAATAGCCCAAGTGAATGAAATATAACATTGAACAAATCAATATGCACAAGTAACGGTATTAGGACAGATAATTAAACAAATTATAATGCTAAAAAGTACAAAATAAAAAACTAAACGTAAAAAATCTTTTTAAAAAGAAGCTTTTATTACTTTTATTAAAACTTACATAAACATAGAACTTAAATTTTTTAATATTTTCTTAAAAGCTCGAAACGTGAAACGTCAATACACGTGAAATAAAGTCTCAAGCATTTAAGAAAATATTTGAAAATGTTAAAGTTCTATGTTTATGTCAGTTTTATTAATTATGTACTGCCTGCGCCCTTGATCAGTGACCAAGGATGGGATTCTTCTGTAGCTTTACTATTTAACTTCATGCACTAAATGTTATTTTGTACTTCTTGGTATAAACAAAAGCTTGTTTTTTAAAAACATGTTTTACGTTTACTTTGTATATCTCCAATGCTATTATTTTTGTTTATAATATTCACAACTATTATAAATATTTTTTAATTTGGTTCAAATAATAGGGCAACCCTTTTCCTTAACATTCCGTTTTTAATTTAATTGTATTAAAAAAAAAATGTTACGATATCGCACGATTTTCTACATGTAGACTTTATTCCTTCTCGTAATATTATGCTATCTTTTTTTTCAAATAATGCTATTATTTAAATAATGCTATTATTTAAATAATGCTATTATTTAAATAATGCTATTATTTAAATAATGCTATTATTTAAATAATGCTATTATTTAAATAATGCTATTATTTAAATAATGCTATTATTTAAATAATGCTATTATTTAAATAATGCTATTATTTAAATAATGCTATTATTTAAATAATGCTATTATTTAAATAATGCTATTATTTAAATAATGCTATTATTTAAATAATGCTATTATTTAAATAATGCTATTATTTAAATAATGCTATTATTTAAATAATGCTATTATTTAAATAATGCTATTATAATGCTATATACCATGCTATTATTTTTTTAAATAATTTTCGCAACTATTATTATTATTGTTTTCAATTTCGTTGAAATACTAAAACTTTTTATATCTCCGACGCTCTTATTATTTTTTTATCATATTCACAACTATTATTTTCAAAAATTTGGTTTAAATGATAATACAACCCTTTTCCTTGACATTTCGTTTTTACTTTGTTTAATTGTATTTCAAAAACTGCTACGTTGTTGCACGATTTTCTGCATCTAAACTTTATTCCTTCTCGCAATATTATTGCCGCACCATTTATTCGCATTTTGCACCAATTTACGAAAAAAAATAGAAAAAAGATCGTCGAGTAATTACTTTACTTGTGCTTCTTCCTCATGCTGCGAAATATTGCCATTCTGTCGAAAAGAAGATTGGAAAAAAATGAGTTTCGTCCCCAATTCGTGAACGCGTCAGTCGAAAAAAAATTCCAGCCGAATAATTTACCTGGGAACAAAAAGGCGTCGAGTTCCTTTGGCATGCGGGTGATTAAAACACCGGCACTTTTAGAGATCGCCTTAAGCGCGGCGATATCACAATTTAGAAGAAAAAAAAACGCAATCCTGTTCCCCGTATGGCGGTGAATAAATATAATTGAAATAAACGACCGAAACGTGTACATATAATTTTATTTCAAACAAACGGACAGGCTTTTGCACATTGTAGACGAACGTTACGATATTTATGACAAAAATACACATTTTTTTAATCGTACTCGGCGCCGATTGTGATGCTCATTTCGTTGGACGTTATAACCGTTTGATGATACCAACGATTAGTGTCCAAAATGACTGAAATGAAAATATGTATTGCACAATAAATCACATTATTATCGGAATAATAATTAAAATTTATGGGTGTAGTTCGGAAGAGGGCACACCTCTGATTAATTTGCAACTTCGTGTACTCGTGCATCTTGACCTGCTGATTACGAATATGGTAGTTAAAATACCCGCAAACTCAATTTTCAAGGTAAAAAGTCACAAAAACTGAATTTTTAAATCTTTTCTACTTTATTTCAATAAATGTTGATCTTGGAGAAAAATTCTTCCAACAAAAGTTGTAGCCCATAAAAAGATTGATCTTTCATGTTCCATGCAGTTTTCGTGTAAAACCATTCTGTTTCGAGAAAAATTGGATAATGCTCCAATAAGTATATTTTGCTGAACTCCATTACTTTCTATATTATCTCCTTTGCACTGTACCGCGAAAATATTAGAGTTTGTTCAGGTTTGTTTGTTGTTTGGGTTTGTTTGTTGTGCTGTGTGCTGTTTGTTGCTTAAGAGTCATTTTAGAGGCTCAAATAAGGCTATTTTCATACATCTTTTAATAGGTTTGTATTATAGTTATTGATATAAAAGTTGTTACTCTTAATAAATACACTTTGGAAATACATTGAAATTTTTTTTCATGTGTACATAAAGTATATAAAAATTTTTTTTTGTATATTCGTGTAACCCAAACAAACCTATACGCAATATTTACTGTTTTTTTGGCCAAAAACGGTGAAAAAACACGTTTTTTGTTGTTTTTTTCCAAAAATGACCGACATTTTGTTATTTTTGCATATATCAATAATCGTTTGATAAGCGCTATAGTCATTAACATACTAAATCTAAAATCGTTTGATTTTTTTGTTTCGGATGATCAATCTCCGGGATTTCATCATCAGCGCAAACCTACCATTTTTTGCCCTTTTTTAGCTACCATTTTCGTCTATAAATAGTGACTTAAATGCATTGAAAAAATATTTTTATGTATTTCGAAAGTGTATTTATTAAGTGTAACAACTTTTATATCAATATCTATAATATAAATCTATATAAAAAAATCATGACAATAGCCTTTTCTTTAGCGTCTAAAGTGAGAAGACCCCTTGAATATCAAACTGCAACCTTGCCGCGGCAAAGTGCGTAAGTAGATAATATCAAAACTAATGGACTTTAGGAAAATGTACTTTTTGGAGCATTAGCCGATTTTTCCCGAAACGAATTGGTTTTATACAAAACTTGTACTGAGCATAAAAGATCAATCTTTTTATAGACTACAACTCTAGTAGGAAACATTTTTCTCGAATATCAACATTTATTACAATAACAGGCAAAAACGTTTTAAAAAATTAGTCTTTGTTAGTTTTGACCTTGATAATCAAATTTGCGGGTATTTTCACTATCATATTGTGTATGTATGCCCATTTCCGATCTTTATCCTAATTTATTATCACTATTATTCTTATATTGCAGTTCGTTATTATTAGCGATAATGAGATATGTTTTCGTTGCCGCTGCTGAAACGTGATTGGTGATTGAAGAATTGAATATTTAAAGTATTGAGAATTAAATTATTGCATATTTAAAGTATGACGATAAATCTCATTATTGCTGGAATAATTATTATTGTAACATACTAATATTATTGTGTTGTATTTGCTATAATTATAATATGAAATTATCAACTATTATTTTGGTGAGCAATTGTAATAAAGATGCATGATGATAAATGTTATGAATCATTATTATCAGCAATAATAATAACGATAATAATTTAGATGGCTAATGTTACTTTTACCATAGCTAATTTCATTATTATTGATATTATTATTATTGTCGATTATATATATATATACATATATACCGGGTGTCCCATTTTAATCTTACACTTGATTTGCCTCGAAAAATACTGCTCTGATTAAGTATTGAGTATAATAAAACTTATAGGGTTCAGAGGAGAACGTTAAAAAATATGATTTTTGGTCGAAAATTCAAAATGGCGACGTTAAGATGGCCGACAAGTTTTTTTCAAATGGGATCATGCGTTTTTTGCACTAAAACATTTGCCAGGCCAATCAATTCCAGGTCAATCAATTCTAGGCGAAAAACTTTGAAATGTCTATTTCATCGATTTTTTATACTGAATCTTGATCGACCATTTTGAAAATCGACGTTTGAACTTTTTTTTAGTTTCTTGTTGAAATTCTGGAAAAAATAGCGGCTTCATTGAAAAAAATGAACGTAACCTTGATATCTCCAAAGATTCTGTACCTGGATGAACCTCATAGCCACCCCTCAATGACCCCCTTTAAATTATGCAATTTTTGTAGGAAAAGTGAGAAGCCGGCGAACAAAACTTTTGTTTCCCTTGTGCCTAAAAACTGCCTTCTCACTCGAAAAGGCAGTTTTTAAAAAATGTTTAGGTGTTTAGAGCCAGATTGGATTCACTATATTTCACGAAATAATAAAGGTGTGCTTGCAAAACACGAAAAATAAAAATGATTAAAAAATTGACGTTTTCTCCTAAGTCTGATGGGTTAGAGAATATTTTTACTGCTGATAAAGGGCGTCTCAAAATGGCCAGCCATTTTAAATTGCGCGCCATTTCTTTTGCGGCGAACATAGAGTACTTACCTTTGACAACTGGCATTAGGAAGTATTGAGGTTTAGTCATGGAGAATTACACGATCGAGCAACACATAGAAATTGTTATTTGCTGCATTGTTACTGTACAGTTATTGCAGACGAAGTTTCATGATCGTGTGATGTCGCGCACGGGGTGATGGGAATATGGAACCTTACGCTAAGCTCAGCACAGATGGCGCCACGTAAAGATAACGTAAACAAAAGCAGCTGTCAACCCGCGTGGTACATTTTCACGGTGTCTGTCTTGTAGTCAAATTATACGAAAGGACATAATGAGCAATAATTACGGATATTTGATTATACCGGAATTGAAAAATCGGTTTCTACTCTTTTCCTTCCCTGTTCACCCTTTAAAGTTTATTTTTTGCTCCAGACAAACAGGGAAGGTATAACCCCTTTTCCCAATATTTTCCCATTCAGTTTCATCCCCCTAAAGAATGAAAATGAGCTAGGTAAGTATTATGTAATAAAATAATACAAGAAGGTTTAAGAAATGCAAATATTTCAAATGGAAATTTTGAGGTTATGATGATTAACTACTTCACAATATACTTTTAGAAGTAATGGCGTGAAAAATAATATGATTTTACACTGAGCTGTAACAAATCCTTCATTTCTATAGGCTGCAGATCTAAAATTATCAGAATATAACCTTGAATGTTTTGTGGCTGTAAAGTGCTTGCGACGTATAGCAATTTGCCATTGCTTGCGAAGTTTATCGCTTTTAGGAAATAAATGAACGCCTTCGTTTCTGCATCCAATTGCACAACACTGGTGCATTCTTCACAATTTATTCACGACAAACGGATTATTCAAAGAAAATTCAACAGCAGTCGTAGGAACAGGGGCAAAACCAAAGAGAATCTCACTAAACGTCATGTTTTGTTTACGTTATAATACAATGTGCCACCTAGCGGGAGAAATTGGCAGTAAGCTTCCCTATTGGCCACCAAGATCATGCGATTTGTCGCCATTGGACTTCTTTCTTTGGGTTTTTTAAAGGAAAAGTGTATGCCAATGATCCACAGACCATCCCGAAGCAGAAGGAAGCAATTGAATGCACCGTTAAGGGCTTACGTACACCTGGGTAGGACAAAAAGATCGATTTTTCAAAGTGGCCCTCATTCGAAAGTACCATCCTTTGGGTGTCTGGTTGGGGCGCTGGTGTAGAGTGTACTCAAAACTTCAAACGCGTTTTACTCGAAACAGTGTTTTGAAAATCGGTATCAGAATTATCTCCGCAACTACTGAACCGATCGGGATCAAGTTTTGCACAGTTATGCTTCACACAATAATCTAGTCCCTATCAAGTCGGTTTTTCGATACCTGGCATAGTTTTCTTTTTCATCATAAGTACTCAACAATTATGAGGCGAAAAAGCGCCTGTTTTATTCCAGTGGCTGCCATGGCCCGAAAACAATTACATTTTTAAATTCCGGCTCGACAAGTACTAGCTTTATTTATCTACTTAAAGAAACAAATATATTTTTAGATAAAAAAAATGGCAGAAGCACGTCTGGTATCGCAAACGCTGTCAACAAAAACACGTTCGAGAAAAACGACTGTAACTTTTTTACCGTTTGAAATTTTTCAATCAAATTTTCACACAATGTAGATAAAATGTCATGCTTCAAAATGTATATCATGGTTATTGAATAAAATGCAGTTTTATGCACAAAAAAAATCTTAAACATAACCTTACTTTTAGCCGTCTCAGGTGTACGTAAGCCCATGATGAAATTGGTCCGCAATTATGCCAAAACGTTATTGAAAATTTCGTCAAAAGAGCGAACGCTTGCAAACACGGACGAGATGGCCATTCATCGGATGTTGTGTTCCACACATAACCTCTGTGTTTGTACCTTATATTGAAACGAGAATATTCGTACTTTTCGAACGTATGATACGTTTTATTGATAACCAAAAATGTCAAGTCATTTTGAGACACCCTTGTTGCCTCACACGATACAATGGTATATCATTATTGTCATTGACGTACGCCGGAAATGAATGAGTATAAATGAGTTTTTCCGGAACTAACTTATTTCGCCCATTTTGACAAGAACCTCGAGACGCTTGCAAGCATAATGGCATTCCCGCGGGGGCTCCAGGATCCAGAGCTTCGTCCCTCTTATCTGCGCCTGCCACGAGGGATAAGCCACGTCGTCGACCTTGGCGGAAAAATAATCGCCGATACGAGGGATGTACATTCAAACGGAATTGAGTTTTCGTGGTGCATTTTGTTTTTGTAACCGGGGCAAAACTCACGTGCATCGGTGCACCATAACCGGGACTGCCCATAAATATCCAATCTGTCTTCTCCGTTTCCGCCGTTTCGGGCAAAAAGTACGGGCGGTGATAATGCTCGCGCAATATCGTGCCGATCGTCTCGTCGCAATTGCTCCTTTCGATCGTTAAAGAATCGAAATGGGTTAGACGGGCGTTGGTTTTGGAGGAAAAATAAAACGTGCAGTCGGTACATAGTCGGTTAAGGGGTTACCCCCACTTGCGATTTTGAAGAAATCGATTTTTTTTATTGCATTTTTTTGAAGTATAAGTCTCTGAGAATGTGTCCTGAAAATTTCAAGTCGATCCGAACAAAATTGACTGAGATATGAGCGTTGAAAGAGAAGAATCCGTGAATTGAAGAACTGAAATTGAAACTTTAAACGCGTTTTTCTCAAAATGGCATTTCTGAAGTCGGTGACCAAGATTACTCGAACACTAATGAACCGATCTTCTTGAAATTTTGCAGGCTTATTTAATACATAAAAATGTAGTCTTTAATCGTTCGATTTTTTTTTTCGAAAAAAATTGCCGTTTTAGAGCCAAAAAACGGCCGTTTTTTTCGTTAAAATCGAACCATTAACTTTGACTGTCCGCCATTTTGTGAAAAATGAATATTTTTTAAAATCCTTCGATTAAAGACTAGTTTATACTTATATTTGACTAAATACATCCGCATTTTTTTTTCAGATGATCCACTTCGCCGCAATGTTGGTCACCGCAAACCGTGTATATAAAAACATTATTTCATTGACGGCCATTTGCCACTAAACAATGTAATATTTTTCAATAAAAAAATTACTGAAAGTTCTTCAAGATGTGTTCTTTAAGATGGTGTATTGATCGATTAAAAAAGTTTTGTAGTTTTCTTTAAAAAAATTCATGAAAAAGGCCTTTTTTGCGCTACAAGTGGGGGTAACGCGTTAAGGATGTTGAGTCCCAAATCGCAAATGATGATAAAATTCTGAAAATCTGGCATGTTTTTGTATGAAGTGTTTCAGAGGTCGTGTAAAAATTTCACGACAACTAGGAAGCTCGTTATTGAACAATTAACATTCACAAATTAAATGTTGTCTTATGGAAAGTGACGTAACTTTGCGATAAGTTTTTTTTTTTGACCTCTCAATTTTGTAATATCTACAATATATTGAAAACAACGGAAACAAAACGAAGTTTATTGATACATTTTTCTTTATTTCTTTAAAAATTGTTCTTAACAAAATGTTAATTTTTCTATAACGAGCTTCCTAATCGTCGTTTAATTTTAACACGACGTCTTAAATACTTCATACAAAGACATACGAAATTTTCCGAATTTTCTGATCATTTTTTATATCAACCCTCAAGGAGGTTGAAGTAATGATGATAGAATTCGGAAAATTTGGCATGTAATATCGACCTCCTGAATGAAGTATTCAGGAGGTCGTGTGAAAATTTCATGACTATTAAGAAGCTATTCATTGAACAATTAAGATTAGCATGTTTCAGAGGGACTCAACATCCTTAAGTTAATCCTATCGCTTCACACTAGTCATACTTGATATCAATAAGATCGATAACCGACCCTGAAATTGTACAGAGACGATTATTAATGTATTTAGTGAAGCTCAAAAAAAAATTATGATAATCCTATCAATTTCAGAAAATTAAGAATATATTTGGCTATATTTCACCTATACTACATAATGTTTGCATAGAAAAATATTGAGATTCAAGCGACTTATGCGCTGCCTTCGGAGGCGCCAAAAAAAAAGTTCCTCCACTGCTGACATGATTCCGGCCGATTGAGTAGCCGAAACCGAAAAAGGAACTGGAATTTCCTGTACAATGACGTAGAATTTTTTCAATAATATCGAAATCTAACAAAATGCTGTAGTTAAAAAAAAAAGTCTGTTTTCTTGCCTATAAAATGGTCGTTTTTTTCAATGCCAAATCGTCAATTTTCATCCAATCAAAAATATCCTACGTCATTATAGAGTAAATATATTCAAAAGTACTGAGTTCAAATTTCAAGTCAGTCAGATAATTGCTCTTTGTGTTACAAAATCAGCATCTTTGAAAGATCTTATTTCGAGAAAAGCGCGTTCAAAGATTTAACTGGGGCATTTTATACCTACAACCGATTGCGCTTTAGAAGGCTGCCATTCGGGGAGTATTAAAGATACGGCCTTGAAATTTTTACAAGATATTCTTAAAAGTATAAACTGCCGAAAAAGGCAAAAAAAATTGATTTTTTTAAAAGTGTCACACCGGTATAGCCCCTCAAATGTAACAACTTTTATATCAATATCTATATTATAAACTTATCGAAAAAAAAAACATGAAATTAGCCGTTTTTTGCGTCTACAGTGAGAATACCCCTAAAGGTATCTCCCATCTCAATGGCAGACATAAATCAGACAGAACTCACCAGCCAACGTACCAAGGACTCGTCCCAGGCATCTGGAGAGCTCGTTCCGTGCTCATGTTGAAGACATCCTGCAGGCTCTCGAAGCCAGTTTTGTAGGGGAAAAATTGGCAATTCGCGTCTTGGCCGGCATATAATTTCTTAAAAAACGAATACGAAAATGTCTCAGTGGCGCTCCAATCAATCATGGCGTCCGTGATGACGACTGGCCGCCCCGAGTACGCGTATCTTCCGAACAAAAGCAAAAATCACGTTTGCAAAAGCGTTCAGCGTCGCTTCATTCGCGCAATGAAGTTCCAATGGAGGCAAGCAAAGTTTCGTAATTATCGATTACGGCCAATTATAGCTATGACAATGCAAGAAACAATGGACTTGTTTTTTTCACTAGTTTTCATTGCGTCACTTTAAGGAGGTTGGAGCAGTCCAGTTGAGTCGAATGACGGTTTATACATTTTTTTTCAATAAAGGAAAAAAATGCAAACGATGTATAAATTTGTTCTGTGAGGTGCTAATTTTGGGTGAACTTCCGAAAAGCTGTCGTACCCGATTTGGCTGAAATTTTGCACAGATGTTCCATTTAATATATAATGTCATCGCCTAAAGGGATTTTTGGCACATTCCAATAGTTTACGAGATATCGAATTTGTTTGGGTTTGTTTGGTTTTTTTTTGTTTTTTGGGGTTTATTTGGTTTTTTTTCTTCGTTTATTTGGGTTTTTGAGTTTGTTTGTGTGTTTGGGTTTGTTTGTTTGGGTGTTTGGGTTTGTTTTTGAACAAACCCAATGAAGTTGGAGGAGTGGGGATATCGATCGGCCGTGGCAAGCGATATAGATATACTCGTGCGGTCTAAAAGATAAACTATGAAATTCGATTTCTCGTGAAGTATTGGAATGCGCCAAAAATCTCTTTGAGGGATGTCTTTATATATTAAATGGAACATCTGTGCAAAATTTCAGCCAAATCGGGAGTAACAGTTTTTCGGAAGATTATCCCTAATTTTTCCTAAAATATATAATTAAAGGGCACAAGTATGCATTTTCATTCAGTCGAACCTCGATATAGCGAATCTCAAGGGAAGTTTGTTATGTCGAATTTTCATTATGTTGAGGTTTCGTTATATCGGAATAATGTTCCTTAAAATGTTCTCTAAAAAAATATATATTAGTACTATAAATATAGGGATATTTTTTAACGAAAAAAAGGTTTAAATGAGAGCAATTTTTTCAACCAATTAGAGAATAGTGTAAGGTACGTGCGGGAAATAAGGCCTGTCGGATAATAAGGCCTAAGTAACGAAAATCTTAATTAAAATAATCGTTCACGCTCAAGGCCGCACTCACAGACGCCTTTTGCACGAAGATGCCTCTACAGTTGCGCTGGCAGTGTTGCATCATCCATCATAAGACGCGGCCGCGCAGCACCGATAATAAAAATCGGTCCGAATAAATCGTAAGTGTTTTTTGTAATTTTACACTAATCTATCTAAAATCACATTCTTTATCTCTATTAATGCAAGCTTCGATGGTCATAATTATGTGAATAACGTATCGTGGACCAAATATTTTTTATTTCGTTTTTCTTACATACGTGGTCGACGGTTATCAAGGCCTACTTAAGGATGTTGGGTCCCTATGAAACATTTCAACGTTAATTGTTCAATAAATAGCTTCTTAATCGTCATGAAATTTTTGCACGACCTCCTGAATACTTCATGTAAAAACATACCAAATTTTCAGAATTCTATTATCATTACTTCAACCTCCTTAAGGGTTGAAATAAAAAATTATAAGAAAATTCTGAAAATTTGGTATGTTTTTGTATGAAGTATTTAAGAGGTCGTGTTAAAATTTCACGACGATTAGGAAGCTCGTTATTAAAAAATTAACATTTTGTTAAGAAGAATATTTAAAAGAAATGAAAAAAAATTTATCAATAAACTTCGTTTTATTTCCGTTGCTTTCAGTATATTGTAGATATTATAAAAGTGAGAGGTCAAAAAAAAAACTTATTGCAAAGTTACATCAGTTTCCATAAAACAACATTTAATTTGTGAATGTCAATTGTTCAATAGAGAGCTTCCTAATTGTCGTGAAATTTTTACACGACCTCTGAAATACTTCATACAAAGACATACCAAATTTTCAGAATTTTATCATCATTTGCGATTTGGGCCTCAACATCCTTAATTTAACCATAGGCCTTATTATCCTCCTACTTCTTGTAGCAAAGTTTGTTTGTTTTATCATGTGTTTTACATTACTTTTAATATGTTAGGAATGTAAGTAAGTAGTACGCATATTTATTACTAATTATTTGATAATTATTTTTAGTGCCTCGATCCCGATAACTCCAAAACGAGTGTTGTGGTCAGAAGATGACTTTGGTGTCAGCTGTGCGAGCAGTGCAAAGAGGAACTTCGAGTTCATACAAAGCTGCAGAGGATTATTAATCTCAAATACCAAATGTATTACGTATAGTTTGATTATTTAAGTAGGTTAAAGCCGTAGGCCTTATTATCCTACCAGAGTAAAATAAGGCCTACTATCAATGTTTTTCAAAATGTTTAATTTTGTTTTTGTTTATGGGACAAGTTGCCATTTTTCGTTTATATTTTATAGAAAGTGAGCTTGAACAACGATTATAATTAAAATATGTTGATTAAGGTGGATATTTTTCATTTTTTTTAAATATCCCTCAGCTAGGCCTTATTACCCGCAGGTACCTTATATTGTTATGTCGTATCAACGTTTCGGGGTGAACGGAAGGAGATGGACAAACCTTCGCTATATCGAGGTTCGACTGTACTTTTACTACGTGAATAAGAAAAGCTTTTGTGTCATTACCAACTTGAAAATGCATAACACATTCGTGTCACGAATGGCAATGGTCTCCATTGGCCAGCCAAGATTCGTAATCTTTCATTAAACCTCGATGGTTCAACATTGAATATATATGGTTTACGATGGGCAAGATGGTTTTTTTTCTAAATGTTGACAAAGGTTTAGTTTGCTTCAATCTCTTGTTAAAAATTATTTATCACGTTGCAAAAAACAAACATTAAACTACTTTTTTTTATCTCTGGTGTTCGGTGGTGAAAAAAAATCGAAAAATTGGCAAAGCCTCACATCAGTATAGTCTAGGCAATATTATATATTTAAAAAAAAATTAATTTTGGATTATGGCCCATGCTCCAATATCCTTAACTGCGAAGTCTCGTCGATATCGAATTCGTCGATAGCCACTTTTTATTGATTGCATACCGTTCTTCGAACAACACTGGATCAACGTTGGCAAGCTTCTCAACCTGTTGGATGTCCCTGCATATCGAACAATCCACCGGGGGCCGAAATACTTTTTGGAATATCGGCGGCGTATCCACCAAGCACTACAAATTTATTGAAGACGTATTTTCAAGATCGGTTGCCCCATTGATCAGTTGCGGTGGAAAAATTATTTGAGTAAAGCACTCACTGGAGAAAAAGTATTGAAAAAACTAGCAATTGAAAATCACTTGAATGACATAGCCTTCATTGATACAAATGCTTATTCAGCAGTTTCGTTCGGTGGATATAAAAATAATTACATGAGCATTCATTTTTTTCATGGGTATCGCACAAAACAATGGAAATTTTTTGTCTATTTTTTTTTCAGCCAAGCCTATAAATATATACATTTTTTAAAATTGAATAGTGGCCTAGTGGCTGGTAGAAAGAAAACGCGTTCTCTAGGCCCTCCACGGACGGACTCGTTCGGGGCGCAGATGAACAAGAAACAATGACGCGAGACACAAAAAAAAATTGTCACCTAGGTATATGAGTTTTGCTAGGGAAGTATACCCAATTATTACAAAATGTAATTATTTTATGAGGCTAGTTATTTTATAATTATAATTATTTTATAAGTATAAATATTTTATAATTATAAATATTTTATAATTATAATTATTTCATAAGTATAAATATTTTATTATTATAAATATTTTATAATTATAATTATTTTATAAGTATAAATATTTTATAATTATAAATATTTTATAATTATAATTATTTTATAAGTATAAATATTTTATAATTATAAATATTTTATAATTATAATTATGACATTTGAAAAAATGTTAGACTTAAATGTGTTTATAAAAACCGTAATTGTTGGTCGATCGTAAAAATCGTGGCTACTTCGCTAGAACATTCGCTATGAAGCTTGAGTTGAAATTTGTCAATCGATTAAAAGCTGTAGGAGATACGAGTTTACCCGATTTGAAAGACATGGTTAGAAAAAAAATGCGTCTAATGTTTTTAAACTATTATCTTTTCGGAACATATCATTCCTGGAATGTTCATACATCATTTAAGGCAACAAAAAAACACGATTATAAATAAGATGCTCATTCATTTATTTAATCGAAGTTACACAAAACAATGGACATTTTGTGTCTTTTTTTCAGACAAGAGCATACATATGTACATTTTTGTAATTGAATATTTCTAGAGAAAATTTCGTACCCGAATTTCAAAATTTGTTTAGTTCGTAAAGTACGAGCTTGACAAAAACAAGAGTACCGGAAAACGGGGTTAAATTGACATTAAGGGTAACTTTGATCATTTTTGGGGCTACTTTAACAGAACACTAAAATACGGTTTGAATGTGTTTAAATTTGTTTCCTTAATAAAGAAAACATTTTACACATTTACATTTACCCTCACCGTTTTGAAAAGAACGTTTCGAGAAAAACGCTTTCAAAGTTTTACTACCAGTTTTATCATTGTAAAAATAAGTTTTCGTTCAACCTGTAATTCCTGCACCATACGTTGGACCTTGGTCTTCAATTTGAGTTGCCTCAAGCGACGAACGATTGTTGGAAATTTTCACCGTAGCCTAAGCCCTGAAGGCCTTAGGCCACTGTAACGAGTATAAAATCATGTGCGAATTTAACATTTTTTTTTCGTATGAAAAAGTGATTCACTCATAAAATTAATTACACATATATTCAGTATAAATATCAAGCTGCTAGAAATTTTTTTTTTTTTCAATGTACAAAATGGCCGGGTACTCGAAACTTCTCGAAACAGCTTTTTCCAATTGGCGTGACAAATAACTTCAACAATTTTCACTCGATTTACTTCAAATTTGAAAGTTATGTTCCTAATTGCATTTCGCAGAGAAGTACGTACGGAATTTCTGATTAATCGAAAACTTTTCATTTTATGAGCAATTATAACGAAATTTTTCACTGAAAATTCATTTCTTAAGTTCAAATACCTGCAACTTTTGAATAAAACAATATTTTTCAAGTTCCGTACGTACGTATTCTAATGTAGATTGGAGAGAACTTTTGTTTTCTGTTCTAGGTCAAAAATTGCGGAACCTAAATGTCACGCCGCGAAGCGCTTAAAAAAAGTGGCCTAAGGCCTTAAAACACCCCCCAAGTCTCAGAAAATTGGTGAAGAAATCTCCCCTTAAAAAAAAATCACGAAAATCAGGCACGTTAAGGATGTTGTGTCCAAAGTTGAAAATGGTAATAAAATTTTCAAAATTTGATAGGTCATTATGTAAAACATTTGAAAGGTCGTGTAAAAATTTCACGAGAATTAGAAAGCTCGCTACTGAGAAATTAGAATTCACAAATTACATGCAGCCTTATGGAAACTGAAGTAACTTTGCAATTCTATTAACAAAATAGCAAACTTTGCTATTTATTTTCACTAAATACAAGAAATATTTATGAATGATCGTTTTTTTTTAATTTCAATTATATCAAAAACAAAAGTGGCTTTATGGTGCAAGAAACGACGTCATCCGTGAACGAAAATGAGTATTTAAATTTCCCGCTACTTTGGGTCTATGCAACGTTGCTGCTATATCCTTATTCGTTTCTCCTCAAGTGTGATTTTTTTTGTATTTTTGGCATCGTTTTTTACAACAACATCTGAGAATATGTCCTGGAAATTTCAAGTCGATCCGAACAAAATTGACTGAGATATGAGCGTTGAAAGAGAAGAATCCGTTGTGTAAACGACCGGCTAATTGAAACTTTAAACGCGTTTTTCTCAAAATGGCATTTCTGAAGTCGGTGACCAAGATTACTCGAACACTAATGAACCGATCTTCTTGAAATTTTGCAGGCTTATTTAATACATAAAAATGTAGTCTTTAATCGTTCGATTTTTTTTTTCGAAAAAAATGGTCGTTTTATAGCCAAAAAACGGCCGTTTTTTTTCGTTAAAATCGAACCATTAACTTTGACTGTCCGCCGTTTTATGAAAAATGAATATTTTTTAAAATCCTTCGATTAAAGACTAGTTTATACTTATATTTGACTAAATCCATCCGCATTTTTTTTTCAGATGATCCACTTCGCCGCAATGTTGGTCACCGCAAACCGTGTATATAAAAACATTATTTCATTGACGGCCATTTGCCACTAAACAATGTAATATTTTTCAATAAAAAAATTACTGAAAGTTCTTCAAGATGTGTTCTTTAAGATGGTATATTGATCGATTAAAAAAGTTTTGTAGTTTTCTTTAAAAAAAATCATGAAAAAGGCCTTTTTTTGCGCTACAAGTGGGGGTAACGCCTTAAATGATTGTCCGCGCTTCCGCACGAGTATCGAGTCCGGGCTTACCCTGCGATGAATCATCGAGTCGACGCAATTCTTGGCGTAGCAAAACGCCATCGTCGCAAAACCGAAAAATATCCAAAAGCGCGTGTACCCCGAGCGGGATTTTCCGCCTCGAGCAAGGATCACGGAGCGAAATCGCCAAAGCTTACGGGCGCGCGTCGTCAAATCGATTTCCTCGAGTTTCGCGATAATCGTTTTCAAATCGCGCCTAGCCGTGTCGTATTCTTTGTCACCAAATCGCTCCGAATCGATCGCCCGTCTCGTTTTCTCGTTCGTACTTGCTTTCGTCGACATTTCTCGTTCACTCTTTAACGAGACTTTTTGTGTGTCGAAAAAAAAGAATTTTTTTTTCCACAAAGCCTCGAACCGTTCGCTTACGAGTTGCGAGAATGTTTGCCGCGCTCTCGCGCCAGCCGCCTCGATCTTCAGCTTACGCGGCTCTTCGCGAGTGCTCGGGAAAAGCTGCGCGCGGACACGTGATTTTCACGCGCTCGAGATTACGGGGGCGGTGCAACGGGCTGTGAAACAAGGAAGGCGCGATTCCCGTTCGGCTATTGGCCGAGCGAGAAGAGAAAATTAATTGAAAAAAAAAAAAAAGTATTCGGAAGGGGCACAAAATAGCTTTAAGGATGTTGAGTCCCAAATCGCAAATGATGATAATATTCTGAAAATTTGATATGTTTTTGTATGAAGTAATTTTATGAAGTTGAAGAATTGTATGAAGTTTTGTATGAAGAATTAACATTCACAAATTGAATGTTGTTTTATGGAAACTCATGTAACTTTGCAATAATTTTTTTTTGTTACCTCTCAATTTTATAGTATCTACAATATACTGAAAGCAACGGAAACAAAACGAAGTTTATTGATAAATTTTTGTTTATTTCTTTTAAAAATTGTTCTTAACAAAATGTTAATTTTTTAATAACGAGCTTCCTAATCGTCGTGAAACTTTAACACGACCTCTTAAATACTTCATACAAAAACATACCAAATTTTCAGAATGTTCTTATCATTTTTTATTTCAACCCTTAAGGAGGTTGAAGTAATGATGATAGAATTCCGAAAATTTGGTATGTTTTTACGTGAAGTATTCAGGAGGTCGTGTAAAAATTTCATGACGATTAAGAAGCTATTTATTGAACAATTAACATTTAAATGTTTCATAGGGACTCAACATCCTTAAAAAACGCATTTTTCTACCGCGTTCGAACGGAGCAACGGGTGGAAGAGAAAAACGATCGGAGTGGCGTGGAGCGTGTCGATCGCGGAGAATATAGGTCACCCCCGAAAGAATAAGAAATCAGTCAGAGGGAAAAAATTACATTTTTCTTACAGATCACAATCGGGTCTTTCATATGACGAAAAGGTGGAAGGGATTTCGTCCACCGCACTCCCAAAAATCCTATCGAAAGCTGCCATCGTACGCGAAATACCATTAGCTCCAATGCTACGCGCAATAAAGTTACGGAAATGATACAGAGTCAAATTCTTGGGACTTGAGTGTTTGACGAACCCTTAAGGCTCTGGATAAGCCCCATATTCGTGTGGGATCGAACCGACGAATGTGGATACTCGCTGGTATGGTGACATTTTTCTTATCGCACAGCGCACAGCTGCCCGTATTCACTGAACCGATTTACTTGGTAAAGTACAATCGCCGAATAACACATATTGCTCGTCGTCGTGCAATCTTTTATAGGGATAAATCGAATTATATATATATATATATATATATATATATATATATATATATATATATATATATATATACACAGGGGGTTAGGAAGGTCGATGCAAAGGCTTAAGGGGGTGATAGGTCACCTCGTTAGGAACATATCTACCCTAGGTTACCTTAGTCCAAACTCTAAGGATTTCGAGGTATCGTGGTGAGTACGATTTTTGGAAAATTTCCCAAAATTAACTACTAAGTCGTTCATAACGTTCAAACAGACAATAATTGGTAACTGCAACGTTATTTGTGTCCTAGCTTAATGTCTTTTCAATCGACAAACACCGATACAATCATCTGTCTACACACAACTAACTCAATGGGACGTGTTGAATAATTAAAAACTCGTCAAGAAATAAAAATACCTCACGTGTTAATGCTTTTTTTTTTAATCGCATTAACTTGTGAGGTATTTTATTATTAAGTTAAATGTGAGTAAATGTGATTAACATGTGACGTATTTTATTATTAAGGTAAATGAGTTAGTACCTAATTTTGGGAAATTTTACAAAAATCATACTCACCACGATACCTCGAAATCCTTAGAGTTTGGACTAAGGTAAACTACGTTAGATATGTTCCTAACGAGGTGACCTATCCCCCCCTTAAGCTTTTCCATCGACCTCCCCAACACCCTGTATATATGATATATGTATAATATATTTATATAGGGCGATGTATATATACAGAGTGTCTTGTAATTAATGGATAACCCTGCAACTGTTGATAGATCAAATCACGTCCTACTATATGCTGGAATTCCAGTTTAGTAAGAATCTCACGATTTTCGAGATTTTGGGCTTTATGTTATTGTTTTTTTAATCGCCTGCTTTTGGTTTTTCGCATGCCTTTTCGACAAATGATACCTTTTTTGACCCGATTTTTCAAAAAATACTCTTGGTTATTCGTTTTGTCGAGAAAATCTTCCTTTTAACCTCAAATGTTAAGGAAACTTTAAGAAAAAGATCTCATGTGGAATTTTTATACAAACCAATTCGAACATCTGACTTTGATAGTCTTCGGTGCAAGACTAATGTACTATGCATATCGTGCCAATTGCTTTAAACAGTTGCTTAGTTATTGGCAATTCGTATAATTTGTAGAAATGACGTGCGAAAACCAAAAGCAAAGGATTTTTTTTTAAATAACATAAAGCCAACAATCTCGAAAACCGTGAGGATTTTACTAAACTGAAATTCCAGCATATAGTAGGGCATGATCTGACCTATCGACAGTTGGAGGATTATTCATTAATTGCAGAAAACCCTGTACACACACACACACACACACACACACACACACACACACACACACACACACACATATATATATATATATATTCAAAGAGGACTACAAAGGCCAATAAATATATTTTTCCCAGTCAGAAAAACTTCGCGCTTGACCCTTAAAAAATATTCGGCCACCTTATATGAATGTGTGTGTGTGTGTATATACATATACACACATATAAGGTGGCCGTATATTTTTTAAGGGTCAAGCGCCAAGATTTTCTGACCGAGAAAAATATATTTAATGGCCTTTGTAGTCCTCTTTGAAAAAAAAATAGAGCTTCTCTCGCGCCCAGTAATATTTTCCTGAAGAATTAAGCATTCCGGAAAAAAAACCAAAGTTCCATCTTCAGTATCGATTAGCAGTATGGAGATAATAAAATTATATATATATATATATATATGTGTGTGTATGTATATATATGTATATATATATGATCGACTCGCCCACATATATGCATATATACCATTTCACGCATACACGCGCGCATGTAGCGTTGCGATTTGCCGGGGAATTGGCGCGAGCGAACAAGACTGATTGACTCTGAGTCGAGGTACTCGATTACGCACCCAGTCCCTTTTATACGTTTCACAGATTGCCAATTCGAAAGACAATTTCGTCACTTCATCTGCAATCTCAAATCGTGTAACGTGTTCAAGTATATATTCCCGGACAAAACGTGTACAGCGATCTACGGTTGTAATTATATTTATATAGCTATGTAGTGTATCGTAAAAGAAAAATTATAATAATCTTGAAGTTGGCTTCGTCGAAATGCAACGAAAGTTAATTCTTTTCAAATGATAAATTTCCTTTTTGAACGATTCAGTTTATGCTTTATTGAGAGCTTTTTAAAAAATCACCAAAAAATGCCGAAAAATAACAAAAACATGGCCGCCGGACACTCATTGCAAACTCATAATAGCAACTAATAGTTAATGAAATTAGGCGGTGAACCAACTAAATAAACCAAGAAAATAAAAACAGAACACAAATGTAGCCTTGACTATCGTGGATTGGAAATATGTTTCAAAAAACGGTATTCAGTTGATGCATTTTTTTCACCGATGTAAATGAAAGTTTGAAAAAAATTGCCCTATGCAAACAATATTACTCTTTATGTGGCTTGTAAATACAACTGCACTGGAGAAAAAAGGAACTTGTCAAAAAATTGCAGTTGTATTTGCAGGAAACATAACTTATAAATTATGCTCCATTTTATGCTTATTACTCCTGGGAGAATGAAGCGTAAAGTATATGTTTCTCATGAACTGAACTACATGCATGAAAAAAGAAACTGAAGGCTAACCCTAATGACGATTGATTGCGAGCAATGTTGAAAATAATTCTACCTTGGGCTTTGAAGAAAACAATTTCGTAAAGATTTTCGCAATATTACGAAACACAATAATATTAAAAATGAGCCTCATAGCGGAGCACAAAGACACATCGAAATCAAATTCTTTTATTATTTGTGCGTATGCGTTGAGTTTGGACTATTATAATAATTTGAGACGTTATCATCAAGAGAGCTGCTAGTGGCACGATCGGGAACTATTGCAAGTCAGATTTTTTAAGACGCTGGAACTACGTATTGGCCTATGCGGTGTCCACTCCTCTCTAGTCCCCCTGGACGCACCGACTGTTTGAAGAACCCCAAAAATCAGCTGCTTTCGACTGTTACAAAACTAGTCATAACCCGTTAATCTATTTGGTTAACCCGTTAAACGCTACTATTTGGTTCATTCGGACACTTTTTTCTGGTCTGAATATGCACTGTGACGAGTATATTCAGAAAAAAGTGAATCTATGAATCAGGTCGTTGGAAGAAGAAAAACTTGTTGCGCGGACGCGCGAGACTGGCGGACAGCAGCGCCACTTTGGTCGAACTACGAGGCGCACGAGGCGTTCACCCGTCGGTGAAGCGGATCACTTCCGTCTGGCGGCTTCCGGGTGAAGTCAACCCGCTCGCTTTGATTTTTCGTCGATATCTACAATCAGGGCGCTCATTCCATCAAGAAAATAACATATTCCTCACTGGAAAATATCGCAGCTCGTTAAACGTAAATCAAATGATTTCTCCAACGCAAAATGATCTTTCAGCAAGAAAGTGGCCCAGCGTTGACGTTACCGACTGGGTAGATGGTGCCAAAAAATCAAGCGTTCAAGAACAGCTGCCTGTTGAAAATCGCTCCCCGTTGTCGAGAGATGGCGATCCGCACGGAACGCGATTGCGCATGCGTCGATATTTTAAATAA
This sequence comes from Ophion costatus, assembly GCA_951751655.1. Lineage (NCBI taxonomy): Eukaryota > Metazoa > Arthropoda > Insecta > Hymenoptera > Ichneumonidae > Ophion > Ophion costatus. The sequence goes on along the minus strand of OX632360.1, from coordinate 14,287,680 downwards.
TGTTCACGTCCCTGGGACCCAGCGTCGGTTGCTGGCTGCTTCTCGGCTGGATACAACATTGCCCAACTCTCACATTGTGAATTTCAGATCTACGACGAAATTGTCGCGTGTGACGGATAATCGTGAAAAACCGATGGAAGATCAGGTACCTTTGACGTTAACAATCACGAAAATCGGTCAACGACCTCTGCGAATCGATCGTTTGTTTTTTTCTTCTAATTGACAGACTCGCGTATTCGAGTCTCGCATAAACATTTTTCTAGCACGCGGTTACTCTTGACAGTTTATTCCGTAATAATACACTTTATATACGACGATTCCTTTCAATTCGTCGTACGTCGATTCAATTTCACGCCTCTGGCACGAGCGACACATTATACGCGTTGTAACGTACAGGTTAGGTTATCCCGCCCTTTTTTCTGCTCCTCTTGATATTGTTTGGGTTTGGGGGAAGCCAAGTGATAGGAAACAGATTCATTAGATCAAAAGAGGGGGATGCCTCAACTGAGAAAAACAAAACCATCGTTCAGTTTGGATAATCGATCGTTCGGATAAGGCGCCGATGCGTTCGGATACCACAACGTTGAACTCTGCATCGTTGAAACGCAGCAAAAATGATTTTTGTTTTGTTTCTAAAGTTTCATTTGCCAGATCAAGCTATGAAAATGACGAAAACATTTCTCAGGTTTCTCATTTAGCAATTCACGATGCATCTGCAAAATCTGATTTTGGATAATAATGAAGATAAGAAATTAGCAAGAATTTCCATTGCGTTCCAACGATGCAAACATCAGCCCCATTCGGATAATCGGCAATTCGGAAAATCGAGATTCTAACGCACGTGGATGTGTTTTTTCTCGATTATAGACGAAAGTATTTCAATTGTCGTATATTCGAGTTCGTGGAACGAATATCTTAAGGACGCGTTACGCACGTTCGGGCGAGTGTCCTGTAGCCAATTTTTCTCCTAGAGGGATTATATTTCTGAAACGGTTGGCTGAAACATCAACCGTCCAGAAGAATCCTGGGTATCGCGGGCACTCGTGTCGGTCGGTGTGATACTCAGCCTTTAGGTATATTCCAACCGACGAAGTTGCGAAGGATTTGGAAAAATCCATCGACGTCTTTAGGATCTCCATCAAAGACTTTGGAAATATCGTTGGGGTAGTTTTTCACATCATCACGCTAATGTACTCGACTTACAATCTATTTGAAGTAAAGCTACTCTGATTTTGTTCGTGTTGCACCATATATCCGTCGAAACAGACAATCTTCACTCAATAAACGCATTTGCTAGGCACGGTACATTATTTTTACTTGGATAAAAACATCCACCCGATGGGAAAAATATCCTCCGCACATTGTTCGAAACCAATTCTTCGCGGTAGAGTGAATTTTTTTTAAGCCAGTGGTACATTTCACCGAAGATTGTTGAATAATACTGATTTATCTATAAGTAGCTAAAACTTAGATTTTATGTACTATTTATCTACTAACTATCTATTTTAGATTATTTATCTAGAAGTAGATAAAACTACATTTATCTACAAGTCCGATGAAACTACATTTATCTAGAAGACCGACAAAACTTCAACTAGAAAGTTTTACAAGTTAAAATCCAAGTGCTTCGAAGTTTGCATAGTTGGAATGCAACGATATATGTGTATTAGGGTGGCACGAATTTGAGCTCTATTTTTTTCTCTTTTCTCAACATCCGGTTATCTTATCTAAAGAAAAAAAAATTGTCGCCAAAGCTGCGAACGGTAAACAATATTTAGAGGTCGGTCGAGCCCCCCGAAAATTCTAATTTGCATTAAAAAATCGATTTTTCTCTCATCCACTTCTCAGCTTCGGAAACAATTTTTTTTCTTTAAAGAAGATAATTACTGGTGGAAAAAGCAAAAAAAAATAGAGCTCAACTTTGTACCACCCTAATGTGCATATATATATAGGGTGGTTAAAAAAATCCATTTTTGTTCTCAATGGAAAATTAAAGTATGTTAAGAAAAAGAAAGTTTTGCAAAATTTAACGGTTCTAAAGATTTCTTTCGTTAGTGCTCAAACGCCTTTTCCATATCTTTTTCCATGATTATCGGTGTATTAATTTGTTTATCTCGATGCAGAAAATGTTACTGCGTGATCCAATGTAAGTCTTGATTTAAGTTTTTCTGTAACAATACACAATTTTTAATTAAATATTTTTTTTTACCATAAACAATTTGTATTTGCAGACTAAGAATCAATATATGTAATTCGGTTGTGCAAATTATATCAACCACTTGATGAACAAGAACACGGTGTTTACATCACTGAACGTCTACCAAGTATGCTTGTTCTTTTGGAGTAATATGTTGTTTTGGAGTAAGAAAGCAAATGAAGAAAAAAAATTGACGAAAAATCGAGAGAAAAAATTAAAAGTCGTTTGAGCAGTAGCTAAAAAAGTAGCTAAAATAGTAATTCATACAAAATTTGAGAGGTCTAAACATTACCTCTCAAATTTTGTATGAATTACTTTTTCATAACGCAGTAACATTTTCCGTTGAGTACCGCGAAAAAAAATACATTTTTTTGCCTACCCTAATACACACGCGCACACACGTACACGGAGAAAACAAGGGCCTCGAAGTTTAGAATTAATGCTATGCTTCTAGAAAAAATATCATTGAATATCAAAAAGTATTGAATGAAAGATAAAAATTGTAATTATGGTATAGCAATAATGAAGAAATTTTAATTTTAACCTACGATATGGCACGTAAACTTATACAAATAATACATTTTATTCGGCATATTGTGATTTCTTGTAGTATTCAAAAAATATTTTGCCCACGTGATTGGAACAATTAGTTTCCAGTATTCTACAAAAAGTACGGTATAAAGAGTCGCACTTTACTAATAACTTCGTAATATTTTTCGCTATACGCCGACGATTTATGCTATGCGTATAGTAAAATCCATATGAAAATATAGCGTGTAATAAAGGTTGGTATTTTACAAAGCACGCATTATTTTTACTATACAGCAAATAGGACTCGCGCCTATGCGAGAATAGTTTCAAATGTAATATGCACGCATCATTTTTACTATACGGTGTGCGAATCATTTTTACACTTTTATAACAACAAGTCTTAGAATTCCGAACTGACAGTGAACTGCTATACCTTCCTAGCACTGAATATTAGAATTCTGGCAACCAGTGTTAGAATTTGAGGCCGTATTTGTCTCCGTGTGCCTTAATTAGAATTTCTCTCCACAAAAAGTGCTTTTCCAACTGAACCAGTGAAGTTGTCAAGTCGAAGTTTCCTAGGCCGTACCAATATCTCAAAAACATCGCAGTCTGGCATAACCCAGCTTAAAGTTCGGGTCCCCCTTCTCGCTCGTCAGCCCCGTTCCGTCAGCTTCCGTTCGTCCGTTATTTCCGTTCTCTCGTTTGCAGGACACGAGTCTATCGGAATCGGCAGTCAGCGAGTCGTGCGCGATCCGCGAGTTGGAGATACTGCGAAAGACGCACGTGGAGTTGAAGAACTACTACGCCCTTTTGCGACTCGTGCGAGCAGATTTGGAGAAGTTAGCTGAGAATTTCGCTCTCCTGAGTGAGAAGTAAGAGACCAACGAGCCATCATCCCGGCGGAGTTTTCCGCGAGGAAAGTCCGCAGCGACAGCCCTTAACGAAGCTGCGAAGATGGCGAGCCGAATGAGCATGTTGCACCCGGTGGTGGATGACCTGAGGAACGGTTCGCCGCCGCAGTTGTCGCCGTTGCGTCGTCGTTCGAGCGTCGCACCGCCGCGGCCCGCGGCGACGGAGCTGGAGGAGAACGACGACGAGGCCGAGCGTCTGACGCGTCGAAAGGAGCAGAACCAACAGCCGTCGTCGCGCAACGACAAGCGTAAATCCCTGGGTCTAAGCTTCGTCGCGCAGCTGTCGCACCTCCAGATCGCCGAGAAGGTCTCGCAGTGCATAAAGCTCAGCGCCGAGAACAAGATCAACGCGAAGAACGCCTTCAATCTCGAGATGATAGACTTCATGACGTACATGATCAAGAAGCAGGACGCGAACATGAGCAATTTGCAGATGGCGAGTACGTCGTTGGACGTGAGCACGAAGATCTACGGTTTCCGCGTGGACGGCGTCTACACGGACATCCTGAAGATGATGGGAGGCCTCGACAAGCAGGAGAAGAACGACGCCAAGAGGCAGGGCGACGAAAACGGCGGGCCGGCATCAGCCGACAACGAGACCGCCCCGGATAACCAAACGAGAAACAAGAAGAAACGAAAGAGCAAGCAAAAAATATTAACGAGCGTTGAATCGCTCAAGGGGAGCGTGGCAACGGTCAATCCAGCCTCGTTGATGTTCGACGAGGCTGATTCACAAACGACCGATCTTCTCTATCAAGCGATATTGCCCCATCACGCCACCAGCGGCCTCTATCTCAACGACTACAACGACGTGATCCTCGACACGGTGAATCCGAGTCGCGACCTCGCCGTCGACGCAGCACCGATCGCCTGTCCGAAAATCGATAGTCTCGCGAACGCGGAAATGTGCCAGTCGTTCGCGAACTTCGAATTTCTCGGCTACTCGCCCGAGGACGAGGACACCGACGTCGATCAGTGCAACAACGAGCCGAGCATGCTCGACAAGTCGCGCTCCTTCCACGACGCGTTGCAATTCGATCTTGACGCCAGCTTGCCACCGGACGACGGACCCGTCTATCACTCCGATGACGAGAACGTCGAACGCTGTCGCCTCGATCAACCCGTCGCCAATATCGTCGATTTTCGCGAAGCAGTCGTCCGTACCGCGAAACACTGCAAGGAATCCGAATACTCGTACTTTCAGGATAACATAGGCTTACAATGGGCCGGCCCGAACTACTGGAAAATTCGCTTTTCCGCGAAGAACCTCGGCGGCAGTAGGATCGTCGAGGGCTGCGGACAGGAGGCGGTGCGACGAAGGAAAGACCTGCTGCTGGCTTACAACGACGAGACGAGGAACGTCTCGACGCCGAAATTCGACACGACGCGCAGCAATCTCGTCAAGATACAAACGAAAACGGCGAGGACCTGGTCCGAGGAGAAGCTCGTATTGCCTCAGGACATGCACTACGACGCGATTCGTTATTTTCGATTGTACCTAAAGCCCGAAGTCGTCGTTAATTTCCCGGAGAGAAATCTCATGAACGCGACCCACGTGTCGGACGAGGTCGGCGATTACGATTACGACAACGAAAACGACACCGCCAATTACTGTCCGAACATCGAGAGCGACGAACGACCGGGCGACGCTTCGAGCGTCCCACCAACAGCGACGCCCTCCGACTTCGACGAGGAAATTGGCCCTACCACCCAGGCGTTCACCGGCGACAATCTCGTCGAAGCGCCCAGAGTCAACAGCAAAATCTTCATACCCTACTCCCAACGGGCGAAAAAGATCGACATGAGGCAACTGAAGAAATGCATATGGAAAGATCTTACGAGCAGAACGGAAATGAGTGAACCTGAGGCGAACGACGCACCTCAGGATGCAACGGAATATGTCAAAGAAGTGAAAAAATTCAGCATCATTTACAAGAATTTGCCCAAGGTCCTGAGCAAGGCGAATGTCGAGGCGCTCAGCTTTCCAATCGCTTTCATGTCACTGCTGCACTTGGCGAATGAGAAATCACTGAAGATCACCGCCAACGAAGATAACTCGGAGCTCTTCGTTGTGCAAGATTGAAGAATTCTCGGTGATTTTTTTTCACCAGAGGAAGCGGAGTTGAGTAGGAATTATTTGGTTATTGAGTCGATATTGTGCATCTGAAAACTCAAGCGCCTGATCTACGATAAGCTGGCGAAAAGTCACCTTTATTTAGCGAACTATTTTCGTGATTGGCAACGAAAAAAGTTTTGCTTACGCTTCATCATTTTGTATATTTTTTGCCGAAGTGATATCTCGTACGGACGACGAATAAATTCGATAAAGCGGCGTTGATGTGAAAGTCAATTACTAACGAGTCGATAAAACGGCTACACTCAATTGTTTCACGTAAAATTTCGTAACCTATTGGGAAATTTTTCGTGCAAACTCCTCGGTCTCGTGACGAAATGTTCATTTTGCAAAGATGTGGTTGCGGACGCTCGGCAGGACGTTCGAGCGTCAGTCTGCAAAGTTTTCGCCGAGGATCAGGCGAATCAAAGCCCAATTATGATCGAGCCAAAATCAGCGTCGAGAAGATGTCGAGGCTTCGCAACCGATCGGTGGATAACTGCAGTCGCGACGATATCAAAATCGGGATAATAGGAGGTGGGATGGCGCCAATTTACGCGTCCCTGCTTCTCAAACAGTCGAGACTGATAAACAGGATCAACGTGGCCGATCCGAACGACGAACTCGCCGGTGCTGTTCACGATTTGAACCACATCGACACTCGGACCAAAATCAAGTATTACGGCAAGTCGTGCATCGACGAAGCTCTTGTCGATGTACGTGAGACTCGTTTTATTTTCATCGCGTTTTTTTTAATTTGAATCGACTTCCAACCAGATTTCAACTTTTGTACTTTTGTATTACGTAATTGATTTTATTGATTTGTATTACGTATGGATTAAAAAGCGAAAAAACTACGTACGCCAAAGGGAACTATGTCTAAATTACTATCCAAAAACAATTATTGCGTATGAAGCAACGCCACATTGATTTTATTGATATTGGATGGACTTCCGAATAGCCGTTATCGCCGATTTGGCTTAAGTATCGCACAGACCTTCATTATGACGACATAAGTCTATGCCTCGAAGGATTTTCGGCGCATCCCAATAGTTTTCGAAATATGGAAATTCTGGAGTTGATCAATTAATGCGCGTGTGAATCTGCATCTATCATAGCGCCGTATTGCTATCCCTACTTTATCGACATGATCGGAACCAAACAAACTCCAAAGAATCCCGAACAATCCTAAGCAAACACAACCAAGTCTTAAAAACCCGAACGGACACAGCCATGCATGATCATTACCAAACAAGGACCACACGATCTAAACAAACACAATCAAGCCTAAACATTCCCAAACAAGACCCACAAGATCTAAGCAAACAAAACCAAGCTCCCACAATCCCAAACCCTAAAACCCAAACATTCTTAAAAACGACCCACAAGATTTAAACAAACCCAAACATTCCCAAACGAGATCCACGAGATATAAACAAACCCAAGCAAGACCCACGAGATCTAAACAATCCCAAAACCTAATCATAACCCACCCTAAACATTCCCAAGCAAGGCCCACAAGATCTAGACAAACAACCAAACCCTAAAACCCAAACAATCCTAAACAAACTCCTTAAAATCCGAACAAACAATCGAGCCTAAACAATCCCAATCGATCCCAAACAAACACAACCGAGCCCAAATAAACTCAATCACCAACCCTGAAACGCAAACAAACCCTACAAGACCCAAACAATCTCTACAAATCCCAAACAGTCCTAAATGAAATCCACAAAATCTGGACAAACGCAACTGAGCCCTGAGCAATCCCGAGAAAGAGCCACGCAAACACAACTGCGTCCAAATAATCCCGAACAAACCCAAAAAATCTCAAACAAACACAGGCAATCGCAAGCGATCACAAATAAATGCTAACAAACACAAACAGATACAACCAAGCCCAAACAAACTCAACAACCGATCATGTCGATAAGGTAGGAACCGCAATGGCGCGCTGCGATTGATATGGATATGCGCGCGTTGATTTGTCAATTCTCGAAATTCGATATTTCGAAAACGATTGCGATGTGCCAAAAATCCATTTAGGCACTGACTTATGTCATCAAAAAGATCTATGTAACATTTCAGCTAAATCGGAAGTAACAACGATTCGGAAGTACAGTCATATTATTCAACTAATTAGGTTTTCTTAGTCAAACTAATTTCTTTATTTCTAAATCTAATTTAATTTAATTGAGGAGGTTGGAACGTTAGCCACAATCCAAGATTTGAAACAAAAAAAAATATATGTTATTGTCTAGACTGTACTGAGTCTACGAGTTTTTTAAAAGTTTTTTCCCCCACAAAACACCAGAGATGAAAAATAGTTTAATGTAATTTTACGTACGGTTAGATGGGCAAGACATTCACACTACGAGTGGTGTGGTTTTTTTTGCTATTCAGCACCAAGATAAACTATTTCTAACGGATTAAGGCAAACTGAATCTTCGTAAGCATTTCGTTTAAAAAAATCCATCTTGGCCATCGTAGACCATATACCAGGTGTAGAAGTATGAAACCGGAATTTCCCTATAGATGGTGCTAGCCATCAGTTTAGGGACCGTAAGACGGCTTCCGCAGCGCCATCATCTCCCTCTAACAGCTGACGAAGATTTTCAACACACAACTCAAGTTCCCCAACCGGTATATTTTTCTATAACCTTAAACATGTCGAGTTTTGTACCTACAAACTACGATTTGTGGACAGCATTGGTTTTCTGTTATCATTTGGAGAAAACTGCTGCAGACTCGCATCGAATGCTTGTCGAAGCTTACGGTGAACATGCTCTTGGTAAAACACAGTGTTTCGAGTGGTTATAAAAATTCAAAAGTGGTGATTTTGACGTGAGACACGAAGAGCGTGGGAAACCACCGAAAAAGTTCGCAGACAACGAATTGCAAGCCTTATTGGATGGAGATGATACTCAAAGTCAACAAGAACTCGCGGATCAATTGAATGTGACGCAAAAAGCCGTCTCCATTCGGTTTTATCATTTTCAAACAACAGACGTGTAATTTTCACAAAAAAAATCCGGTTTCACACTTCTACACTCGATATATATTCAATATTGAACCTTCAAGGTTTCACGAAAGGTTACGAATCTTGGCCCGCGAAGGAAGAGCATTGCTGCCAACCTCAATGTCCGCGAAGTGGACGTATAAAATCATCGATTATGTTATACTTTTTGAAGTTGGCAGTGATACAAAAGTTTCTCTTATTCGCGTAATAAAAATATAAAAATGCACAATTGTCCTATTTAATTCCGTTTTCGGAAAATTTAGCATCTTCAGAATAAATCTATAGCTGGTGTGCATTTTTTGAGGTTCGTTGCAAAAAAAAATCATAAACCGAGTTAATTGAATTGAATGAAACGATATTGACATCGACGATTGAAATTCGTTGGTTTCTTCGACCTTTCGGCCAAACTGACGTGAGTGTAAAATTGAAACGCGTCTTCGTATGATCAAAATTCAGGTGGACATAGTCGCTCTGATGGACGCGAATGATTTCGACATGGGAAGCGCGGGCCCTCTGTCGCAGTTCATGGCGACGTCAAGCTACGTCGGTAAAATGTCAAATCGCATGGTAATGTCGTGCCCGTCGGCATTGGTCGTTGTATTCGCGAGGCCCGTCACCGCCACGCTGCCCATGGTTTCCGAAGTTTACAAGTTTCACGGATGCTGGGATCCGAACAGAATCGTAGGCTCTTGCGCGATAGACGCGATGAGGATCGAGTCGATGACCGCGTGCCTGTTTGACTTGAATCCGTCTTATCTATCTGTGCCGATAGTCGGCGGGGCCGATCCTTGCACCGTTGTGCCGCTATTGACCAGAGCCAAACCGGTCAATCAATTCAGCCCGGTAAGACGGCTAAGTGCTCGACCTAACGGTCGCCGGGTCGAGGCAGACGAGTGGGATAGAGGGCGCCTTGTTTACAAGCTTTTATCCAACTCGACTTTCTGTGGGACGCCAAACGGCAAATCGATATTTTACCAACTACCAGACTACTGAGAGCTCTGCAATTTTGCAAACGTGCATCTAAAAGGAGGCAATGCATGATTCAACTTGAAAAAACATATACGCGAGATTTTCAACTTTTCATGTAAAATGAGCGATACCTAATCATCCATATAAAATCGGATCAACACATACGAACTCGTAGCCGGCTGTGTTTGTATGTGAAAATTTTATAAGCAGCAATCAGTCGTAAGTTCAATCCCAATTACAGTCTTTGTTATTTTTTACAAGCATTCCATGTTTATAACGTACAAACTCGTAAACTAATAACAAGTGACTAGTAAAATCAATTGAAGACTAAAAAGTAGAAAATAATGTATATGTAAACAAATATTTAATAAAACAAGCTTTTATTTTATGTACTAGAAATTAGAAAATAATTTTTTTTACCAAGTCACCTATATGTGACCATAAATAAAAGCTTGTGGCGCTGGAAATTTAGACAAATAATCTTTAATTTGCACGAATCCGTTGACATATCAACTGCATTTAATTCGCTGTAAAATAACCTTAGATTTCTTAAATAAAAATCCTGACATTTAGTATAAACGTGTGATAATAATTTCTCTAATCACTATTGTACCAAATTAAATACGGTTGATGATACTGGATTGATAAAATTTATTAAACACTTAAAAAGTTGAGCGCCTCGACCTTTTATTTATAGTCATATATAGGTGACTAGGTAAAAAAAAATGATTTCCAACTTTTTAGTACATTAAATGAAATATTGTTTTTTTTTAAATATTTTTATTACATATACATTCAATCGCCACTCCCAGAATTCAAAAATCCTACAGTAAATTCGAAATTGGCCTAACAGTTCTAAACAATATTAAAAAAAAATGAAAACCCGATGGTCGTTTCGCAATCGTCATAGTTCCATAGTCATGCGCCCCCTCTATCCCGCCGGAAGCTTTAAGGGGGGAGATGCCTGTAGGCAAGGAAAATATGGCCGGTTTTCATGATTTTTTTTAGCACAGATTTCTTAACCATTTTTAAGACTTTGGCTAAGTTTTATTACTACTTTTGGCTGTTACGTGTTACTTTTTTTTATTAATCTTTAAACACGGCAGAGGTGTGGCACGGTTTATTAAAGGGGGAAACCATTTAGGGAGTACGTTTTTTTGTGATTTGCATAATTTTTTTTGACAAGGAATGAACGAATAGAATTTATTAAAACTTTGGGAATATTTTATACATATTTTCAAACGAATATTTCAATTTTTGGCGGAAGGTGACCATCAGACTTTGCTGTTTGTGTGCACTCTGAAGTTCACACTTTCCATTGGAAACCAATCCGGTATGGAGATTACTTTAAGAACTTGTTATCCTTCTACATGAACCTAACTCTGAACAAACATTGAAAATCGCATTTTTTAGAGATGTTTAAACATAAGGGTATGATTTTTGTCATTATTTTATAACGTTTTGCGCTATAAAGATATATTTAAAAAAAGACATTAGTCCAAATTTATGTTCACATAGAGCGTAATTATATAAAGACAGTAATTATCACTTTATAAAATTATAGGTTGGAAACTTTACGAGCTTAAGTGTACACAAATTGAAAAAAAGTCGTTTCGAAAAAATTCAAGGCAATAATAAATCATTTATACTGCCTACCGGTTAATTAGCGATTATTTTTAGCAACAACTTGTGGCATTTAAAAAAAATTCCACTTTTTGAGTCATCTAAACTGGTTTTCCCCCTTAAACCTGTTGCGGCGGATGTCGTCAGCCGGCATATCACGTAGCATCGGCGGGATTACTCTGAGAATAAACCAACAAAGATTTTTCTTTTACTAACACTCATACGCAGCATATGAACCAAGAAAAAGCGACAAATTTTGAAAATCCATGAAATTATACGTTCCAAAACAAAAAGGTTGAATTTTCCGAAAAAACGGCTACATTTTGCAATAAAAAGATTACTTTTCTAATTTTCAAAAACATTTACGGTTATAGACAATAAGGCTCGAAGATTTATACCAATTTTCAGAACTGGTTGATTAGTTTTAGCCACCGGCCACGCCAGTTTTTGAAATGCAGTTTTCAACGCGCCATACATCCCCCATTTTCAAAGATCAATTAAAAGAATACCACGTAACAACCAAAAGTCGTAAGAAAACATATCCTGTCTCAAAAATGGTGAAAAAATTTTTCCGTTGAAAAAAAATAACGAAAATCAGCCGTTTTCCTCGCCTGAGGGCATCTTCCCCCTTAACGCTACCGCCCTCCGAAGTAGAGGAGCTACGGCACGTTACACGGCAAGTACGTTGGCGACAGGAGCACGAGGCAACGTTGATCCATCAATTGCGATCGGCGGACAAAGAACTGGCGAGTTCGCCAGGCGGGAGCCGCTGCAAAGGTCCTTCGCTTTCCACGGGAGCAGCAGCAGCAAAATTCATCGCGAATCTCGCTGCGGCGATCAGCGGACGTCCGAACGTCATCTGCAGCGCTTACGTACGTTCGGACGCATTGCCGATCTGTCGTTTCTTCTCGAACGAGCTTCTCTTCGGGCCTAAGGGTGTCGTGAAGAATTACGGATTGCCGAAAGTATCGTCGCTCGCGGTCGATCTGATCGAACAATCTGTAACCCACGTGAACGAGCTTTCTCAAATGGCTGTCAGCATCGTTCGCGATGACAATGCAGCTAAATTAAACGTTTAGTCACTTTTTCATTGCGATATACGTGCGCGTCTCATCGTTAAAAAAAAACCTCCCACATTCGGTCATCGACGAAAAGCAAGAGAGAAAATGGGCGCGCCGGTGGCGCCACTGACGGCGCGCGGGAACAGCGCCGAGCTCACACACGCTACTCGCAATCAGTTCGCGCTCTTTCTTTCCCCCCCTCGACCGCGATATTGATGCTCCGCAATTAATAAAATCGTTAACTTTGAATAATTAACGATGCGGTCAGGTTGCTCGAAAGTATTTTCTTTCGCCCTAGCTTGCGTTTGAACGCGAGTGTAAATCGCGATTGGCAGAATTTGGTAAAAAAAAAAAGATTTGCGTCGCTGCGAACGGAGAAAAGAAAATCAGTATTATTACGCCGAAGTTTTTGACGGTCAATTGCGGCGAGCGATCAATAATAACGACGTAATAATAGCAACGCGCAGTCTATATCATCGATAAAATCGCATTACGGCAGGGCAATTTTCTATAAATATATCGGCCTCAATATAATCGCATCGCGGATTTAAATTTGGATCGGCGGACGAGCGGAAGGGTGTGCTGGTGGGGGGCGGAGCGTTCAGACGTGACATATAGGCCGTGTACGCGTGTAGAACCCGGCTGAAGAGCCGTCGAGAGCCGTACGCCCCAGTCTATTTTAAAATTTAGTGCAGTTTTATCCTCTTTTTTTTTTTTAATATTCTCAAACCTGTGCGAGCGGCAGAAGAGCGTTGTTTGTGACGCGAACGCGCAGCGTCCGAGCGAGCGAGAGCAGCCTGTGACTTGTCTTTTGAACGGTCGGTGTGTGAGAGAGACGAGAATAGAGTGCAGATAGAAAACGTCAATTATGGGGATACTATTTTCCAGATTTCGCGTAAGTACAACGAGCTTATTTTGTAATCGCTGCGGCCCGCGCTACGCGATCGAAACGTCATCGTTTTTCGATCGTCCGGCTGTCGGTGAACGTTTTTGAGGTTAAACCCGTACATCCCGCGTCTCCGCGAGATATAAAGTCGTTTCGAAACAGCTGGAAGACGTCAGAGTGAAGATTTTCTCTCTTTCGGGCTACAAATTCACCTTTCTATTTTAACATTTGCGACTATCGCGTGTGGCCTTACGATCGGTTTTGAAGGTTAGGCGCGTGATTTTGAACACTCCGGAAGGACGCGAAAAAGGACAAAAAAAAATTTTGTATGCACGCGGACAAAAGCGTGAAATGTTTTTTCCATTCCCGTAGCGGCAATTTTCGCCGGTAATGATTCCACGCATTTCGATGCTTCTAATGTATACGTCATTTTAATTCGAGCCGCGCGAATTATCATTCCACATACGCCGCCGCCACGGCTCCTCGTTATAAATTATTTATAGACAGCCGGACGTTACAAAAAAAATGCTTCATTTCCTGTGGCGTTCTTTTTTCTCTGCCTCGTTACGTTCGTTGCTCCCGCTCGCGGAATTCTGATGACTCATTTCGCGTATCCGATACGCTCGGAGTCGTTTTTGTAGCGCCTACGGTAATAAACCGATCAATATTGATCGCGTTTTGCGGTTCAGGACATTTCGGATGATCCGAAAATAACTTGCGCGCGATAGCCTTTGATCCCCCTTGAAACGTCCTCGTGCTTCTTCCGCTCTTTGTAACATCCTGGAACCATTGAGGTACGAAGAGCGGAAATGAAAATATGCCACCGTAGAGTAAATATCGCTAGATGCTTTTCATTACGCCAAGCATCCCGCAGGAGCGGTAAGCAATTTGTAACATATTTGCCGTCCCACTGGACATTTACTTCCTCAACTTTTCACAGAGTACCACGAGTACTCAAGCTCCGGACAACTTTTTGGGACAAACGCGAAAAAACGCGTTTAAAGTTTCGAGTGCGAAACTCGCATATAAATTGTCTACTTACGATCAATCAGCGACACCAGGTCCATGTTTGTAGTCATCTATACTATCGGATAATGCAAAAAAAATCAATTTTTCGAAAATTTTACACTGTTGTGATCCCTCAAGGGATGTTCCGAATACTATTTAAAGTTGGAACAACGAGGTGTGCTGTGCCGTTTTGTCTGTAACTCGAGCCGCATAGGATAGGAATAATTATTTTATTCCTGGCTTGCATCGGTGGAATGAAGCTATTTTTTTTTACGTTCCTACTTTTCATTATTATGGTAAATCATATTTTATAGATTTCGCTTGTAAATCGATCGATGAGGAGCCTGAAAAATTGTCACGTGGTTCTTATAGCTTAAATCTGTCAAAGGAAATTTAGAAACTTTAGAAAATAAATATTTCGTTGCATTCCAACTATGCGAATTTCAATATCACATAAAGTATCCAGGTGGATGAGTTCAACTGAAAAGGAATAAAACAAATCAGAGTTCGAAAAAAACACTCAAAGTATGAGGTTGAAGTTCGCATAGTTGGGACGCAACGTAGGTTTTTTTTACATTTGATTTTCCATATTTTTATTGTTATAGAAGATCTTCTTTCCCTAGATTTATATTGTAGATCGCTTAACAAATATCTTCAAAAAAATGGTTGGAGAATTTTTGTAGGCAAAAACAGTCGAAGGAAGTTAGAGGAATTTTAATACCTCAATTTCCTTGGCATTCCAACGATGCAAACTTCAACACCGTCCAAAATCATATTTTGAAGCTTAAGGCTATTTTGGAGATTAAGGAGATTAATCGCTAAACAAGAATCCTAAAAAAATTTTGTGTCATTTTCGTCGCTCGGATCTGCCGAGGAAAATGTGGCTGATTTTAAAAAAATCATTTTTGTCGCATTGCAACGAAGCAAACTCCATCACGTCTTGCTAGTTAGATCATCACCGGTGTAACGGGTCTGAAGCTGATTGGCGTGATTTTTTTTTCCGTGTCTCTGGTTTTCAATGTCAAATCAAAGCACTCATGAAGCACAGAAAATAAGTTCTTAAACGTTTATTTTTATGTTTTACATTTTTTTGAACGGATGAAAATGTCTTTAAAGAGTCCTGCAACAAAATTTATAAAAAGATTATTAATCACTATGAAAGCCGCTGCCTTGCTATGGAGGGTTTAGTTTAATTAAAAATGGACAAATGGCGGCGGTTTGCAAAAAAAAAGTATCGAACTAAGCCTCATTTTTGGACAGTTTTTCATCAAAAAAGAATATGACGATTAAAAATAAATAAAAGTTTCCATAGCAAGATAAAGAATGGTTTGAAGAATGTTGAGTCAAAAACTGAGACGGATAGCTCGAAAACTCTTCCTGTGAGAGTGTACACCGTTTAGAAAAACGACATTTCGAGAAAAACGCGTCCGTCCGCGCCAGGTCTTACGCAGCTGGTCGAATAATTCGAATTTCGAAATGACCAGCATGTTTACCGCCGTCTGTACTATCGAATAATGCCAAAAAAAATCGATTTTTCGAAAATGTTACACGGCGACAACCCCTTAAGTTTTCGCGACCACTTCCGACCCATGAACCGCAAAAAGTTGGTCCACACTTTTTGGCATGATGTCGAAGTTTGCATCATTGGAACGCAACGAAAATCCACTCTTCTTGTCCGTTTTTTTCGCCTGTGAAAAGCCCTTTTTTTTACGAATTCTTCAAAAAAGTTTTGCAAAAAGAAGGCTTTGGATAAGCCAAAAGAAAAAAGATGAAAAAAATCATTGCATTTCAACGATGCAAGTTTCAACATCATATTTTTGGCAGTAGAGTGCACAAGCGAACAGTGAAGGTTTTCACGATTCAAGCAAAGCTATTCTAATTGCAGAAAAAGAAAACGACCATCCAGATTTTGGAAGACCTTGATACGGTAAGGAAAACGTAAGAAATAACACAGAATCCGTTCGCCAGCATCGTCTCCTTGTAATCACGGGAAATTCGCTTTGTTTTTTTTTTTGCATACGTGCGTTTCGAGCAGAAGATCAAGGTAATCCAGCAATATGGCCAAACGACGGAACAGAGGCACAAAAAGATCGTCGGTACATTAATTATCTGGAGCGTCGTTCTGTACATCATCGCCGCCATGGTCTTCTACTTTTACTTCTTTCCGGCGTCTCTGAGAGATCGTTTCTTCTACATAACGCCTCTCCTCATTTTTCCTCTGCTGTAAGCCTTGCAACGTTATTTCAATCCAGCATTATTATTCTTCCAATTCGGGTGTAGTTCCAAGAAGCCCATACCTCTGATTAATTTGAAATTTCGTGTACCCATGTATTTTGACTCGCTGATTACGAATATCATAGTGAAAATACCCGGAAATTTGATTTTCAAGGTCAACACTCACGAAAACTGATTTTTCATCAGTTTTCTGTTTTATTTGAGTAAATATTCATTTTAGAGAAAAAATTTTTCCATAAAAGTTATAGCCTATGAAAATATTGATCTTTTATGTCCTATACAGTTTTTATCTTAAACCATTCCGTTTCGAGAAAAATGGGATAATGGTTCAATAAGTGAAAATCGCTTAGTTCCATTAGTTTCGATATTACCTACTTACGCACTTTACCGCGGGAAGGTTGGAGTTTAGTGTTCAAAGTGCATGTTTTTTTTTGCTTTTTTGTTTTATTTTTTTTTGTTTTATTTTAGTTTCTTTTTGTATTATGTACTGTTTTTGCATTTTTTGTGATTCCGTCAGTTCTAAAGTGCATGTTTTTTTGCTTTTTTGTTTTTGTTTGATCTTTTTTGATTTTTTGCTTTTTATTTTAGTTTTTTTTGTATTATATACTATTTTTGCATTTTTTGTTTGGGTTTGGGTTTATTTGGGTTGTTTGGGTTTGGTTTTGTTTGTTGGGCTTACTTTGGCTTTTTATTTAATTTTGTTTTTTTTTACTTTGGGTTTGGGCTTTTTTTGTTTGGGTTTGTGTTTGGATTTTTTTGTTGGTTTTGTTTCAGTTTCAGTTTAGTTATTTTCGTTGGATTTGTGTGGGCTAATAAACATTATCTATATTCTTGCTGTTACCGATTCGTTACTGTAAATAAATAGATAATATCGAACCTAATGAAGCTGAGCAATTTTCACTTATTGGACCATTATCCCATTTTTCTCGAAATGGAATTGCTTTAGATAAAAATTGTATAGAACATAAAAGATCAATATTTCCATAGGCTACAACCTTTGTAGGAAACATTTTTCTCTAAAATGAATATTTACCAAAATAAAACAGAAAAACTGTTAGAAAATCAGTTTTCGCGAGTGTTGACGGCGAAAATCAAACTTGCGGGTATTTTCAATATGATATTCGTGATCAGCGAGTCAAAATACATAGGTACACGAAATTGCAAATTAATCAGAGGTACGGGCTTTTCGGAAGTTTATCCTCCAATTCACCTGAAAACTTTGGATTATCTTCGTCTCGCTGTCCGCAGGATAATCCTGACGAAGAGAATGGTGACGTGGTACTACAATCGCAAGATATCGCGAAACCGCGACAAGCTCACCAATATGCAAGAGGAGAAGAAAAAGATTTTGGACGAAGTAACCGAGACTGAGACGTACAAAAAGGCCAAGGAGATTCTCATGAAATTCGCTCCGGATCAGCTGAGAATGACGCCTGTGAGTTATCCAACTTGATCTCTTTTTGCTCACTCCACGAGAGAATCACATTCCATATTTTTTTGGATTTCAGTTTGAAAATTCGTAATCGTACGTTTTTTCTTTGTTTCAGCTTTCACCTCAGGTGCGTAGAACAATTTCGGAAATGCCAGGGGTTTGATTAATGAAATATCAAAAATACGATGAATTATTCTTATTATTTCACAGATGCTGAATTTAATTGCTGCGCTTTGAAAAAAAATTTGACGTAATTTATCTTCTTACTCAGATCAAATTTATCGAAGCTTTATTAAGGGGGGAAAAACATATGGTTGGTCGAAAATGACGAAAAATTTTGGGATTTTTTTCCAACGCAACTATTGGATCATCCGTTTCGGAGCTTGTAGGGTATATTATTGTATATAGGAAGACACGAAAAACATTTTTTTTAAATCGACAATAAGTGTTCATTAGCAGCCTGCAGCCAATTGTTGCTGAATGAATTTTCGAAATTTACGGCAACGATAAAAAAATAACTATTTATCCGATTCATTTCAACCAAAGGTTTTTAGACACATAATTGCAAACCCACGTCGATAAACCTCCATATTCAATAAAAAATTTAATTGAACAATCATTTTTTTAATTAAAAAAACGAAAATTTTCGGTGAAGGTTCGATCTTTTGTTTCTGAGTGCCGTCAGTATTACAATATTCAACTTTTTTAACTTCTTTTTGGTTTATCAACAGGGTACTTTCATATAGAATATAATGGTTTTTTGAATTTTTGGTTTCAAATTTTTAAAAACTACAGCTGCCGCAGTTCGACATCGCGGGGAAAATTCGTTCAGCAACAATTGGCTGCAGGCTGCTGATGAACACTTATTGTCGATGAAAAGAAAATGTTTTTCATATTTTCCAATGTACAATAAAATACCCTACAAATTTCAAAAAGATTGGTGAAGCAGTTGCGTTGGAAAAAAATTCCGAAATTTTTCGTCATTGTCGACCATTTATATGTATTTCGCCCCTTAAGGCCTTAGGCCACAGTACCGGGTATAAAATCATGTGCGAATTTAACAATTTTTTCGTATGAAAAAGTGATTCACTCCTAAAATGATGTACAAAATGGCCGACTACTCGAAACTTGTCGAAACAGCTTTTTTCCAATTGGCGTGACAAATAACTTCAACAATCTTCACTCGATTTACTTCAAATTTAAAAGTTATGTTCCTAATTGCATTTCGCAGAGAAGTACGTACGGAATTTCTAATTAATCGAAAACATTATTTTTTCGACATTTTTCGGCATTTCTAATTAATCGAAAACATTATTTATCGACATTTTTCACTGAAAATTCATTTCTTGAGTTCAAATAGCTACATCTTTTGAATAAAACAATATTTTTTAAATTCTTTACGTACTTCTCTAGGTATTCAAATGTAGATTGACGAGAATTTTTGTTTTTCGTTCTAGGTAAAAAATTGTGGGTGCTAAATGTCAGTCCGCGGAGCGGTTAAAAAAAAGATAATAAAAGAAAATATTAGTAGTCGGCCATTTTGTTCATCGAAAAAAAAATATACTAGGTGCGCAACTAAGTTCTCGGGTTTCACACATGGATGGCGCTAGCGACACATGTCGGCATACAGGTCTGAAATTGGGTGTCTTTATAGCTTGGACATCTGTTAAGAATACCCAGTCGTAATATAAACAAATATCGCAACACGACCTTTTTTCTAACCTCGAAAATTTCAAAGTCTGTGCCAAATAAACAGCATTTGGGGGAAGCGGGAATCCACTTCCGAAATTTTGCTTTTGCGGCAGAACAGAAAGAGTTTCCTGCATCGAATTGTTACTGGCGATGAAAAATGGATATATTTCGAGAATCCCAAAGGCATAAAATCGTGGCTTTCACTTGGCGAAGCGTCAACATCGACGGCACGGCCAAATCGCTTCGGAAAGAAGACAATGCTCTGCGTTTGGTGGGACCAGAAAGGAATCGTGTACTATGAGCTGCTGAAACCGGGCGAAACTGTCAATGGGCATCGCTACCGACAACAACTAATCAATTTGAACCACGCATTGCTCGAAAAACGGCCAGAATGGGACACGAGACACGAACGTGTGATATTGCAGCACGACAACGCTCCGTGCCATCGCAGTTCCATCGTCCAGGACACCATAAAAACACTGAAATGGGATCTGCTACCGCACCCGCCGTATTCGCCAGACCTGGCCCCTTCAGACTATCACTTGTTCCGGTCGATGGCGCATGGCTTGGGTGGGCTACACTTGGCCAATTATGATGCAGTACAAAATTCGTTGGACGAATGGTTTCAGTCCAAAGACGCGTCTTTTTATCGTCGCGGTATTTATGTATTGCCAGAGGGATGGCAAAAATGTGAAAATCGCAAGGGACAATACTTCGAATGAATCATTTTTTGTATTTGTCTTGAAATTATCGATTTTTTATTGGCAAAAAAAACCCGGAAACTTAGTTGCGCACCTAGTATATTTTCTAACAGCTTGATATTCGTACTAAATAGATGTGTAATTAATTTCATGAGTGAATCACTTTTCGTACGAAAAAAAATTGTTAAATTCGCACATGATTTTATACCCGTTACTGTAGCCTAAGGTGTTAAGTCAGTCAATATTAATAAGTCACTGAATATTGAAAACATTTGATAATTATCGTCAATATCCTCAATACTTCATATGTAATCAATATTCTATATCGTTACGATCAATCTTCATATTATTATCCTCAATTTTTGTTTACCATTATCGTACTCCGTTATAATAACTGTTTATAATCATGAGCAATGTTTCGTAATTATAGCCGACGTACAAGGTACCACAGACGGAAAGTCCCCGTCGCCCGAGCACGCCGCAAGCTGTCGTTGCACCGTTGCCAGGTGGAAGCGAGTTGCGCCGACGTGCCTTGACCGTGTCGAATCCTTCGGCGAACATGTCAATCGGTAGGCAACCGAATTCCGGTCTGGTGCCGGTCGGCGTTGCTCCCGCGATAACACCTCAGCAACAAACTCCCCAGCAACTGAGTGCGAGATCTTTCAACGCCGCTACAATTGGCCCGCGTTCGTATTTTCTCACGCATTATAAACCTACCGTCCGAACTTGAGGAGGTTGCTCAGCCACCGCGTAATTTCCCGAATTTTAGGATATTTGCGAGCAGGTGTTGCAATTCCGTGCAAAATTTCGTCATTCGTCCGCGTGATTGTTGAGATTGTTGAGAAAAGTTTTAAGAATTTAATACAAACAGGCGGACGAAATTCTTGACGTTTTTATGAATCATTTCAACGGAGAGTGAAGCGTTTTGTCTGCCCCGTTATCGAGATATTCTTGAAAGAAAACAGAACATTTTAGGTGATTTGCGTAAAACGATAAAGCGAATTTTTACATTATTCATTCTCCAATTAAGCAAAGAGGTGAATAATTAATTTTCTTTATTTACTTATACGCAAAAGGCATAGAGAAGGTAAACAATTGGGATTTCGGACTTTTCAACAAGGGATTGTAATTAAAGCGCATACGAAAAGACTTTGTACATGAAAATTCAAATGAATAATATAGAAATTGAGAAAAGGATACAAAAAGAATTTAGACCATGGAATTACTAGTCCGAGCTCTTACCGCTACCACTGCTTGGCAAACATACTAACGTAAATGGCGTATACGGTGCGCGAGCCGTGTCAACATCTTTATTTTCCGAACGCTTGGCCATCTGGAGTTCCCACTTCGGGTACTTTCATTTCTAGTCAAGCCCTGCATGTCCTATAAATTTGAGCGAAATTGGCGATGACGAGTAGGGAATGCCCCCTTGTTAGATATAATATAAAGCATACGGATCTTTATATCACATTTTTCACCCATAATTCCTCTTGATAAAAGCTGCGGTGCACGTGCTTCGACATAACCTTCAAATCAATTATGCGTCGTCCCTCGACTGCGCATTCGTTTTTCGGCTCAACTACTATTTTTCGCTGCTTTTCATTTTCTACTTGCTTTGCCCAACGATTATACTGTTTTTCACTTTAGATTTTTCATTTTCGTAAACATTCATTTCGTTTACAAAAACTGAATTTGCGAAAGAGGTTCGACAGCTCAGCGCTCGCGATGCGGCGTTCGAATCTCAACTCAGTGTACATTCTACCAGCTACTGAGAACTAAATTGCACGGTGGCCACATTTCAACCTGGTTAATAGCGTATTCGCAACGTAAATAAAAAAAAAAACGATTAATAATATTTCTAAGCAGTGAGTTATATGCATGCCACGTATTTGTCAGTTGAAATTTGGTCATTGCACGTAACCGATAATTCGATTATTCGCAGTTGGTGGTCGTTACAGGCACTTGGATTTAAGCACATGCGCCCCCCTCTGGCCGCCTGCCCCGCAAATACCCAGAGCAACCTCCTTAAGGGGCTACATCTACCTAGAGGCCCGAAAAAATGGCCAAATTCCGAATTTTCTCCCGGGCAACGGTTGGTGAAAAAGAAACGCATTTTTTAACACACAAAGGTACATATATTGAGACTACAAAAACTACACAAAAACAACAATAACGGCCGTCGGGTCGTCGAATTCGAAAATAATGTTTGAAAATAGTTTTATGTTGTTGTGAAAAAAAAGAAGTTCGACGTCGCAAAAGTGAGATCGTGAACGACCATTGAATGTTTCTCATTGTATCTCCGGTGAATTTGGAAACAATCCATCAAGTGGTTCTCGAGATGTCATGTCCACCGACTTTGAAAACAGTTTCGTCTACCGGCGGCCATGTTTTTGTGGTTTTTCTGTATTTTCTGGTGATTTTTAAAAAAATCTCTATATATGTACCTCAGTGTTAAAAAAAGGATTTTTTATTCAAAATCATTGTTTTCATTAAATTGAGCGGCAATACAAAATAAATCGTTCCAGGCTGTCAGGCCAGCGTTATTGGGGATTAAAATAATAAAAATCTTCTGAGAAAAATGTGATTAATTCGAGAAAAAAATAGAAGCAAAAAATAGAAAAAAATAGAATTCGTCTTAAAAATCATAGGATGGGTTACTCTATTTTAGAGAATTTTTTGAAAAAGGTAAAAAAAGGCAATCATCTTTAAGAAATATAATTTTCGGTTTAGAAGCAAAAAAACGTTGACATTCATGATTGATCATTTTTTTCGTATTTTTTAACCAAAGTATGCTGCAAAACGAAAAAAAATTATATCTCGACATTAGTCGGTGTCTCAATTAGTTCAGGAGTTATCAGCGTTTAAACGTTTCCAAAACTTCCAGAATCGACATTTTTGGAAAATTATAACTCCTAAAAGAGAAGAGATAAGAATCTAAAAATTGATCCTTTCATGGCGTGCAATTTTGCAAAAGAAAACATTTTCCGACCATTCCGACATTCCGACCATTTTGCAAAAATGGTCGGAGTCACGGGCTAGGTGAAATGGCGTGGAATGTCTCATATTCAGGTCACACAGTGTGACTTTACGTTACTTTACTTTACTTTACTTTACTTGACTTTATATTTTGCGACTCCGGATCTCATGTTGCATACATTGCTCGAACACCTCAAGTGGCGATCAATTCTATAAAATCATAGCTTACTGACTTTGCGAAACGCCTCGACTTTTTCGTCCAATTTCAGGAATTTTGTGTCCGTGCGCAGGTTCCCCGCTACCGCGTCCGATTCTTCCTCAACACAGGAGTTATCTGGATCGCCTTGTGGAATATCTCGTGGGGGACGGACCGTCCAATCGTTACGCCCTCATATGTCAAATGTGCGAATCACACAACGGGATGGCGCTGAAGGAGGAGTTCGAGTTCTTCGGTTTTCGTTGTTGTTACTGCAACTTTTGGAATCCCGCGAGAAAACAAAAGCCCTCGGCGCCGAGGTTGGAGCAGACGGCGAGTTCGCCGCAGTCCAGTCTTCAGTCGCCGAAGAGCATGGAGGCCGATGCCTCCTCGGTATCGTCCAGTTCAGGTGCGGAAATTCTTCGTTTTTCGACACTTTAAGCCAAGGGCTCTGCGACTGTACGCCTCCGTAATAATCATCGACGATCCAAACGCGACCTTTTTTATCCACAGTTCGTGTAAACATCGGAAAAATGCTTTTCCAATATTTTTTTGGAACTCACCGAGAAGGCGGAAATTTGCGCGGTTTCTCATCCCAAGAATCTCTTTTGCAGTTGAGAGAACATCCGAAATCCCGAATCTTCCTATGAGCGTGTACATCGAGACCCCGACAGAACCCAATTATTACGAAACCCTCAGCGGGCTGCCCGTGCAAAATCCTACAATAGCCAAACACGATGATCCGCGAAAAAGGCGGCGAACTATCTATGAAGTAAAATATTTCGAAACGCCCGTTCACTGTCAAGATTATATCCTAGAAACGAACTCCTTGCCCACTGACGCACAAAACGGGCAGAACATATTGCGAGGAAAGAAAGTCAAACCAGGTACAAGAAACGAGAAAAAATTGTCTGTTTATTTGTTACACTCACGAGGAATATTTACGGGGCTACTCTAGTGTGACGGGATGAAAGAATCGACTTTTTTGGGAATTTTTCAACTGTATACCATCGAAGAATTGATATCCAACTGTTGGTAAAGTAGATTTCCACTGTGTCTACTCAGTACAGCCATTTAAAGTAGCAGCGCTCAGTGCGCGCGCTTGCCGCCGGTATAGCTATCCGTTTTTCTCGAAAAACGATTTTTTTTGTACATTTTTCAATTCTATACCATCGGGGAATCGATATCCGATTCCTGGTTAAGTAGATTTCCACTGTGTCTACTCGGTACAGGCATTTAAGGGAGGGTTTATTTAACACAGATAAAAGTATTGAAAAAAATGTATTATTAGATGTACAACTTAGTTCGGTCCGTTTTCGAAAGATGGCTCTAGGTGCTATAAATCGTTGACGGCAACAGTTGATTTTTGCTGTATCGTGAAGTATCAACATCTCTTAACCAAATATCGTTTACAGACCTTTGAGTTTTGCGCATCAAGTCTAATTTTTACTGCGGTGAAAATGTCGAATTTCGCCCCAAATAAGCACCATTTGCGGGAAATGTTGATTTTCTGTTTCAATTGGAAGAAAAGTGCAGCTGAAGCCCACCGAATGCTTGTGGAAGTTTCACGGGATACTTCTACAGGCAACTTGAACTTGATCCGTTTAAAGCGAGCTGAAAAACGTCCAGAATATGCGACCAGACACGAGTCCATAATCTTTCAACATGACAATGCTCGGCCTCACGTTGCTATCGTGGTTAAAAACTGTTTGGAAAATAGCTGGTGGGAAATTCTGGCTCACCCGCCTTATAGCCCATACCTTGCCCCTTCCGACTACCATTTGTTTCGATCGATGCAGAACGCTTTGACTGGAATACGCTTCACGTCACAACAGGGTATCAAAAATTGGCTCGATTCACTCTTGGCTTCAAAAGATGAACGCTTCTTCCGCGACGGAATTCATAAATTACCAGAAAGATGGGGAAAAGCAGTGGCTAGCGATGGACAATTTTTTAAATTAATGTATTAATTCATTTTATCATTCAAATAAGTGCGTGTTTTAAGCAAAAAAACAGACCGAATTAAGTTGTACACCCAATATAATTTTTGTACCAAACGGCTGCGACAAAGCCCATCTTGAAAAACGTGTTTTTTTACGAATAGCTTCACGGGAGGATGGGTTTCCCGTAAAGTATAAAACCTGGAACAAAAAACAAAAAAAAATTATAATCTATATATTATTAGCTATGGGACTAGGTAGGGATTTGTTTTTCTAAAATTTTGAAAAAATGACGCTCTTTGAAAGAAATAAGTCGATTCTTCACCCAAAAAATAAGGAGTTTGGCGATCATAACCCAGCTTTGTTTTGAAATTAATTTGATTAGAAGCCGCCACACAATATGCAAACAACAATTTATGGAGTTTTATCATTTATCACGTATCAATAATGTGTATAATTATATTCTGCCTATCGTGTTTATTCCACTGAGGTAATTCAAGCCTATTTGAATAGGTTTCCGGCTGATTTTTTTGTCTTTTTAGTTCGTTTTTATGGTGGATATGTTAATATTATTACTACGAAGATTACTACCGAGTCGTTGACAATCTAATTTTTCTGTTTTTATTTGTTCGCGTGCAATAAATTCATCATTTACCACAACATTTGGCACACTATAATCGATAATACGAATAATCAACATAAGTAACCACCAATCAGAGCAGCTGTTGGTAAAATAAATTTAGACTCTTTTTTGACCGCGTGGAAGTGATCGTACCTCCTTAAGCCTACGTTGACACACTGGGCCGTTTTGACTCGGAGAAATTTAAAATAAAATGCTCACTCACCCAAGATTGGAAGCTTCTCCCTTAAAACCGTTTTCCGCGGGTAAAAAAGTCTCCAAGCGTTTTCAATGTGTAATCACATACATGAGTTTCAACAAAATCGAAGGCGGACGTTGATGTTCCTTGTCAGACCTATTGGAAGATATTGCCGAAGAGAGACAAGTCTCTTTCCCAGTGCAATTTAATGAAAATTCCGTTTTCAAATCTACCGTTCGAGATCATATCGACCATTTTTCCATACGACAGACCCAAACAAACCCAAACATTTTCCTCGTACGACAGACGATAATTCTCTTATTCCTCGTCGTCCCTCGCGTACGAGATAATAACTACTCGCGAAAGTCGTCAACGATGAAAATCATTGCAGATTCCGATATCGAAGTGATGGAAAAACCGTCGGAACAGTCGGGCAACGAGACGGACAAGGATTCGAACGCGGAAACGGGTACACGAGAGGCGGCCAGTTCGAACGTCGACGAAGGTAGGCAGGCAGTCTTGACGAGATACACGAAAGATGCGAGGGTCGTTTTGCCGTCGCATCGACGCACGAGGCTCACAGGTTCCATTATGAATGCAGAGAGGATTGGCCGAGCATCCGAAAAATTGGAGCACGAGCGAAACGCCGCGGAAGACGAGAAACCGGTGGACGAGGAGCAAAACGAGAAAATGGAAGTTGACGAGTCACCGAAGAAATGATCAACTTCACGCACGAAAGCCGGAACTTTCGAGTCGTAAACGAGGGGAGATATTACCGTCAGTGGCTTGGATTTTTTATATCTTGATGCGAGACGAAGAAAAACAAAATGAGTAAGGAAGAGTAAAAGAAGAAAGGATTTTTTTCCATAATCGTCAAATCGTAACCATTCCAATTATCGTCCGATTTCACTGGGTAAAAATACTGAGCCTTCAGGCCAAGCTACTTTCGTTCACCTACGCCGCCATCTTCCCTCCTGCGGACCCGACTATCCGATAACAGTCTGATCAGAGATGGCCACCTCTCGTCGCTTTGAAAGAAAAAAAAAAACGGCACGCGTTCCTTATATTATTTTCTAGAATTTTTGTGTCACTGCTCAAGATCATTCTTCGTCATACCGTCGCCATTTTGCAATGGAGCGCGAAACATTTACTTATCGGAGGGTCGAACCCTTCGTCGATAACTGTCAAAGGATACTGATTTTGGTTTTGAGACGCAAAGTTCAACAAAACTCCGAAGTTTCCGAAAGGTTCTCTGCGTAGTTTTCGAGAAAAAAAATAACAAATAAAATCTTGAGAATCCCATACCATTGAGCTGACATTTCCATGTCAGGCGCAGTGAAACTTCGGGTATCTGCGGATATATTCACGATGCTTCATCGGACCCGGTGCTAGTTTGCTCAAATATTGATACTTTTTCTCGAAAACGATCAACTTCGAACTTGCAACAGCGTCTAAAAAAAACTCGAGGACCCTTTGACGTTTGTGGGGTCGAACGCCCGAGCCTGATCGCATCAACTACATTGACGTACGTTCACTGGTCGCTTTGGCGAAGCAACGCATAATACACGATTAGTAGCGAGGAGCGAAAAGTGAGGAACGGTTTTTCTCCTTTCATTTCCAACGTTTTTCCAACGGGCGATAGCCATGGCATCTCTGAGATCGACGTGTTCCGGAAAAGTCGATCCGTCGCGTGCATTGTCGCCAACAAAACCCGTAACCTACGTTTCGTCCTTACACTCATTGTGAAAATCAAAGAATTTTTTGCCTCGTTAAGATTTCGTCACGGATTAAAGGGAAAAAGGCTTCGATCCGATGTAACGAAGTGTACCCACAGGAACGTAGGAACATTTTTCGACAAAAACGTCTCGAACGTGCGTTGAGGTACTTTAGGCTGTTAAACTCAAACCACTTTGGTACTGTGATTACAAGCGACGACAAAGAAAGAAGAAGAAAAAGCATAAAATTGTATTTATCTCAAGACTGCGTCCATCTTGTCAGTAATCGTTGCGCTCATAGGAGATCTAAGCGTGTGATCGTTGAAATACTTTCAGCAAATACAGAGAGATAACGTTTAGCATCACGCACTGTATATAATTAAAACAAAAGTCTACAAACGAAAGAAACTTTTACAGTTTTGCAAATGCTAACAGGCTATATTTATAACAAAACAAACAAGAAAAAGGCAAAAAAAGAGAGAGAGAGAGAACGAAAATGTCGGCACAATCGGTTTGTCTTTTTTGTCTTTGCGTTTCTCAGATTATTCTCGTTTGACGACTACGCTACGATGACAATTCTGATTGTTAATTTATTCTTATTTAATGTCAAACAGCTGCCTGAGCTAATCCTTGCGACAACAAAGTTAGTGAAGAAGAAAGCCGTGCGAGTGTGTGGGTGTGTGTGTGTGTGTGCAACAGCGATACCGAATAGAATAAAATGGACCCTAACAACGTTGACTCTTCCGTCCAGCCGAATGTTCTCGACGAGAACGGATTCAGTACGGAGGGTCAGTACGTTTTTTCGCGCACATTGAACGACTGTGTCTCATCCTATTTCTTTTAGACGCTTATTACATGTTTGTCTAGATTCTTAAGCACTCGTGTGTATTGATTGTTTTTTAACCGTAGCGTTACGTAACGGGTTTCGAGGGATTATTGAGAAAAAAATCTTCGTAAGCCAACGAACTTTCGAGTACTGTTAATAAAATAATGAAATAAATATATATATATATAGTTTTGATGAAACGTTTGCATATTTTTGTTGCCGTATTATCTTTCCTGCGATATTTCCAGTAAACGCGGGTTAATTGTGCACGTCGAGTTGAGAATAACGTGACCGAATGGTGAATTACTAGGCCTGGTTACGCGAAAGCGGGCCGAGAGGCCGAGTTCCCTTAAGGGGCTGCTGCGATGACTTGAAAACGTTGTTGTTAATAACTAATGACAAAAATGGTGAGAAGATACTACTAGTGCACTGTATAAGTGCGCGGTCACAGTTCCGAGCTGCTAACTGGTAGATAGTGTGCCGGTAAACTATCAGCCAATGGCGGTCTTACTTGGGACTAATAACTAGAAGACAGTGAGCTGGCAAACTAGTATCTGGCGGTTGGGGGACGCACCTAAAACTATTGACGCTGAGCTATAGTGACCTGAGGCAGCGAACTAAACAGTGAACACTGTGGCGGTGGAATGTTGAACTGTCGGATGGTACCAAGCGAGTAACGCTAGACTAGTCTCGAAGCTATATCTATAGACGTCGATCTGCGAGCGAGTAGATACTGGTCGAATCAGCTGAGCTGCAATTTCAGTAGTTCACGATGTGAACGAAAAACTAGTGAACTTTTGTATAGCCATTTCGCTCTAACCTCGTAAATCAAGTTGCAGGCTAGCTCTTCTTTCGGACAATCGAAAATTCGGATAACTGAACAGCAATATTCCGTGGGCGAAAAAAACGTTGGTTCTTTCAATGTGATAAAATATATATATATTCAAAAATACAATGAACATTAATATGTTAATGATACAAGTACATTTTTGGTGAATTGCAAATAATCGTTGTATTATTTAATGATATAGAACGAAGTTAAATATGTATTTAAAAATAATCAACATTCGTAGATCTTTGAGTTTTTATCTATTTATCTTTGAAAAAGTCGGCTATTACCTACCAGCTACTCGTTAATAGCTCGCAATGTGATCGCGCCCTAAGTGTACCAAATTTCAAGTGAATCCTTTCATCAGATGTCGGGTATCGTGTAGAACATTTTGGAAAACATATTGGGAGTACAAATAAGTCTCCGCCGTTTGACGAAAGATGACCCCACCAGGAGGTTATGGTTGAAATTATCAGGAGTAAAACGTCATATCGTAAGGTTGGACATCTGGCAAGACCATAACCTTGAAATATTAGCAACTTTGTATCAGCATCATATAATTTTTTTCGTGTGAAAATGTCGAGTTCTGAGCCGAATAAGCGTCATTTGCGGGAATTCTTGCGTTTGGCACGAATCTCCCTCCAATAATGGTTCCAATTTCGCGTCTTCGGCCTTTCGCACTTATGACCGTCCGCTACGTTCTTTGTCTTTGACGTCAAAGTCACCGTTCTTAAACTTTTGAAACCACTCACGACACTTCCTCACCATATGCTGCTGCAAGCAATCGATGCGCCTCAACTGCAGATTTCTTCAAATTAAAGAGGTAGATCGAACTCCGGCAAAGGATGCTTATTCGGCTTATTAAAATTCGACATTTTCGCACGAAAACAACTATGTGATGCTCATACAAAATCGCTAATATTTCAAGGTTATGGTCTTGCCAGATTACATCTTATAATTTCAACCATAACTTCCTGATGGGGCCATCTTTTGTCAAACGGCGGAGACTTATTTGTACTGTCAATAGTTTGGAGATAAACGCGTTTAAGGGCGGGGTGGAGTATTAAATTTTTTTTTTCATTTTTTAAATGAATGCATAATATATCAAGAATATTGTGTTAAAATTTCAAGTCGATCGGAGTAAAATTGACGAAGTTATGAGTATTTGAGCGTCTATTGCTCCATGCCGGGTTTTATACCTGGGCGGCAGCTGCGCGGCGACAGTACAGTACAGCGGCGCACGACAGTAAAGAAGAAAGAGTTTTGCGTAGGCAAACGCAAAAAGATGCTCTCGATCATCTTGATGGAAGCCTTTTGCTCTACGGACCTGGCATGGACTTTGAGTGAGTATAAGAAAATTATCGAGTTTTATTTTGAATTTCTAAAAATTCAAAGATAATTGAAAAATCTGAAAAAATTCATACGTATTCAGAAAAATGAACGAATCACGAAAAAAAATTGGGTTGCGGGGAAATTTGTTGACTAATTTTTTTTTTCATAATTTTGTTAATAACATTTTGGAATTATTATTATGCAAAATTAATCTTTTGAGTGCCTTTAATATGCATGAATTTTCTCAGATTTTTATGCAATCGAGAAGTGTTCTCAAACTTATGTGCAATGAGCGCTAAGCGACCAAACTCTTCTGCGTTTTTCAAACCGTTTTTCTGAGACTTGTCATATTTGAAGTCCGTGTGCACGATAACTCAAAATCTACTGGACCAATCGCTTTGAAATTTTGCACAGCATTTCTTCATATAATTCACCAGGTATTGTCGAGAGCTTTTTTGTTTTTTTAAATAATTACTAATTTTTCAACAACAAATTAGCCGATTTTTTTTAGCGAAAATCGGGTTTTTGGCTCCCAAGTGCTACGAAAAATCGAAAAATCGAGAAAAAAAAATCCTCCCGTCATAACCGCGAGAAACATCTCCTTTAACAAATGCATTTTGATTTTTTTGTTTCAGATGATTCTGTTGCGAGTTATGGTGCATACCGCAAACCAACTTTTTTTCGAGGCGCCTCCGGGGTTTAATTTTCACTCGTTTAATTTTGAATATTTTGCAATGCAAATTTAGGAGAATGTTGTTCAAATGTTACTTTATGATATGTAAATTTTTCAATAAACGAACACTATTCGTTGCGCCAAAAAAAAATCTTAAAAACATGCCTTTTGTTCGCCGAATTAACTTTACCCCGCCCTTAATGGTTTCCTAGCAGTTATATCGTTGTCATCATGAGCTCCCTCTCAACCTGCGATTCTTGCACCACACGTTCCACCGTCTTCATTTTGAACTGCCTTAATCGACGAACGAGTGATCGTAATTTTCACAGTAACCTAACCTCTTAACTCAAGTCTAGGCCTCGGAAGCTTATCAGGCACCGGTGCAATTTATTCGACAAAAAGATGCCGGAAAATTCTTGATTATTGTAATGCCTTTCAGCGATAAGATCCGAAAAGACGTCGCGAAGGCGAAATCCGGCTTGAGAATAATTACCCGAGTCCTAAAAAAATCCTGAGCTCGTCTCCATTGCTAAGATTAACGTCGAGTTAAAAAAGAACTGACTCTTAAAAACAATCAACTGCAGTTTAAAACTGTTTTGAATTTTTAAGAATGTTCATTCTCAGTTCTTCACAAAAAGATTAAATTTCTCAACTGATTTGAACTAAAAAAAACAGACCAGATTCGAATTTCCCGCCTGAATGCGCCAACTTCGGCGAAGCGCCGTAAGGTGTCGCGCGCATGCGCAGGCCGTTGCGTTCGTGCACCGCACACGATTCTCTCCGGTGTACGCTGGTTTCGTACCGTAAGAATATTTTTCGGTCATTGAACGAGACGCCGCTCGAGGTAAAAATCCGTTTACTATTAACCCATCGTCGAAAATTCCGCGCAATCGTACGCCAAAAATTGTTCGACGACAATCGCACTGTCGTTGTGCGACAATATTTCGACGAATCTCGGTCTATTGTCACTGTACGAGAGAAACGAAGTTTGCTCGTCGTGCGAGTGCAAGGTTTCCGTGCGATAAAGATTTACCATTGTCGTTTCATCTCGGCATGTGAAACGTTGCGCTATACTTCGTCCCGACGCTACCGGACGATGCACAATTGTCATCGGAGTGTTATACCCGCGTCCCGATACTTTCGTCAAATATTTCCGAGCCCCGGAGTTTCCGGAAATTACCAAAATTGGTAGTCGGCGCTTTGTTCGAGCGCCATTACGTATCCGCGTGATGAGTGATAAATTTCTCATTCCATCGCCCCGTTCCGTGATGCCTCTTTTTATTTTTCTATTTCGATTCCCCTCGTCGCTATCGCGCGGGACATCGACGATTCTTCGATTGTTTCTTGACGAAACGAGACTGAAAGTTTCGCGCCCTTTCAGCGAAAAGTAAAAAGAAAGAAACGTTCGATTTTTTCGATAGATAGCCACGAAGATGCCGGAACTCACGGAATTGGACAAGGCGGCGAGCTCCGAGCCCACCAAGGTCGAAGTCGCCGCCGCCGGCTCCGGCACTGACTCGGATTCCGACGATTCCGTTCCCGATCTCGAGGAGTCCGGACAGAGCGGAGCCGTCGGCTTTTCCGGCACCAACGTCGCCGGACTGCCCATGGACCTCATCTCCAAGGCCAAGCAGAGCCGCAGCGAGAAGAAAGCCCGCAAGTTGATGAGCAAACTTGGCCTCAAGCTGGTAATTTTCGACGGGCGTAGAGTTCCTGCGTTCGTTAAATACGAGGGCAAAAAACTGAAAATATTTGTTAGTTGCTCCTTGCTTGAGTTTGGGT
The DNA here is from genome assembly GCA_951751655.1 of Ophion costatus. Classification (NCBI taxonomy): domain Eukaryota; kingdom Metazoa; phylum Arthropoda; class Insecta; order Hymenoptera; family Ichneumonidae; genus Ophion; species Ophion costatus. Next base: position 14,254,215 of record OX632360.1, on the reverse strand, counting down.
TTGTCCAATTTCAGGGAAGAAAGCTTGTTCCGAGTACCGCCATTTTGCGTTTGTTGCTTAATAATATTGGGGTGAATAGACTACGGGATCATCACAGTGTAACGGGTCAAAAAATAGCTCTTGCTCACAATTTCTTTCGATGGTTAAAATGTGCTGATCAGTCTGATTTTTTTATGCCGAATCAAAGCACTCAGGAAGAACTGAAAATACATTTTTTAACGTTTATTTTCATTTTTTTTTACATTTTTCTTTAACGGTTCAAAATATCTGAAAATGACATCGCTGACAGAAGACTCTTATGATACGAGTAGGGGAAGTCAGGGCAAAATGGTAACGCTAAGGTCACGTTCAAATAAGCCAATACATATATCAGTCGGTCAACTTTAATTATTTTTTAAACTAATCTTAATTTTAGAAGCAAAAAAATCAGTCTTATTCGTTCCGTACAATATATATTTTCAATTAAACAATATATATATCTTTTCCGTACAATATATACATCTTCATTTTCCCCATCTTACTCCGTATGCGGGACAAGATGAAAAAGCACCGGGATAATGATGAGACACGAATTATTGGCATCTTTCGCATATAAAAGTGGTTTCATTCTCAATACCGTCAATTTGATAAGTCAATCGTCTAAGTTCTGTAGGATTAGTACAGACAAGATTAGATAATCTTGCTTCCATATCAATTTGATAATTGGCAAAGTTCCTTTTGTTCCCCTGGTATATAACCTTCAACATTTCTGACAAACCGTTCTTATGATAATAATTAGTACTTTCATCGTGTTTACCTATCTGTGTCTAATCAATAGCATCTCAAATAAACTGAAACGATGTTAAAGTTATGATGTGAAAAAGTTAAAACGAGTTTCCCCAATTGGTGTATCTTTCGTGTTCTCGGCGCGTTTTTGCAGAGCCGAACAAAACAATTTCAAAGTGCTATATCGTTAATTGTTGAAGTAGAAGAAAATTCTTTGCTTTAAAAACCGCACATGATCTTCACAATGATAAAAACCATTGAACAACCCAATTTCACACGTTAAAGTCAAATGCGAGTAAGGGGAACGTATTCATTTATCTATAATGATATATATGTTTTTTAAATATGTTTATTATATATGTTTGTTTGTAGATATGTATATACAAACAAACAAACAACAAACATGTATAAACAAACGAACATAATATATGTATATATTATGTTTGTTTGTTATATATGTATGTTTATTATATATTCATTTATTTATAATGATATATATGATTTGCAATGATATAAATAAATGAATACGTTCCCCTTACTCGCATCTGACTTTAACGTCCATCACTGGATTCCCATTTTTTAGTTTCGGTGAGCATAGTACGATGCGACCACAAGCACTGAAGAATCGTTTCCATTGAAAACTTTGCGGCGCACTAATCTTCTTTAAAATCATTTGTTGCCTCCTTTTCGTTCCTCGTGCCTATTTCAATACGATTTTTAGACACCGAAAATTAATTCTTTGGTTATCCTAGCTCCTTAAAATTATCATATATGTAAATAATAATTACGATTATCTATCGTACACGTGAACATCTTCGCGATACTCATGCGTACACCAATATATTGCTACAATAAGTTGGCACTGTTGTCGTCACACAATGTATCAGCATAGGAACCCGTTCCAGCCTCATGTTGTCCCTGCCTCTGTTGAAATACTCGCGAGGCTAGCACTCGCGCTAAAACGTCGCCAGATTTGAACTTCTGTACACTTTGTATCGCACCTTTTCGTTTTCCACAGTGTACTCTGCGTATAGCCGTGTATCTTATTTTCCAAAGGTTCAAGGAGTCAACAGGGTGACGATCCGCAAATCCAAGAACATTCTTTTCGTCATCAACAAACCTGACGTCCTCAAAAATCCCGCGTCCGATACGTACATCGTATTCGGCGAGGCTAAGGTACGTTCGCGCTGGGTAATTTTCCCAGAACAACTGCAATGATCTTTTTCGCACGTGCAGAAGCCAACGATCGAAGTTTGATTGAAAGAATCGAGTGAAATCGTATGAAAACTATTGGATGAATTAGAATGATATTGAAGTTTGCATCGTTGGAACGTAACGAAAGTTTAGTAACCCAACTTTTTTTTGAGCAATTTTTTTAGGATTACTATCCGAAATCTGCTGCTCACATTTGCAGGATAAAATACTTGATGATAAGAAAAATGAAGAAGAAAAAACAAATCGTCGCATTCCAATGAAGCAAACTTCAACATCGTGAATTAGAGAACAGTCAAATTCGCACAATGAGCAAGTAATCGATATAAAAATTAGTGAGTAAATAACCACTTGAAAAAAAATACTTCATCGTGGTATCTTCTGAAATGATGATCCTCCTAATGGTTTCGAATTTACGTCAGACAACGCGTGTTGAAAATCTTGGCAGACTGATATCCAGCTAGCGAGATGACGCCGCCCAGCTCTCTCTTCCCAGTTGCTAATGAAATGGTCGAATTTTCAGATCGAGGACCTGAGCCAGCAGGCTCAGGTGGCCGCGGCTGAGAAGTTCAAGGAACCTCCGGTAATCCCCGCGACCGAGGCCGGCGGCAGCACAACGGTAAATTGCACTTTCTTTTTCTCTCTTCCTCTAAACGTACGAGCTTCTGGTCAACCGAAAAACGATAACCGTCACGCGCTGTATGTTCGCTGGATCGTTAGGTCGTCGCACCGATACAGGAAGAGTCCGAGGAGGAAGTGGACGAGACGGGCGTCGAGGAGAAGGACGTTGAGTTGGTCATGTGCCAAGCCACAGTCTCGCGAGGGAAAGCCATAAAAGCGCTTAAAAACAACGAAAACGACATCGTCAACGCCATTATGGTGAGTTTATAACCGTGCCACGGGATGCTTGGCGTGAAAAGTCTTGTACGTAAGGTTGAATCGAACAGATATTGCGTTCAGCGGAAGTCTACAGGAAATCGTACAGTTTTGTATTTTTAATGGTTCTCCGTATGCGCTTGCGGGGTTTCACGATCGTATGTCGTAGAGTTTTTACCCCCACTGGTCGTCTCACTATTTTGAGTGGCTTGGAGAACCCCCTGGAGTTTCACCCGAAGCCACTCGTTTCCTGATGCACTGTAAACCTGTGCCGATACAGCCGGCTATATTTATACCAAGTTTCAGTTGTGCTGTAATCGGAAACTCGGTAAAACTTGCCTCCCACGAGGTAGATGGCGCAGCTGAGCGATCTCACAAAACACCAACTCATTTTTGTACCACTACCTGTTACTTCTAAGGGATGACACCACTCTAGCGGCGGAAAATAAAGCCTAACTTTGACCATTTATTTCGGGAGTATGAAAAAAGGAATAGGATTTCTTTCGAGAGGGTTTATTCGATACATATTGATGTATAAAAAAATGTATTATAATTTTCATACAAATGGGCGGCGACAGAGTCCATCTTGAAAAACGTGTTTTTTTTTACAAATAGCTTCATGGGTGGACGGTTTTCTCGTAAAGTATAAGCCTGTCGATAGAGATACCTTAAGCAAAAAACTGCTGCGTACTCTCATAGAGGAGGTAATTGTGAAGCTACTATCAAAATTTCAAATCGGTCCGTGCAAAGGTGTTCGAGTAATCCGCCCTCCCAGTTTGAATAAAATCGACAATTCAAGCTTTAGATAAAATATTTGCGCTGCAGGACCTATTGCATACTGTTTTTATGACCCCAAATAGTTTTTTGAGCGACCAAAATTAAAAAATTCTAAAGTGGTGTTATTCCTTGAGTTGCCTCAAGCTACGAACGGGAGTCCGTAATTTTTACAGTAGCCTAACCCCTCACCATCGACACCTGTACTTAATTTCATCTCGTAGATTTCTTTTTATCACTTTTTTCTTCGATTTGTAAGCACTAACAGCTTTGCACCGATAGTGGGAGAGGGCGCCAAAGAAAAGGGTACGCAAGACCTTATAAGGCGAGAAACATCGGTAATAGCCACAAAAGAGAAAAAACATTCCAAAACTTGATATAGCACGCTAAGCATTCATAATCCGAACGGGGAAACTACCTCCAAATTCCCGTAAACAAATGATGATCAAAGTGAAGGTTTCGCAAATTTAATTCACAGTCAGATGAAGTATTTTGTTGAAAATCTTGGCAGCCTGATTTCCCTCCGATATACGATATAATAATTCGACCCCCATTGCCGATCACTGTACTAATGCTCGTTGTTCTTCTGTCCACAGGAGTTGACAATGTGATGAAACTACTTAGGAGTAAGGAGCGCGCGCTTTGTCTAGCGTGCAAAAAAAACCACCCACAATTTCATCGTCAATCTCACAGACCGTCATTAATTTTCCTCAATGTCATCGTCGCTGCAAGCAAAATAAGCATCAAAGAATAACACGGAGAAAATCAAATAAAAAGTAACAAGAACAAGTAAAAACTTTAACGAATTGGTTATTGGAGGCTCGACCGTACAAGTGTCGTCCCGGATGAAAATCGGCAAATTTACATGTATATACATAATTCATACGACAAAAAAAAGAATAAAAAAAATAAAACAGAAAAACGTACTAACACAAAATTCCATTGTTTCAGTTCCGAAGTCCCGCGATTGCCCTGAATGAAAATGATTATGCGCTCGGGAGTACGCTTTTTTTTAAATACGTGGATTGCGATACGGAAATGCGTCGGGATGTTGCCTCCGTTAAGGGGGTATCCCTCTCTGGAAGCCCCACTTGAAGGGTTAGAATGATGCATATTTTTTTCTAGCAACAAATTGGTTGGAATAAGTTAATTTTATATCAGCGTGTTGTACACATGTTTGTGGTTACAATGTAATCTTTTCGGAGGGAAATCTTGCAGTGTTCGTGGTGCTGGATATATTTGTAGAAAACAATAAATGTTTGCTACAAATATATCCAACTGGCTATGGGTTCGCGATTCACTTTTCGAAATTTCGAAAAATACGATAAACGACAGCTTCGCCAAAGAAAACCTCATCTTTTTTCTTGAAAAACAGCATGCTGAAATCATTGTTATTGACAAATGGTTCGTCCGATTAAAAAATGCGATCGTGAACCGAAAATGACTACTGTTTGAACGCTAACTGCAAATTCAAGTCAACAGTGTAAAAATTACTCAAGATATCAATCTCGCCGTGTCAAGATATGTAGTTTCGAGGTAATCGCGTTCAAAGTTTTGGTACATAATATACACGATCTTGTGAAATATTGTCGTCTTACCGCTAGTCAGCGATTCCGGCACCATGCAAGTGTCCTTCCTCATCATCGAGATCGCGTTGCACACCTAATCTATGCAATCTGCGGGCTGTTCGGGCCTCTTTTGAGTGTTCTTGTGCTTCGATGTTCGCTTTCGTTACACGCGAATCATCCTTAACTCGACGCACACTTTTCCACTAAAATAAGTAACTTTTTCCATTTTTAGAATTTCAGGGTCCGGTTGGTATTAAAATATTATTGAAAGTTCACACTATAACAATATACACAAAAAAATCAAGCTTTCAAAGTTTCCAGAGAGGGGTGCTCCCTTTAGGCAGTCGTCTGGTTTAGAGGCCTAAAATCTCGTTAGTTATGAAAAATGACTATTTTTACGCATTTGAAAATGTTGTCTTTACTCATTGCGAAAATACCTCCGATTTATCACTAATAACAAAAGTCAGGCAATGTAACTTGGAAATATATAGTTTTGGCAGTGGCTGAAAAGAAAAAAAATGTGTTGCATATACCACTACCATGTTTTTTTTGCTTAAGGAGGTACGATCACTTCCACGAGGTGAAAAAAGAGTCTACATTTATTTTACCCAGAGATGTTCTGATTGATGTTTACTTATGTTGATTATTCATGTTATCGATTATAGTGTGCCAAATGTTGTGGTAAATTATGAATTTATTGCGCGTGAACAAACAAAAACTGAAAAATTAGATTGTCAGCGACTCTGTAGGAATCTTCGTAATAATATTAACGTAATAAAATTCAAGCCTATAAAAATAGGCTTGACTTACCTCAGCGGAAGTAATACGATGGGGAGAATATAATTATACATATTATTGATACGTGATAAATGATAAAAGTCCATAAATTCTTGTTTGTACATTTTGCACAGCACATTAAACGCATCAGCTGTTACTCGCGACGTTGCTAAATCTGTGGGTGCTATTTCGTCGTTCTGACCATTTTCAACCGGAAATTGAAACTTTTCTGTAACGTTGTACATTAACTACACGGTGAAGATTGATTTTCTTATTTTTTACCGTATCTATTATATCTAATCTATCAACTTTCAGTTTTCCAACGGGTTTAGTTGGATACGTGAGCAGAAAAACCACGATCACCGCACTTCCGATTGACCGTCTCCATAAGACGACGTGCTTCGGTAACTCAAAGTGCTCGACTTTGCAGTTTTATTGCGAAAAAACTAAACGGCCCAAATAGCTCAAATATTTGCAATAGGCGCATAAAGTATTCGTCAAAATCATATAAAAATGTCAAATCCGAAAGTTGGATTCGTAGTAATGATCGTACCTCCCTAAGGGAGTAGTCTGGCCAAGGTCTTTTTCGATAGGTTTTTTGCGGACATATTCAGGACACAATTAAGTGATGACCTGCAAAATTTTGTGTCTGCACTATTAAATGATTACCTGCAAAAAAATGGTCGCATTTGATTACCCCTTTCGTGGGGTACAACTTTTGTTTCAAATATTTTTTTGTGACGGCGATAATTACAGAGATATTCAAGGTGGCAACAGTTAGTACCTCACCCTGTATGTATATATATATATATATATAACAGACATAATGGATATATATTGCTAGATCAAAATAAGTAAATGAATAGAATAAAAAACTCGTTGCAACAATAAAGAACTTTTATTATCAATTCATCAAAGTGAAATTCAACGATTCATGATACGATGTCCCAAATTTTCGTTGCTCATAACCTCTACATGGTTCTTTTCGTTTTATCTTTTTGCACGAGTCACAATTTCGACCGCTTTTATATACTAGGGAATCGTTTTTCGTTTCACAAATTTGCCTTTAAGGGAGCTTTCCAGTGTGAAATTTTCAAAAAATCGATTTTTTTTTTTTTTGCTTTATCGAATAGTATACACTCTTCCGAATATTCCCTGAAATTTTCATGCCGAAATTCAGATTATTTCGGTTACTGTACAGCATTTCTTGGAAGAAGGCAACGGAGCGCTACAGCTACAGCGAAACTTTGAACGCGTTTTTCTCGAAACAGCATTTTTCAAAACGGTGTGCAACTTGGAGGGCAGAGTTTTAAAGCTATCGAGTTGAATTTTTTACACAATATTCTTAACGTCATTGTTTATCGTGCTATGGAAGCTTTTTTTTTTTTGACATCTTCCTATTTTTTTTGTAAAAAAAACTGCCAAAAAAATGCTAAAATCGATACTTTTTGTTCAAACCGGCGCCATTTTTGCAAAAAAAAAAAAAAAAGCCTCCATAGCACGAAAGCCAATTATATACCGATCAATAATCTTTTTGTGTTTTTTGTTTCAGATCAAAATTGTGACCCCCAACGTGGACACCACATCCAAGTGCATTTTCTGCAACAATTGTTTCATCATTTTTATAGATATTAATTAATAAATAAATCGATCTTTAAAAAATTGTTTTGTATTCTTCAATACCCAATTAATATACAAAAAAAAACCAGACCGATTAGATTATTTTTTCTTTAAAAAAAAAAATCGCGAAAAACAGCGATTTTTCGGGCTGTCACACTGGAAAGCTTCCTTAAGTATGTCGCACGTATCCATTATTGCGGCCACAGTTATTTTTGAAACTCTAAACATTATATAAGGCGTTTTTTTCATCACCTTACCAGTTTTTACATCCCGATAAGATGTACAACCTACATTATAAAGATGTTTCGAAGCTTTCATCGATTGAGTGGAGAATAAACTTGGCAGCGTTACTGTGGAGAGACTTCTTCCTCAAAGGTGCGTTAGACAGGGAGTAATGTAGTACTTTCAATCGCTAGGAGCCCGGAGAGGGATTAAGGGCTCTGTCTACTCATATAGCGGAAAAGGCTAAATCGCAAGAAATTGAGTTACAGGAAGAGGCAGAAGGAATTATGTATTGTCCAGGCATTGCTGATTAAGTGTGTCAGATTTTTTTATAAATTAAAACTTTAAACGCGTTTTTCTCAATACGTTTTCGGACCGCTTGTTGGAAAAATCTCAGAAACTACTGAACTGATCCTTATGAAATTTTAACCACCTATTCTGTACACTTTTCGCTATAACCCGTGCCAGAATTATTGCAAAATTTTTATTTTTACGATTTTTTTGGCAGAAAACATGCAAAAAAACACGTTTTAAAAATTTTGTTGTCCGCCATTTTGTTGTTTTTGCATATAAATTAATATTAGAGGTACGAGATATAGCCACTGTCACACTAAACCTAAAACCATTCAACTTTTTTGTTTCAGATTATTTCAACAGCGCACACTTACCTACTTTTTGAGGACCCCAGTTTACCTGGCATTTTCACACTAAAAAATTGGTTAAAACCAATAAATTTTTAAAAATAATTTACGAATGTTTTTGTTAAGCCTAACAAGTTTTATATCAATAAACATAACAGTATTCTTAAAAAAAAATAGCGTTTTTTTCATGCATCCAAAGTAAACAGAGCCCTTAAAAGTGTACTGTTTATTCCTCTTCGAACTCAAGGCTCCATAGTGACCCCTATGCCTTAAGGCGGGATATACATTTACAACGATCAAAAAATCGATTTCCGTTTTTTTCTCTTTAAACGTTATATGTAGAATATTTTCCCAAAGCTTCAAAGCGAAATTAGAAAAAAACTTCAAGGGTTACAGCCCGTTAACGCTGTGCCTCACCGCTCGGATTCGGAGCGGACGTGAACTTCGAACTCGTTTTTTTCAAAACCGCATTTTCGAAATTGGCGTGCAGGATTACTTAAAAATTATTAAGCCGATTGAGTTGAAACTTTGTGGAAATATAGATAATATTGCTACCTCTGCTCGACGAAAATTGTTTTTGAAAAAGTAGGAAAAAGAATTATTTTTGAATCCAAATTATATTAAAAAATTTGCCTGAAATTTGATTTTTTTTGTAGATGCGTACTATGCTCTCGAATTTGCATTTTCTTCATTTTAATTGCTGTCAAATAGACACTACACATTCTGACCGAAAAAGTTTTGGAATCATTTCGCAAACCAAAGTCTACGGGAAAATAAACTGCACGCCGATTCGCAACTCCCGCGGAGAACTTGCTGGAACACTGCCACAGCTCCGGCATTTTGATGATAAATGAACTTGATGAAATTGTTTTGTATATTCGAATATACTATTGAAGTATACCTACAGTTTGATAAATATAGAATAATTATTGCTCAGTTTGAAAAATCCCTCAAAATTGATTAATTTTTCGCCGTCTAAATGTATATCCCGCCTTAAGGGGTCTTCTCACTTTAGACGCTAAAAAAGCTATTTTCGTGAATTTTTTTGATAGGTTTATATAATACATATTTATATAAAAGTTGTTACACTTAATAAATACACTTTCGAAATATATTTAAGGGGTTAACCCCACTGGCGATTTTGAAAAAATCGTTTTTTTTTTATTGCATTTTTATGAAGTATAAGTATCTGAGAATATGTCCTGAAAATTTCAAGTCGATTCGAACAAAATTGACTGAGATATGAGCGTTGAATGAGAAGAATCCGTTCTTCGTGTAAACTGAAATTGAAACTTTAAACGCGTTTTTCTCAAAATGGCATTTCTGAAGTCGGTGACCAAGATTACTCAAACACTAATGAACCGATCTTCTTGAAATTTTGCAGGCTTATTTAATACATAAAAATGTAGTCTTTAATCGTTCGATTTTTTTTTCGAAAAAAAATGGCCGTCTTATAGCCAAAAAACGGCCGTTTTTTTCGTTAAAATCGAACCATTAACTTTGACTGTCCGCCATTTTGTGAAAAATGAATATTTTTTAAAATCCTCCGATTAAAGACTAATTTATACTTATATTTGACTCAATCCATCCGCATTTTTTTTTCAGATGATCCACTTCGCCGCAATGTTGGTCATCGCAAACCGTGTATATAAAAACATTATTTCATTGACGGCCATTTGCCACTAAACAATGTAATATTTTTCAATAAAAAAATTACTGAAAGTTCTTCAAGATGTGTTCTTTAAGATGGTATATTGGTCGATTAAAAAAGTTTTGTAGTTTTCTTTAAAAAAATTCATGAAAAAGGCCTTTTTTGCGCTACAAGTGGGGGTAACGCCTTAAAAAAACTATTCATTTAAGTCATTATTTATAGACGAAGGGGGTAGTTAAAAAAATTGTAGATCTGCGCTGTTGATGAAATCTCGGAGATTAATAATTAATGGCTATAGCGCATATCATACGATTTTTGATATATGCAAAAATAACAAAATGGCGGACATTTTTCGAAAAAAACGTTTTTTCACGGTTTATTTTGGCGAAAAAAATAAAAATGGTAAAAATCCTTGATATGCGCTATAGCTATGAATGTAAAGAATATGTGGTTGAAATTTCATAAGGATCGGTTCAGTAGTTTCGAAGATTTTATCAACAAGCCGTCGAAAAACGTTGTTTCGAGAAAAACGCGTTTGAAGTTTGTTTGGGTTACATAAATGCATGAAATTTTTCAAAATGTATTTCGAAAGAGTATTTATTAAGTGACAACTTTCATATCAATATCTATAATATAAACCTATCAAAAAAATTCATGAAAATAGCCCTTTTTAGCGTGTAAAGTGAGAAGACCCCTTAAGAAGCTAGAATTTCTCGCAGAGAAGAACGAGCTTCAGAAAATCATAATTTCGAATTCGAGGAAGGCACAGCTTACGAAGGCAGGAAAAGCCGATTAATATGACGTAAGTATGATATGCCATTATACCACTTGGATCGTTTTTAAGATTGATATTAGATAGTTGACAACCATTTTCGGACGCTGTCAATGTAAATCCCGCCTTAAGGCGTTACCCCCGCTTGTAGCGCAAAAAAAGGCCTTTTTCATGAATTTTTTTAAAGAAAACTACAAAACTTTTTTAATCGATCAATATACCATCTTAAAGAACACATCTTGAAGAACTTTCAGTAATTTTTTTATTGAAAAATATTACATTGTTTAGTGGCAAATGGCCGTCAATGAAATAATGTGTTTATATACACGGTTTGCGGTGACCAACAATGCGGCGAAGTGGATCATCTGAAAAAAAAAATGCGGATGGATTTAGTCAAATATAAGTATAAACTAGTCTTTAATCGAAGGATTTTAAAAAATACTCATTTTTCACAAAATGGCGGACAGTCCAAGTTAATGGTTCGATTTTAACGAAAAAAACGGCCGTTTTTTGGCTATAAAACGGCCATTTTTTTCGAAAAAAAAATCGAACGATTAAAGACTACATTTTTATGTATTAAATAAGCCTGCAAAATTTCAAGCAGATCGGTTCATTAGTGTTCGAGTAATCTTGGTCACCGACTTCAGAAATGCAATTTTGAGAAAAACGCGTTTAAAGTTTCAATTTCAGTTCTTCAATTCACGGATTCTTCTCTTTCAACGCTCATATCTCAGTCAATTTTGTTCGGATCGACTTGAAATTTCCAGGACATATTCTCAGATACTTATACTTCAAAAAATGCAATAAAAAAAATCGATTTTTTCAAAATCGCAAGTGGCGGTAACCCCTTAAAATTTCTGAAGTTCGTAGCTCCGACCGGTCGATCCCATTCCGGTCTCATTTGTTGGCGTAAGGACTTGAAACTGCGATATTTATTTTTAAGGACATACTCTTGAAAGTCTATACTTTAAGCCAAAAAACTCGATTTCTTCAAATTTATATTCTCGAATAGTGACTTAAATCAACCGAACACGGAGAATAAAAATAATTTTACAAACAAACACACATTTAACTGGAATACGGTTTTATTTTCAATAATCGTACACTGCCAATACGCTATATTTACAATATAATTTGACCAAGAATTGCTTTTCCGTAATAATAAAAATATCGATAAGGAGGAAGTGAGATAGTGATAGAGAGAGCGCGCGCGCGAGAGAGAGGGAGAGAGAACGCATCGTTAAATCGTCCCTCGTTTCTCCGTACAGCCAGGAGGAGAAATTAATATTTTTGAAACCTCTTAAAACTTTCCTATCGCTTTCGTTCTTCGTTAATCATTCTTTAAACTTCATTGCCAAATATTACTTAATCCTCGCTGGCCGTCTATTCGACATTGTTTTTTTTTTCTTTTCTTTTTCTCATACGTTTTTCATTAATAAGCGTTCGATGAATTTTCCCTACGTCACAATACGGTCATACGCCTTACAATTATAATGAAATGTATAGTTAAAAAAGATATATATATATATGTATATATATATATATATATATATATATATATATATATATATATATATATATATATATATATATAAATATAAAAGTGTCTAGGTAGCGCGAAACGACGCGGACCTCGCTTTTGGAAAATCTCTGCTCCCCACGGAGCGACGAGATTGTGAAGGGCGATAATAAATGTTCAAAGCTACGCGCCCTTCGCGCTCGCGCGTCGTTTCACACTTGGATACTTGAGTATCCGATATATCGTTATCATATATTACGCTTAATGAGATTAAGAGAACACTATTCGAGGCCTATCTTCGAAAAAGGTTGCAAATCTCACGAAAAGTGTGTGTCCAGTGTGAACGAGGACTTTCGCGAATTCGCATTACAAGTCGAAAACCGAATTCTTGGCTTTTCGTCCTATCGGATCCGAATTTATTGTTTTGGAGTGCCGATTACGATCTCTCGATTTTTTCTCGTTCCTTGCGTTTGAATTTCGATCTGCCGAAGAAATGCACCGCATCAACTATCGCCTGACGTCAAACCGGTCGATTTTTCAATTAAGGGGTCGTGCCTAGTTGTAAAAGTCGAAAAATCACGTTTTTCGAAACCAATATACGTGGAGCGTATGTCATCTTAAAAATGTTCTCTGAAAGTTTTAAGGTCATCGGATCGTGATTGACACATTTATAAGCTGTTACGTTGGCGTCGTTGGAAACTTCAAACCCTTTTTTCTCGAACGTACATTTGCAAAGGCGGTGAGCAAAATATCTCAAAAACGACTGCATCGATTTTTCCAAAATTTCTAGAACTTTTACTAGATCGAAAAAGATAGGATTTTATCGAGGGTTTTATCCTATGTATACTTTCGAATTGATGAATGAAAAATGCGAATTTTTGCGAAAGTCAAGGCTCACTTTTAATACGCGCCATTTTTGCTTAACCCTTCGACTGCACACTGGGTCATTTTGACCCCATTTTTTTTCTCAACTGACTATCGCGAAGGGGTAATCTATTCGGCGGCAGTGCGGCGCTGGAGTGTTCCCCCACTCTTACTCTATAGGTGGACTTCGAATCGACCCCGTTTTTGTGCAGTAGTGCGGTGAACGTGAAAACATTTTTTTAAGGATGTTGAGTCCCTATGAAACATGTTAATGTAAATTGTTCAATAAATAGCTTCTTAATCGTCATGAAATTTTTACACGACCTCCTGAATACTTCATGTAAAAACATACCAAATTTTCAGAATTCTACCTTCATTACTTCAACCTCCTTAAGGGTTGAAATAAAAAATGATAAGAAAATTCGGAAAATTTGGTATGTTTTTGTATGAAGTATTTAAGAGGTCGTGTTAAAATTTCACGACGATTAGGAAGCTCGTTATTAAAAAATTAACATTTTGTTAAGAACAATTTTTAAAAGAAATAAAAAAAAATTTATCAATAAACTTCGTTTTGTTTCCGTTGCTTTCAGTAGATTGTAGATATTATAAAATTGAGAGGCCAAACAAAAAACTTTTTGCAAAGTTACATCAGTTTCCATAAAACAACATTTAATTTGTGAATGTTAATTGTTCAATAACGAGCTTCCTAATTGTCGTGAAATTTTTACACGACCTCTGAAATACTTTATACAAAAACATACCGAATTTTCAGAATTTTATCATCATTTGCGATTTGGGACTCAACATCCTTAAATCAAATTTGGTGTTTTATCACAACGTGTAAATGAATTACGATAAAAAATGCTTATAGATATTTTTTATTTTGCGCTACTATAGTAAATTATATATATGGAATGCCGATCATAAAACTAAAAGCAAGTATCCGTTATACAGGAGGGCTATGTGCAACGAACACCGAATATCCTTATGCGTCGATTGCTGTAAGTGTCATAATAATGTCGTTGAAGTGAAAAAATGCAGAAAATATACGTTTTCAACGACTAATCTGCCGAAGGAATCGATTTTTTCCATTTTTCACGATCCCGAAAATGCTCAAATTCAAACCTCCGAATAAATATACTTTTGGAAAGACGGTCGAGACTGTCTTTTTTTCGTATCTATAAACCTTCCTCTATAAAAACCTCAAAAGAACTTTTTTATAGCGTGAAAAAAAAAATTATGATCTTTTTCGTGCAAGTACGTATTTTTAACGCATCTCCCACTTTCAACGAATGCTTGGAAAACGAATTGTTGTTTGTCTCAAAAAATAAATTTCGGGCCATAAAATAAGAATCATTGTCTACAAAAAACGTCTCTGCGAAAAAATTCATATTTACCGAAATACAACGATCTGAAAAACGTCCGGGGTCGGACCGACCCCATATGCGGTCAGAGGTTCGTGGCGGAAGTGTGCAGTCGAATGGTTAATTTTCATACTTCGGAAATGCCTTCGATTAATCACAGGATAAACTAATACACTAACGAAATCTGTTTGACGTTTCGATATTAGATACGGAGTGTCTCCGAGTCCGGTTATCGGACGAATAAGCGTATGTTATTCGTCCGGATAGCGGCTCAGTTCACGCCGTATTTCCAGTAGGCGTCCATATTATGGTGATTCGTGTAAGCTAGTATCCAAACGAATAGCATATATATAAGTGTCCGGATCGAATGTGTTAAACTGTCAAACAAATTATCCGGAAGAATAATTTACACGTAGTCATCCGAAGAAAATCTTTGTAATTTTGTTTGGGCTTGGGTTGGTTAGTCGTGTTTGGGTTTGTTTGGGTTTTGCTTTTTGTTTGGGTTTTGCTTTTTGTTTGTTTGTGCTGTTTGGGTTTGTTTGCGTTTGGGTTGGTCTGTTTGGGCTTGTGTTCTTTGGATTGGGTTGGTTGGTTTTTTTTGGGTTTGGGTTTTTTGGGTTTGTTTATTTTGGTTTGGGTTTGTTTTTCGAGGTGGTTTGTTTGCGTTTGACATTTTGGGTTTGTATGTTTGGGTTTGGGTTGATTTGTTTGGGATTGTTTGTTCGGGGCGTTGTACAGCGTGAACCGCGTGAAATTAGCCGCTGTCCTGACGAATAACATATAAACAATTGTCCGGATAGAACGTGTTAAATTGTTAAACAAACTATCCGGAAGAATAATTTACACGTAGTCATCCGAAGACAATCTTGATAATTTTGTTTGGGCTTGGGTTGGTTAGTTGTGTTTGGGTTTTGCTTTTTGTTTGTTTGTGCTGTTTGGGTTTGTTTGCGTTCGGGTTGGTTTGTTTGGGCTTGTGTTCTTTGGATTGGGTTGGTTGGTTTTTTTTTGGGTTTGGGTTTTTTGGATTGGGTTGGTTGGTTTTTTTTGGGTTTGGGTTTTTTGGGTTTTTTGGGTTTGTTTTTTGAGGTGGTTTGTTTGCGTTTGTAATTTTGGGTTTGGGTTGATTTGTTTGGGTTTGTGTGTTTGGGATTGTTTGTTCGGAGCGTTGTACAGCGTGAACCGCGTGAAATTAGCCGCTGTCCTGACGAACAACATATAAATAATTGTCCGGATAGAACGTGTTAAATTGTTAAACAAACTATCCGGAAGAATAATTTACACGTAGTCATCCGAATACAATCTTGATAATTTTGTTTGGGTTTGGGTTTGTTGGTTGTATTTGGGTTTGGGTTGATTAGTTGTGCTCGGGTTTGTTTGGGTTTGTTTGGGTATACAACAAATACAGAGTGTTCTTCAGATGATACATTTGCAAATACTTGATTTTAGCAGAAATTCGTCATCACGATTTCGAATGAAAAAAACATGAAAAAAGAAGCTTTTTTCGACTGTAACAACTAGGCATAACCTGGTAAAAGAATAAATCGATTCAATTGGAAGTCTCATTAAATTTCCTCGGATCGATCGTCCCATTTTTTTCGCCTCGATCCTCAACTGCTCCGTCATCAAAACAAGATGCTTGATGTTCGACGTTTCGATGCAATCGTGCATACTAAAACGTCCGACGCGTGGCTGCTGCATATTTATCCTTTTCGTGGACGTTACGAAGTCCATCCAATTTTTATATTACGGGGTCTCGCTCCCGAGTTCCCGAACATCACGAGTATTGGCGAACCTTCGCTTGTTTATGTTTTCCTGCCAAGACCATCGACCGGTACGATAAACGGGTTTCGTCGATTCCTTCTACCCTTGAATCTTCCCAAATCGTGCTCACGATCTTTAGCATCTACGTTATTTCTGTCGTTGTATTTTCGTTGCACGCGATAGAAACAAAAATACAACAACAATTGTATAAAAAAAAATACATAGAAAATGTTGTTGAAAAAAAAAAACAAAAAAAAGTACAACAACGGGGACAAGAAGACGCGGGCGGCTATATGGCCTCAGACTGTCGCCGCAGGCGGACAAAATTGAGATCACGATCTCGATTTTCTATATTTCGTTTTTTTTTGCTCTCTCGTTGACGCTGCATTTCTTTTTCCTTTTTTAAACTTTTAATGATTATTAATCGTTTAACCGCGGATGACGTAAACTCGTTCGTTTCTTTCGCATAGCAAATAATTGTTTTGCAGACGTAGGCTGTGTCTAGTTGATTCTTCCCTTGTGGGTCATGTAGTCGATACTGTCGGACAGAAGTTTCTCCCTCGCGGCTCGTCTCATCCGCGAGCACACGGCCAGCAAGGCACCCGCCATTATGCAAACGACGCCGCAACCGAGCCCCACTATCGTACTCACCAGACTCGACTTGAGGCACACACGGTCACCGCTCGGACTCTCCGCCGCCCCTGTGCAAGCAAATTCATTGTTTCAACGATCCCTCGATCGGCAACGATTAACCTCGATCTCATCATTTCGGTCTTTCGTTTTGTCCTTTTTTCTTTTTAATCGTTGTTTTTCAGTGATTTGGATTTTTTGCGAAAGGAAGACGAAGTAACTTGAGAGGCATTTTTGGAGGGGAAGTTTTGTGAAGAATTTCGGAGGAATGATATTGTAAAAAAAAAACTAAAGTGGGAAAGGTTGTCTGAGTTGAAAAATGGGTATCTGGTAGGATGAGTTGAAAAAGGGCTATTTCAAATTTCACTATTCAGTAGTTGCGGTAAGGTGAAATGAGACGTCCGTTGAAATATGAGCCCTTAAGGAAGTTCATCTGATGATCGAATTAACAAACAGATATTGATAAAAAAAAATTCGAGTTTACTTATGAGTATCTAAAAAGGCACCTGTTCAAATTTCAGACTCTGGGTACCTTGTTTGTGAGCAATTAATAAATAAAAATTTTCCAAATTAATATGGTCTCTTATGGAATGTCGTATTTTTCCCGTTTATAAACGTGAAATTTGCAAGCATTGACAAACAGTTTCGAAAGAAACTTTTATAATGGATAAAAAAATATCTAAAGAACGTTTGGACAGCTTTCTAAAATCCATTAGATACTTGTGAACTTCAGAATAAATTAATTCGTCTCGAAAAATGCTGATTTTTTGGAGGTTAACCTCCATATTGCTCCAGTCGCATATTATGATGGCAACGTCGCGACCGCGCGCTTTTCGAAATCAACACTAATACTTTCCGAACGACGCAATGTGCACTACACTTCTACAGCAAATTATACAGAAGTGACCGGAAATGTAATGACTAAATCGGCTTAAAGAATAAAATCAAATAAATTAATCGCAAATAAAATCATTGTAGTTATAAAAAAAGGATACGAAATAATAACACATAAAAAATTGATTGCGCGATTGATTGAGAAAAAATTTGATTTTCGAAAATTGATTTTGTTTGCCTTTCCAGAAAAACGCTTTCTTTTTTGAATTTTCTTCCATGGTCGAAAAAGAGATCGACGACGAACCATGGACGCGAGTGAAAAATTTCTAGCACATGGCAGCTGTACAGGATACGCGGTCGTGCTTGGTTGCAGCGTTGCCAAACTTATTGAACGGAATACGCTAGTCGTAATAATTTTTCTTTTGACTAACTCGGTACCAGATGAACTTCCTTAAGGGATAAGGGCACTCTAGGATTTCGGAAAAATCGTTTTTTTGGCTTAAAAAAAAGTTTAAGGTCATAAGTTTAAGGTCATAATAATAAGCAATACCCAATTGGTCTTGTAGCGATTTTTTTTTTAAAGGTTCCATTATCGAATTTGTTCAATTAACGAAGTTTGAAAAACGTTTTTCAACCTAGGATGACGGATTATTCGAACCCCTTTGCATGGATCGATTTGAAATCTTGATAGTAGCTTCACAATTACATTGTCCATGGGAGTACATAGCCGTTTTTTGATTAAATGTAAACTTTTTTTTAACAATCAGCTGCTTATTTTTTGGGCATAAAATCGATTTATTTCTTTCAAAGTGTGCCATTTTTTCAAAATTTGGTAAAACAAAATTCCTCCGTAGTCTCACAGCTAATAATATATAGATTGCAATTTTTTTGGTTTTTGTTCCTTACACTTTACGAGAAAACCGTCCACCCGTGAAGCTATTTGTAAAAAAACACGTTTTTCGAGATGGGCTCTGTCGCCATAATTTTTTATGAAAATTATGATAACATTTGTTTTATACTTTAAAATGTGTTAAATAAATCGTCTAAAAAAAATCCTATTACTTTTTTCATACTTCCAAAATAAATTGTCAAAGTTAGGCCTTATTTTCTGCGGCTAGAGTGGTGTTATCACTTAACATTAATATTTAGAGGTTCCTCATCGCGATTCTCGATTCTCCATGCTGATAACATGGAGAAAACTTGGCCCGCTACTTTTTAATTTTATAACTCGCCAACGTAACACAATGCCCGAAACATTGTTTCGCAGGGAATTGAACGCTTTGTAAAATGGTCCTCGGCTTGTCGTTTTATGATAAATCTACTCTTTCAAAAGCTTATAAAGGTTGAATTTATAGTTGGTTTGAAGATTTTTTCACTTTTCCGGCAAAACTATCAGCCTCGTCACAAAAAGTCATAGGACCTCATTGTAGATCATTTCATTTTTAATAGAATCATGTCATTGGGTAATTTAACACGTGATAGTTCAACAGCCAACAGCCAATTAATTGCTATATTAACCAAAAACAAATAAAGAGACGCTAACTTTTGTGAAGCTACTTTTTAATGTTAACTGTTGCTGAAAACTGTTAAACACATGAGTATTGTTGTCGTTTGATTTATAATTGTTTTCTAAAACAATACATTTTTAAATTTTGAACATAAAAGTTGTGAAGAAAAAGTCTCAATAACTTTTTTCGTACTGTAGATAGCCAATAAAAAGTAACTTGATAAAAAATTGCGCCTCTTTATTTACATTTTGGTTGACATAGCAATTAATGGTAAATATTCGGAAGTTGGGCTCCTGCTAGAATCAGGCTAATTTTTGTTTGGGTTTTTTTGGGTTTGTTTGAAACCCTGCAGAAAATTGGCCTCGTTCTAGCAGGAGGCCCACTTCCGAATATTCACCTGATTAATTTAACTGAAATACAAACTTTACTCGAAAAACCAATTTGTGAAGCCGTTAACTATTAAGCTACTGAATTTAAAAATTATTTAATCACATGTTTTATAGGAAATTAAATGATCTGCAAAAAAGTCTAATGACATTTTGTGGTAAGTCTCATAGTTTCGCCGAAAAAATGAAAAAAATGTTTGCAATTTACTATGAATTCAACTTTGACCTGCAATAACTTTTGAAAGAGTAGATTTATCATTAAACGATAGGAAACCCTTTTTTATAGAGCGTTCAATTCCCTACAAAAATATGTCTCGGCATTGTTGCACGTTTACCCGTTGTCGAGTTACGAAATTCAAAAGTAGCGAGCAAAGTTTTCTTCGTGTCGTTAGCATGCAAAATAGAAAATCGCTATGAGGAAACTCGAGGAGCTATGAGGAAGGTATTAATATTCAGGGACCATATTTCAACAGGCGTCTTATTTCACCGTACTGCATCTACTAACATTAAAATCAATAAAAAATTTAAAAAATCACATTTTTCGAATTAAAAGTTTAAAAAGAAATTTAATTAAATTATAGAAATTAAATTTTTTTTTTAAATTTAATTAAATTATACAAATTAGAAAATTAAAATTATTTAAAATTAAATTATTCAAATTCAACAATTGAAAAATAAAATAATAAAAATTAAAATTCGAATAAACAAAAAATAGTTAATTTTTTAAATCGCTTTAATATACAAGGTGCCGTCGTATGAATGGATAATCCTGCAATTGTCGATATGCCAGATCATGCCCTATATGCTCGAATTTCAGTTTAGTAAAAGACCCCCGGTTTTCGAGGTTTTGGACTTTACGTTACTTTTTGAAAAAAATCATCTGCTTTTGGCTTTTCGCGTGCCATTTCTACAAATAATATGAATCGACAATAACTAAGCAATTTTTTTTCAAGTAATTGGCACGATATGCGGTTATTTGAGGTTAAAAAGAAGACTTTTCTAGATAAAACAAATAG
Organism: Ophion costatus; assembly: GCA_951751655.1. Lineage (NCBI taxonomy): Eukaryota > Metazoa > Arthropoda > Insecta > Hymenoptera > Ichneumonidae > Ophion > Ophion costatus. The sequence goes on along the minus strand of OX632360.1, from coordinate 14,233,455 downwards.
ACAAGAGTATTTTTTCAAAAACCGGGTAAAAAAAAGTTATCATTTGTAGAAATGCAAGCGAACAACCAAAAGCAGATGATTTTTATCTCGAAAACCGTGGGACTTTTACTAAGATGAAATTCCAGCGTATAGCAAGACATGATGTGACCAATCGTCAGTTGCAGGATTAGCCATTCATAACAGGCCACCTGGTATGCGATAAGATAAGCTTTTGATAAAAATTAGAAACTTCCGAGGCAGAGATGAGCAAAATATTGTACCGTTTTGCGGCGCGGCCGTCGAGTTTGGGAATAGTTCGGCCTCGGCTTCACCCTCCTGGAGGACTCTCAGTGACTGGAAGAGATTGACGTTTTCCGACAAACTCGTCGCCGGTGTCGTGGGTCCGCCGATCGCACTGGTCACGGAACGTTTCGCAACGTTTTTCGAATTCCTCCAATGGCAGGGTTGGCTCTGTTATCGAAAAATGAAAATTGAAACAGGACGATATTAACGAACTGTGTGCACCTAGGTGGGTCGAGAAATTGCATTTTCCAAAAACATTTTTATTTGGTAATGTCACTTTTTAGCTATATTCCCTGAAAGTTCCATCGGAATATTCCAAAAATTAATCAAATCAATTAATCATGAAATTTATTAATCCTTCCAATAATGTTATAGTGACAAACCTCCCAAAATTTTCGCCAGATCGACCAATACGTTTTTGACCTATACATGAGCAGTTTTTCGAAAGACGCCTAAAGGAATACCTTATAACGCCGCCATTTTGTTTTCTTTGAAAAAGAAAAAGCACATTTTTAACAGTTGAAAGTCGTAATAGGATAATGCGGCGAGAGGTAAGTGTTAGAAGGAATTTCAAGGAGTTTCAAAACTGACCGGACATCTCCCGTGGCACATTCTGACGTCGCACTCGATGTAGAGTGCCGGCGAGCCCGTGAAACGGAAGGTCTTCATGTACGCGAAGACCTGAGTCTCGAAGAGACCGCTCTCGGACCACGAACCCCGGAATCTACTGATCAGCTTGTCATCGACCGGACATCCGTATTGATCGATCAGTTGAATCCTCTTGTTGCCTCCGTTGTGGGCGTAACAATCGTTCACGACGATGTCGAAGCCGTCTGCACCGTCCGGATGAAAAGAATACAATAATAATAATTCGATATCGCACAATTTCAATGATCTCGAAGCAATCGGGGGATAAAAAAGAATAAACGTCGCGAAAACCATCGAGGAAAGGGATTTCTTTTCAAGCAACCTCAAATAATGTAGTCTTAGAGCACTTTCGTTCGAAGCAAAGATACTTTTTCACGTCGACCAAATTACTCATCACACTCGGAGGAGTGGTTGTACTTTATGGTATACTCGTAATGTTGCCATCGAAATTCCAATGGAGTCGACTCCCACAGTCGTCGAATATCCATAAGTTAATATCCATAAGTTGAATATCCATAAGTCGAATATCCATAAATCGATATGCATAAATCGATATGCATAAATCGAATATTCATAAATCGAATATCCAAAAGTCGAATATCCATAAGTCGAGTATCCATAAGTCCAATATCCATAAGTACGAATATCCATAAATCGAATATCCATAAGTACGAATATGCATAAATCGAATATTCACAAGTCGAATATCCATAAGTCGAATATCCATAAGTCGAATATCCATATGTCGAATATCCATAAGTCGAATATCCATAAGTACGAATATCCATAAGTACGAATATCCATAAGTGGAATATCCATAAGTTGAATGCCCATAAGTACGAATATCCATAAGTATGAATATCCACAAGTGGAATATCCATAAGTCGAATATCCATAAATCGAATATGCATAAATCGAATATCCATAAATCGAATATGCATAAATCGAATATCCATAAATCGAATATCCAAAAGTCGAGTATGCATAAGTCGAATATCCATAACTCGAATATCCATAAGTACGAACATCCATAAATCGAATATCCATAAATCGAATATTCACAAGTCGAATATCCATAAGTCGAATATCCATAAGTCGAGTATCCATAAGTCGAATATCCACAAGTCGAATATCCATAAGTGGAATATCCATAAGTACGAATATCCATAAGTGGAATATCCATAAGTTGAATGCCCATAAGTACGAATATCCATAAGTGGAATATCCATAAGTACGAATATCCATAAATCGAATATCCATAAGTACGAATATCCATAAATCGAATATTCACAAGTCGAATATCCATAAGTCGAATATCCATAAGTCGAATATCCACAAGTCGAATATCCATAAGTCGAATATCCATAAGTACGAATATCCATAAACACGAATATCCATAAGTGGAATATCCATAAGTTGAATGCCCAGAAGTACGAATATCCATAAGTGGAATATCCATAAGTTGAATGCCCATAAGTACGAATATCCATAAGTCGAGTATCCATAAGTACGAATATCCATAAGTCGAATATCCATAAGTCGAATATCCATAAGTCGAATATCTATGAGTCGAATATCCACAAGTCGAATATCCATAAGTCGAATATCCATGAGTCGAATATCCATAAGTCGAACATCCATAAGTCGAATATCCATAAGTCGAATATCCATGAGTCGAATATCCGTAAATCGAATATCCATAAGTCGAATATCCATAAGTCGAATATCCACGAGTCGAATATCCATAAGTCGAACATCCATAGGTCGAACATCCATAAGTCGAATATCCATAACTCAAGAATATCCATAGGTGGGTATAGAGTAGAAATTAGTTTGTTTGTTTGTTTGGGTTTGTTTTTGGCGCTCATTTCTACTCTATACTCACCCTCTGTACTCACTTTCCTTCTACCTCGCGCCATTTCTGGCACTCATTTCTACTCTATACTCACTTATGGATATTCGTACTTAGGGATATTCGACTTATGAATATTCAATTTATGGATATTCACTTATGGATATTCATTTATGGATATTCACTTATGGATATTCACTTATGGATATTCACTTATAGATATTCACTTATGGATATTCACTAATGGATGTTGGCACTTATGGATATTTGGTTATGGAAATTCGACTTATGGATATTCTACCCCAATCGACTATCGGTATAATTTATATACGGTATAATTTCAATTGAGGCGTTACATCTAGAAAGAAAGGTTGCGAGGTCGACTTTTCCATCATTTTACTTATACCTCGAAAATGAATTTTTTCAAATCACCCTGAACTTTCGGGTCCCCGCAGTAGCCTAACCCCTTAAGAGGCAGTTTATGCAGGGAGTGAGATTGACGAAAGTCGCGAGCTCCCGTCCAACAATGGCGGATAATCGTGTGTCTTATAAGATTTAATCGTAATAATGACCGTATTTGCTGCGCATGTAAATTATAAGAGTGAGAGGATCTCCGACTCGTACTGGTCCCGCGACTCTGGTACCCGTTGTGCCGTAACCGTATCTGATTTCCATATAGCACTCCGGCGGCTGGAGAGTGAATACCACGGGGTTTCCGGTTGCAACCCTGCAATACGGACAAACTTCGCGTTAAACCTGTTAAAAGTAAAATTAGAACGAAAAAAGAAAACGAAAAACAAAAAAAAAAAACAAAGAGAGTAAGAAAAAAAAACGCAGCTCGCTTCCGGGCGAAACCGCGACTTGCGTTCCCGATTGGAATCTCGGGGAATTGTATGTACGTGAAAAGAGATTACGAGCGTACCGCGCCGTCTGCCCTTTTAATTCCCACGATATCACGTGGGAAGAAAAGGGGATTAAGCGATCATGACAGTGTAAAATTTGCAAAAAATCGATTTTTTTTGTTGCATTAGCCGATGGTATAGACGGTTATAAACATGCTGTTCGTATACTTACATAAACGTAAGTAGACAATTTATATGGAAATTCTGCACTCGAAACTTTAAGGGGTCATATACAGTTAAAATTTACGAAAAATCGGATTATAAAAAAAAATCGTAATGTACATATATTTAAGAATGTTGAGTCCGAAATCGCAAATGATGATAAAATTCTGAATATTTGGTATGTTTTTGTATGAAGTATTTCAGAGGTCGTGTAAAAATTTCACGACAATTAGGAAGCTCGTTATTGAACAATTAACATTCACAAATTAAATGTTGTTTTACGGAAACTGATGTAACTTTGCAATAAGTTTTTTTTTGACCTCTCAATTTTATAATATCTACAATATGCTGAAAGCAACGGAAACAAAACGAAGTTTATTGATAAATTTTTCTTAATTTCTTTTAAAAATTGTTCTTAACAAAATGTTAATTTTTTGATAACGAGCTTCCTAATCGTCGTGAAATTTTAACACGACTTCTTAAATACTTCATACAAAAACATACCAAATTTTCAGAATTTTCTTGTCATTTTTTATTTCAACCCTTAAGGAGGTTGAAGTAATGATGATAGAATTCTGAAAATTTGGTATGTTTTTACATGAAGTATTCAGGAGGTCGTGTAAAAATTTCATGACGATTAAGAAGCTATTTATTGAACAATTAACATTAACATGTTTCATAGGGACTCAACATCCTTAAGTACACACACAGAACATTTTTTGTCAACTCGGCAAATATTCTCGAAGTTACACGCACATTTGTAATGGCGTGCCAGACTATGTGCAAAGTGATTTTGAAACTCTAAACGCGTTTTTCTCAAAATTGTGTTTTTAAAGTCGGTGAGCAAGATTCCTCGGAAACGGCTGAACCGTTCAATCTCAAATTTTAACGCAATCTTGTCAAGTATATTATTTAGTCATTAATCGAAGGTTTTTTTCACCGATAAATATTTTCCATTTTATAAACAATTTAAGGCCTAAATGTTTGTCAACAATCGATTTCTTTTTGAGAAGCCGCCATTTTGTCAAAAATTATTATTTTGCTTATTCCTTTCATCGATTGCAACATAATCCATTATATTAACGAAATAATTCCGATTTGTTCATTTTAGGTGATCCAGTCCAGAGTCCAGGTAAAAAGTATTAAAATAACGTTCAAAGTTACCATAATTTGTGTACAAATTTTTACGTTAATAGATTTAAAGGTCCTCACATGAAAATTTCTTGAAAAAACGATTTTTTTAGCCCTCCTCGCTGTATATAACCCCTTAAAGGGTTACGTGGGTTTAAGGATGTCCAAAAATTGAATTTGTAAATTTTGTTATCGAATGGTATGTCTAGAATATTCTCCCAAAGTTTTAAAAATACATTGACTAGTGATTGAACGAATGTTTTTTTTTTCATTTGCAACTAATTTTACAAGGCTATACGTAGTGTAAATTGTAGCAAAAATTCAACTATTTTGCATACAACTGTGCCGAAAAATTCAAATTCCAATTTTTTTGAAAATCCTTCGTTCAATCACGAGCTATACTTATCTGCTACTAGAAAAAAATTGGTTTTCTCATTTCATATGAAGCTATCATGAGTTATCTTGACCACCAAGAGGACACTTTTTTAGGGATCCCCGGAAACCAGGTCCCACCAGCTGAATTTCCCAAATTTTTTAATGAAATTTTTTTCAAATATTGTTGACATATTACCCTTTTATGCGCTTAACATTTTGGATAAAATAATTCATATATTATATTTTTTTCAAATAGAGAAAATATGCTTTTTTGGCTTTACACCTACGTAACCCCTTAATTTCCACGATGTCACGTGGGAAGAAAAGGGCATTAAATGTTGCAGCAATATTTATCGGTAATCACGTGAAAAACTCACTCGACATCCAGAAACGGGAAGGTGACAGTCTTCCAGAAGTCGTAACCGTATTCGCAAGTCACTTTGAAGTGTTCGTCGAACTCTTCCTCTATCAGAGGATTGTACTGCACCGTCACGGTGTTCCACATCAGATTTTTCTGCCGGAATAACAAGAGTATTACAATGAAAGTACGCTCATTTAATTTTTTTTATCTCAAATCGCCCTAGTTGCCTTCGTTTAAACAATAATAACTTCATTGTTTATCAATGTTTTTCAATTTAAAAAAAACTCAAGTTTGTCAAGGCTGTGCAACAATTGTGGAAAAATTCCCGACCTCGTCATATCGATACCGTCGTCGGAAAAAATCATTGAAATTCGACGGATCTAGTCAGCCCGAGTAATTTTTTTTCCCCGACGTGTAACAAGTGTCAATTATTTTCTCGCTACTCGATAGACACGTCGAGTATAAATTACGACATAATGACTCTCGAAAAACTTACCGTAGGATTTTTTCTGCTGTCCTGGTGATGGGTATTTTCCCCTAGGGTGCCGCATCTATTCAACTGTATGTAGAACTCGTAGTAATCCCGGCCCGTTCCATTCACGTACATGCAGTCGGGATCGTAGGAGTAGCCTGCAATTAAGATTCGCATTGTGGGCTACGTTGCGCCATCGCGAAACAACAAAAAGATACGATGCGAAGATCGATTTCGATCGTTATCCCGAGTGATGATCCGATCGAAATGATTTTGCATGGGGAACGAGATCCTTTTTCTTTTTTAAGGGGCTAGGCTACTGTGAAAAAGTAGAACACTCGTTTGTCGCTTGAGGCAATTTGAATGGAAGATGGAGGTCCAACGTGTGGTGCAGGAATCGCAAATTGAAGGTAAACTTATGATTGCAACGATGGAATGGCTGGTAAAACTTTAAGGGGGAGGATACCTTCAGGTGAGGAAAAAAATGCTGATTTTCATGATTTTCTTTTGCGGAAAGATTGCTTCGTCATTTTTTAGACTTAGGGTATGTTTTATTACTACTTTTGGTTTAATCTTTGAAAATGGCTGTGGTATGGCAAGGTCTTCTAAAAATTAATCGACCGATTCTAGTTGAATCTGGTACAAATCTTTCTAGCTTGTCGGAAACTTGGCCCTAAATGTTTTTGAAAATAAATTTTTTTTTTTTTTGAAAAATGTAGGCTTTTTTGGAAAAATGCAATCTTTTCGTTTCAAGACGTATCATTTTATGGATTTTCAACATTTCTCACTTTTTCTTGGTTCATATTTTGCGTATTGGTGTTAACGAAAGAAAAATCTTCGTTGGTTTTTTGTCAGATTAATCCCGCCGACGCTACGTGTCACGCTGTCTGACAACTTCCGCCGGAACCCGTTTAGAAAACCGTGACACAACTCCGCCATTTTTTTAAGTTAAAAAATATCATTTAACAGCCAAAAGTACTAATAAACAAACTCTAAATCTCGCAAATGGTGAAAAAATCGCTTCGTTGTAAAATAAATAGGGAAAATTACCAATGTTTTTTCTCGCCTAAAGATATCTCCTCCCTTAAGCGCGTTTCTCTCGAAACTACGTTTTTCAAAATGGTGTACACGATATCTCGACGTCTAATGAACGGATTGATTTAAAATTTGGTACACTTATTCAGTGTAATAATAGTTCACTCTTGAGGGATCTTTTTCTTTTTAACATTTTTTTCATTAGATATTTACAATGATGTCATTTCTCCTCGAAAAAACGAAATAAATTAACGAATTAATATTTTTATAATCGAGACACGACGGCAAAAAGAAGTTGGTAAAGTTTAGGCCATTGTTGTCTATTTTAAGAAAAAAAACTCGTTTTTGTCTATCAGAATAACCGAGTGGACAAAATCAAGTACACTGTTGAGCCTCTCAAGTTCGAAGGTCCTTAACGTAATTGTTTATAAGTTCGTTCGTTATTAATATTTTTCAATGAATTTTAGTGCCCAACTTTGTCAGTGTGCATGCAAATAAATGCCCAAACGATTTCTCCATCATCTTACTTATTCCATCGAAATTCTTTTTTTTTTAATGACCCTGTTTTTCGGATCGTCACAGTAGCCTAACCCCTTAACTTTGTCTGGAATAAAGGAATACATTTTTTTTCGTAATTCAACCACTCCGTCTCAGACCCCACCTAAATACCAATGATAATTACACTCTCGGATAACATGGTAGCGTAATAATCCTGAATGTCTCGGTACGAGCAATCGAGTGAAAAAGTTCCTTACCCGCGGAGTACAATAATCCAGCAAAAGACCCGTTGAATCCGATCCGGATCTTCATATAGTCGTCCTGGCACTCAGCCTCGATGTCTGAAACATTAATATCCTTTTTTTTCACACGTTCTTAACGATGAAAAATAAATAAAATGAATTTTCCGTCCATGCAGTTCAAAAGCTTCGCCAATTTAAACGTCATGGTATAATCGCGTTCTTCGCAAGTATAATGCGAAACGTCAAAAAAAGATAAACGGCATGGCGATTAAGAAATTATGGAGACCGAGTATGTTTTTATTGAACATTTGGTTCCACGAGTCGGAGTATGTGTGTATATATACATATATGCACCTATATGTATGAACACATAGATTAGAATGTAACATATATGTATATGTACATATAGATTGATAAAATAAGCATTGGGTTCGGCGAGTGCTATTCTTGATGAGGAGTAGCATACAGTCGGAATACTTCGCAATCCACGTCTACGTATAACAACGTGTCCAAATGAGCGTTAGGCATAGATCAAGACGAGATATTCACGCTAGGCGAGTCAGCCCGGACGGGATGACACAACAACGTATCTTGTAACGATTCATTTTTATGGATCCCATTCATCAACGAATGTTTCGTACCGCCCTTTATATACACTATATATATATATATAATATAATAATATATATATGAGGTATTCCACGTGAATCCGGTGGACTTTTTCCCTGACCCCCACAATTCGATTAATTTTTTAAAATCTGATTTCATTGACTCTAAAAGATACCCTGAATTTTTTTTACATTTTTCGAAACAACCATTAGTCAAAAAAAAAAAAATTCCGAAAAGAACGCTCCTTAAAAATCTGAAAATATTCCCAAAAATGCATGATTAGATGTAAAAAAATTCAAGCTGTCACCCGTAGTGGAAGTATGATTTGTTCTGTGCTTTCTGAGCGATTAACATTTAAAAAAATTCAAGAACCGCTTGCTTCGGGCGGATACTTAAATATTTTGATACCCACAATGAATTTGTTTGACCATTTTTGAATAACCAAATCACAATCATGTACCTTGAACAGTTAGCAATCGAAAAGTTCTGGTATTAATTTCAATCGAAGACGACTTCAATTGAACGAGATTTCTGGGTCGCAAGCAAAAAATTAGAGCCATATATATAGTAGAAGTATCTATTCAATTGTTTTGTTCAATATTATGAAACAAAACATTTAATCTAATTTAAAAAATGTATATACTTTTCAGAAAGCACAGAAAATATCATACTTCCACTTCCACTGCGGCCGATAGCTTGAAAATTTTTACACACAATCACGCATTGTTGGAAATTTTTTCGGATTTTTATATCGGGGCGTTTTTTTCGGAATTTTTTTTTCTTGACGAAGGGTTGTTTTGAAAAATGTAAAAAGAAAATCAGGCTGTCTTTTAGAGTCAATGGAATCAGATGAAAAAAATTAATCGAATTGGCGGGGGTCAGGGAAAAAGTCCACCGCATTCACGTGGAATACCTCATATATATAGGGTGAACCATTTAACGTGACCCCTCCAAATATCTCCGTTGCCTTTGGATTGACGAAAACAAATCCAAACAAACCCAAACAATCCCAACAAACCCAACCAAACCCAAACAGGCCCAAAATGTTTTGGTGAAAAATCATTTTAAGGCCATGATATCATAGGTCATTGGATTTGTCTGAACATCAGCTGCAACGTCTGAATAAAAAAAAACATATTCCCATTTGAAAAACCATTGATGACCTTAAGAACGCAAAAACTATGACCTTGACAGAAATGACTTTTTCACCATTGTATCAGCCCTCCCAAATCAATCAAATTACCTTCTGACATTTTTTTCGTCACTCTAAAGACAACGGAGATATTTAGGGTGGTCACGTTAAATCGTCCACCATGTGTATGTAGGGGCCTTCTATACCGGTACGGGTTTTGCACAGTTTCCCTGTACCCTCGGCAAACGCATTCCAGCGCAGCTTAAGATGGGTGTACACGCAACAAAAGTGAGGTTAGATTATTGAAGTGCAAGTAGGGGGTGATAGAAGGTTCAATTGGGAAGGGCAATACGCAGAAACCCACAAGTCTGTACGTTAGAACTCAGGGAATACATGAGTTCTACGATAATTACAAATGGGACATAGTAAAAAAAATTGCTATCTTTTTCGAGCGTGCTCCGGCGATTTTTCTTCGTACCAACGTCAAAAGTTGGCATAGACTTTTTCCGAAGGGTCTTGAATATACATTTTTTGTGTGTTTTCTTATTTATCTGTGAGATTATAGGTACATCTATTCACAGAGCGTGTAAAATCGTAAAAAAATAAGCAAGTCTCTCGAGCGATATTATATATACGGGGAGTAGAGTGCAAGAAGGAGTTCGCGTCTCTTCCACGTTCGTTGAGCGATTTATGGGAATCGGCTTCGGGAATGCCGTACCCAGATCTATAATCGTTTCTTCTCTCGCGGTAATTGACGATTCCACGGGTGGTATACGACGTTGAACGCGCCCGTTCTCTTGCCTTCCGGAGACGAGGTATACAGCTCCTTCGCACGACTGCACGCGCGTCAGGATAACTGCCATATTTTCTCTATCTACTTTTCTCGCGATGTACAACTGTAAATGAAGAGTGTGGCCATTCTCCGACCGCTCAGTCGATCGATTCCGAAATTTTGCCAACGGGCTCAAAATAAACGAAGTTTTCATGCGTAGGTTTCTCATCTCGTGATTAATTTCTCGTCTCTGTTTAATCAAGGGGGGAGATACCCGTTGGCGAGGAAAAGATTTGCTGATTTTCATGATTTTTTTTTAAAGAAAACATTTTTTTACCATTTTTGAGACTTAGAGAGAAAAGTATTTTTTTTATTGCAAAATGTAACGATTTTTTTTTTAAATTCAATATTTTCGTTTAGCATTTATTTTTTTGTTTGTACCATTTTGTACCACTTTGCTTTTGTTTGTACGATTTAGTCGATTTTCCACATTTATGAGTGTTAGTGAGAGAGACATCTTCAGTTGTTTTTTTCAGATTAATCTCGGCACGTGCCACGCCGTCTGACAACATCTGCCGCAACCCGTTTAGAAAACCGTGCCATACCTCCGCCATTTTTGAGGGTTATTTAAAAAATCACCATGTAGCAGGCAAAAGTAGTAATAAAACATACCCTAAGTCTCGAAAAATGTGAAAAATCTCTTCTTTAAAAAAAATTATGAAAATCAGCCATTTTTTCTTCGCCTGAAGGTATCTTTCCCCTTAAGGTATGTGTGTGCATACATAGATAGTTCGAGTATCGTCATAGCGATACACGTTGCGTAGGTCGATGACGACGTGAAAAAGACGCTGGTGAGCGTCGAAGACAGCGGTTGCGAATCGAACAGTAATGAAGATACCACCGAGATACAATCGAGCCGCTGAACGGATATACACGCATCTGCGAGTTGTCGGGGCTACGCGGATTCTACAGTTTATCGATATATATATATATATATATTAGAAGAAACTACTTATATATATATATATATATATATATATATATATATATATATATATATATATATATATGTGTGTGTGTGTATGTATGCATATATTTATGTTTATATACCGGGTGAGGCAACAACTATTAGCAGTAGTAATATTTTCTAACCTATCAGACTTAGGAGTAAACTTTTCCTACAAAAGTTACATAAAGTACTTCATCAACTTCAAAAAAACGATTTTTTTTCGTTTGATGAATTTCAAAATAGACCTTTTCAAAAATATTGTGTACAAATTTCATAAAGATCTGAGCGGTCTAAGTATTATTTTTCGAGTTCATTTGAACGCGCTCTCCGGCGCGCTGTTACTCGAGTGCGAACTTTAAACGCGTTTTTTTCAAACCCACTTTTTTCTTGCTGCGTTGATTTTTTCTCCAGAAGCACCGCTTCTTACGAAATTTTAACTACACATTCGCCACATGGTTGGCTACTGCTAGAACTCTAATTATTTGAACATATTTATTTTAAGTACTCTTTTTAATCGAAATATGACTCAAAAGAGTCTTATTTTTGGAGAATTTTTTTTAACAGCCGCCATTTTGTTATTTTTGCATTAAAATTAATATTTCTAGTTCGGGCAGTAGCCACAACGGTACTGACCTCAAATCTTCTTGGTTTTTGTGTTCCAAATGAATAATCTACTCAGAAATAACATCAACGAAGCTGAGATCGCTTTTTTTCGAGGGGCTATGCGGATGCTGCTACCAGGGATAGATAAATTATATGAAATTCATTTTTGAAAAATTCATACATTTTAAGAGTTATTTTGTTAAGCCCAAAAAGATTTACATCAATATTTTTTATAGGAAGCATACGAAAAATTCCCAAAAATGTCTAATTTTTTAACCGTCTAAAATGGGATGATCCCATGATTCGAAGGGAGTCATCAAGTGGTGGCTACGATGTTCGTTCAGGTGGTGGCGCTCCGGAGATTTCAAGGTCGCCTCCATTTTTGAAAATGGTACCATTATTTTTTTCAGAATTTTATCAAGGCATTGTGAATAAGCTCACACGCAAAATTTTAAGAGGGTTGATCAAGATCGAGTATTGAAAAGCCATAAAAAAAATAAATGTCAATGTTTTTAGCCTAGAATCGTTTCAAAAAACGGTGCAAACAATTACTTCTATAAAAGGTGCTCAAAGTGATGGCCACCACTCT
>OX632360.1:13850781-14215781 GCA_951751655.1 Ophion costatus | reverse complement strand
CAAAATATTCAATTTTTTTTAATTTTCATTTACGAGTATTTGTATTATTCACTACCTACTTATATGCATCTTTATAAGTAAACGTTAAATGCGAGCACATCTTTCGACAAGATATTTTTGCTACTTTTTTTGCATCAAAGTTATTATTTCACGCACAAAGTTATTACTTTACGCAAAAAAAAAAAACGTTTCAAATAAAATGGAAACCTATATTTTCATGCAAACGGCTCTTCAAAGCAAGAGCAATAAAAAAAACGGAATTGGCCCATTCTTGAAAGGCCTCACTTCGGATTCACGATCACCATGTCACGTTCTTCTCAAAAACCAAAATACTTTCTCGAAACTTCTGCTCGCATCGGCCATATTTTTCAATAAATTTGTCCGAACTTGTTCGAACGGTTCACCCGGTATATATATGGACAATATAATACAATGTAATATTTATAGCGCATGGAAAAAAAGCAAGTACATTTGCGACGAGTGAAAAGAGAGCGGGTGAGAGAATAGGAGAACATTGCGGCAAAGCACCTCTCGGTGTCTGGTATAGAAGCCGAGCGATCACATACGACTTCCGACACCGTTTTAATTGCTGTCGTAACGGTACAGAGACGTATCTCAGAGGCACGGATACACTTCTCTTTTTCGCGAAATAATATTGAAGGTGGATGAAGGAGCAGAGGGGGGCAGGTGGTAGCTGACGAGAGATAGAAAGGGAGAGAGAGAGAGGGGGGGGGGGGGGGGTCAAAGAAATTTTCCTCGAGCGTGTACAGGAATCGAGAGGAAGCTCGTGTACATCGTGTTAGGCACGTGTACGATTCAATCAACGCCACGTCGATAGCGGTCAAGTTAATAAACCTTAAGAGGATCTTCATGGTCGCATCACCTGCCGCGGACTCCTTGCCCCGCCCCCTCCCCCCTCAGTCGTCCCCATCATCAGTAATAATGTGGGGCGCCACGTAAATCGGTGGCTTTATTGAATCACGGATAATCAATTGGCTATATCGATTGCACACGAATTGCACTCGGGCACTCAATTAATCGTGCCCCGTTGCGACCGTATTCGCGAGCTGCTCGTGTGTGTTACTCGAATTATTTGCCGAGATCGGCTGTTCAACATTAGTTTTATTTTTAATACTCTAATATGCCTATATTTATGTTTACACGATATTGCAATTTTTAATATCTTTCATGTTTATAAAAATAAACATAAAAGATATTGAAAATTGATATACGATATACATAAAAATGTATATACGATTTTTTTTCACATCTTTTTTTATGTTCTTATTTACGTTTGTACGATATTTTTATTTTTCATACTTCCATACGTTTATATCGATGTTTATATTTGATGATACTTTTTTCATTTCTGTACAACTAGTTGCGCTGTTGGAATAACTTATTCGTATAGAGAGAAAAAATTCCCCTCTCATTCGAAAACAGTAGTAAACAAAGTATACGCTGAAGAACGATGAGGCACGAATGGTGGTACGGGATAGTGCAGTGACGAGTGTAGAGTAAAAGTAACAACGATGGGATTGCCGAAGCACGCGGGCCGTACGAAGCTGCGTCATGCTAGTATTATGAAATCGCAGAGTCCGCATGTAGTTAGGATATGGTAGAGTTATAATACGATGCTGACACGATGTCTGTGAATTTTCGGTTTCTCGTCCGATTGATCGAAATTGGCGTGAAAGTGGCCCAAACTTTTTTTACCCTCTGATGTGTCAAAGTAAACGTTTCGTGAATTTCCCTGCACTTTGTTTTATCTGAATCTGGCTAGTAGAATTGAAAGATGCGATTTTTCTTCCATAAGGACAACAGCGCTTGACACCCTTCAGCATTCGTAAGTCATGTTATAAAAGTTTAACGGTTAATATTTTTGTTAATATTCAAATGTTTGTGTGTGCGTGTGTGTAATCTTATAAATGTTGATTTCTGAAATTTATCTTTGAATAAAGTTCAATTTCGTACTGAAGTTTATCTTATAACGAACTCCAGTTTTTCGTACTTAATTTTATCTTATACTGAACTTCATATTTACTAAATTCCATCTTATTCTAAATTTCATCTTCGCTGGAGTTCATCCTACAATCAACTTCGACGCTCTACCAAACTGCACCTCGTAGTCAATTTCAGTTTTTACCTGAAGTGTATCTTATAATAAACTTCAAAATTGGACCAATGTATATCTTATAACAAACTTCAGTTTTTTCATAGAATTTAATATTATGATAAACTTGATTTCGACTAAAGTTTGTCTCACAATAAACGTCACATTTACTGAAGTTCATCTCATATTGAGTTTGGGCTTCGAACTGAAGTTTGTCTCATAGTAAACTGCATTTTTCTTCAAATTTATCCCATAATAAACTTCAATGCTGTAGGCACTGAAGTTTATTAGGATCGAAACTTTAGTAAGAGCTGAAGTTTATTGCGAGATGAACTTCCGTAAACACTGAAGCTTACTACAACCTGAACTTCAGTGAAAACACGGAAGTTTATTAGGAGGTGAACTTCAGTAAAAACTGAAGTTTTTTGCGAGCTGAACACCAACCAGACTGAAGTTTATTACGTACTGAACTTCAGTAAACGGACGTTTATATTGAGATGAACTTCAGTAAACGGAAGTTTATAACGAGCTGAACTTCAGCAAACCGGAAGTTTATAGCGAGTTGAATTTCAGTGAACCGGAAGTTTATTGCGAGTTGAATTTCAGTAAAAGCTGGAGATTATTGCGAGCTGGACTTCGGTGAAGGCTGAAGTTTATTGCGGGTCGAAGTTCAGTAAAAATTACGTTTATTGCGGGGTGGACTTTCGTGAAAACTGAAGTTTATTACGAACTGCACTTCAGTAAAAACTGAAGCGTGTGAAGCTATTGCGTGCTGAGCTTCAGTGAAAACTGAAGTTTATTGCGTGTTAAGCTCAGTAAAAACTGATGTTTATTGCGAGCTGAGCTTCGCTAAAAACTGAAGTTTATTGCGAGCTGAGCTTCGCTAAAAACTGAAGTTTATTGCGAGCTGAGCTGAGCTAAAAACTGAAGTTTATTGCGAGCTGAGCTTCGCTAAAAACTGAAGTTTATTGCGAGCTGAGCTTCGCTAAAACTGAAGTTTATTGCGAGCTGAGCTGAGCTAAAAACTGAAGTTTATTGCGAGCTGAGCTTCGCTAAAAACTGAAGTTTATTGCGAGCTAAACTTCGGTGGAGACTGAAGTTTATTGCGAGCCCGACTTCATTAAAACTGGAGTTTATTGTGAGCCGAACTTCAGTAAAACTGAAGTTTATTGCGAGCTGGACTGTAGTGAAAACTGGAGTTTATTACGAACTGAACTTCAGTAAAAAAAACTGAAGCGTGTGAAGCCATTGTGTGTTGAGCTTCGGTGAAAACTGAAGTTTATTGCGAGATGAACTTCCGTAAACACTGAAGCTTACTACAACCTGAACTTCAGTGAAAACACGGAAGTTTATTACGAGGTGAACTTCAGTAAAAACTGAAGTTTTTTGCGAGCTGAACACCAACCAGGCTGAAGTTTATTACGTAGTGAACTTCAGTGAATGGACGTTTATATTGAGATGAACTTCAGTAAACTGAAGTTTATAACGAGCTGAACTTCAGCAAACCGGAAGTTTATAGCGAGTTGAATTTCAGTGAACCGGAAGTTTATTGCGAGTTGAATTTCAGTAAAAGCTGGAGATTATTGCGAGCTGGACTTCGGTGAAGGCTGAAGTTTATTGCGGGTCGAAGTTCAGTAAAAATGACGTTTATTGCGGGGTGGACTTTCGTGAAAACTGAAGTTTATTACGAACTGCACTTCAGTAAAAACTGAAGCGTGTGAAGCTATTGCGTGCTGAGCTTCAGTGAAAACTGAAGTTTATTGCGTGTTAAGCTCAGTAAAAACTGATGTTTATTGCGAGCTGAGCTTCGCTAAAAACTGAAGTTTATTGCGAGTTGAGCTTCGCTAAAAACTGAAGTTTATTGCGAGCTGAGCTTCGCTAAAAACTGAAGTTTATTGCGAGCTGAGCTTCGCTAAAAACTGAAGTTTATTGCGAGCTGAGCTGAGCTAAAAACTGAAGTTTATTGCGAGCTGAGCTTCGCTAAAAACTGAAGTTTATTGCGAGCTGAGCTTCGCTAAAAACTGAAGTTTATTGCGAGCTGAGCTTCGCTAAAAACTGAAGTTTATTACGAGCTAAACTTCGGTGGAGACTGAAGTTTATTGCGAGCCCGACTTCATTAAAACTGGAGTTTATTGTGAGCCGAACTTCAGTAAAACTGAAGTTTATTGCGAGCTGGACTGTAGTGAAAACTGGAGTTCATTACGAACTGAACTTCAGTAAAAAAAAACTGAAGCGTGTGAAGCCATTGTGTGTTGAGCTTCGGTGAAAACTGAAGTTTATTACGATCGGAACTTTAGTAAGAGCTGAAGTTTATTGCGAGATGAACTTCCGTAAACACTGAAGCTTACTACAACCTGAACTTCAGTGAAAACACGGAAGTTTATTACGAGGTGAACTTCAGTAAAAACTGAAGTTTTTTGCGAGCTGAACACCAACCAGGCTGAAGTTTATTACGTACTGAACTTCAGTGAATGGACGTTTATATTGAGATGAACTTCAGTAAACGGAAGTTTATAACGAGCTGAACTTCAGCAAACCGGAAGTTTATAGCGAGTTGAATTTCAGTGAACCGGAAGTTTATTGCGAGTTGAATTTCAGTAAAAGCTGGAGATTATTGCGAGCTGGACTTCGGCGAAGGCTGAAGTTTATTGCGGGTCGAAGTTCAGTAAAAATGACGTTTATTGCGGGGTGGACTTTCGTGAAAACTGAAGTTTATTACGAACTGCACTTCAGTAAAAACTGAAGCGTGTGAAGCTATTGCGTGCTGAGCTTCAGTGAAAACTGAAGTTTATTGCGTGTTAAGCTCAGTAAAAACTGAAGTTTATTGCGAGCTGAGCTTCGCTAAAAACTGAAGTTTATTGCGAGCTGAGCTTCGCTAAAAACTGAAGTTTATTGCGAGCTGAGCTTCGCTAAAAACTGAAGTTTATTGCGAGCTGAGCTTCGCTAAAAACTGAAGTTTATTGCGAGCTAAACTTCGGTGGATACTGAAGTTTATTGCGAGCCCGACTTCACTAAAACTGGAGTTTATTGTGAGCCGAACTTCAGTAAAACTGAAGTTTATTGCGAGCTGGACTGTAGTGAAAACTGAAGTTTATTACGAACTGAACTTCAGTAAAAAAAACTGAAGCGTGTGAAGCCATTGTGTGTTGAGCTTCGGTGAAAACTGAAGTTTATTGCGCGTTGAGCTTCAGTAAAAACTGAAGTTTACTGTGAGCAGAACTTCAGTAAAACTGAAGTTTATTGCGAGCTGGACTTTAGTGGAAAGTGAAGTTTATTACGAACTGAACTCCAGTAACAACTGAAGAGTGTGAAGCTATTGCGTGCTGAGCTTCAGTGAAAACTGACGTTTATTGCGAGCTGGATTTTAGTGGAAACTGAAGTTTATTACGAACTGAACTTCAGTAAAAACTACAGCGTGTGAAGCTATTGCGTGTTGAGCTTCAGTGAAAACTGAAGTTCATTGCGTGTTGAGCTTCAGTAAAAACTGAAATTTATTGCGAGCTGAACTTCAGTAAAAAGTGAAGTTTATTGCGAGCTGAACTTCCGTAAAAACTGAAGTTTATTGCGAGCTGAACTTCAGTAAAAACTGAATGAATCATGCAATGTAAAATAGATTCGTGAATTTCAATCACAATCCGACTCAGTTTTGAATGTTTTTTTTTCTGGTGGTGTCATTGTTTTTCTTCAGAGTGCGAAAAAACTATGTTTGTAGAAACTAATACAGCAAGCGTGTTTTCCGTAACACGTTTATCCCACAACCCTTGATTTTGGGGTGTTTATCTCACCCCAAAACACAACTGCCAAAAACACACGAACGAAATTTCTGGCACAGGTTAGTTGAAAATAAAAAAAATCGAAAGAGTGAAAATGATTTGAAAAAACATTGCATGCCGATATACTAACGTTGTACTCTGGTGGTATTGGGTCTGTATCTTCTGTGCTCGCGGTCCCACGTTTCCGGATGTCTGCCCCATTCCTCGTCGGTTCCACCGGCGCTTCCGGTGCCGCCACTACCGACTCCACCGCCGCCTCCTCCCGTGCCACCCCCGGCCAAGCCCTGAAGGCCCTGAAGAGTCTGCAGAGCCTGAAGATTCGGGCTGAGAGGTCGGCTCTTGAGCGAAGGCACAGGCACGTAGGTGGCTCCCTCGCCCACGTAGACCACCTGGAAATCGCATTCATGAATATCTTCGACTTTTTTTATAGCTTTCTCCCTCACTTGCTCTCACTGGGGCGGAGTGTACTCCGTGTGTATGGATTATTGCGGCCATCGATAAATTCGTATCGTCTGCTTTTTTACGTTCGTACACGTACAGTCGATAATCATCGCGACTGTATCGAAGCAAACGAGTTCAGAGGCCAACCATTCACGATGAGCCGGACCTTTTTATTTTTTTCCCTTCGAGGTCCAACCCTTCGAGCATCGACGACACGTCCCCTTGACTCGGGTGTCCTTTTCTGGCTCAGAAGCCAGCCTGTAGTTCTAACGATACTTTCAATTCGTTTAAGGGGCGCCACTAGTGCGACTGTCCGAAAAAGGTGATATTTAGGAATTTATTAAAAGAAAAGTATTGTATCGAACGTTTTGAAATTATGTAAATACAGTCATTTTTTTGTACGAAAATATGCAATTTTCAGAGACTTCTGCGCCGTCTTTCGAGTCGCAAAAAAAATTCTCCCACTGGTGCAGTAAACTACAATTGCCTGTACAATGACGTAGGATTGTGAAAAAATTGAAATCGAAGAATATGGTGACGTTTTGAAAAAAATATCCAAATTACGCTTAAAAATCTGATGGCTTTTTGCATGGAAAATTGACCTTTTTTATCCCATCGAAAAACTGGAAAGTCATTGTCTGGAGAACCAAATACTAAATACGCTGAAACAAGATTTAAGTCGATCGGATGATTTTACTCGAGTTAGAACTGCAGCAAATTTGAAAGATGTTTTCGGAAAAACGCGTTGAAAGATAAAAAAGCAGCTGCTCTTTAGAAGGCTGTGTAGTTGAAAAACTATTTGAGATCCGCAATTGAAATTGTAGTATGTTACTCTAGGAGCTATAACTATCGAAAAATACAACAAAAAATCGATTTTTTTTAAGTGTCACACTAGTGGACCATACATCTGATTAATTTGGAATTTCGTGTACCTATGTATTTTCACTCGCTGATCACGAATATCATATTGAAAATACCCGCAAGTTTCATATTCAAGGTCAACACTCGAAAATTAATTTTTTAACAGTTTTTCTGTGTTTTTTTAGTGAATGTTCATTTTAAAGAAAAATGCTTCCTACAAAAGTTGTAGTCTATAAAAATATTGATCTTTTATGTCCTATATAATTTTTGTCTAAAACTATTCCATTTCGAGAAAAATGGGATAATGGTCCAATAAGTGAAAATTGCTTGGGTTCATTAGGTTCGATATTATCTACTTATCTATAGTAACGGATCAGTAACAGCAAGAGTATAGATTATGTTCATTAGCCCACGCAAACCCAAGGAAAAAATCAAATTTGAACTGAAACAAACCCAACAAAAAATCCAAACACAAATCTAAACAAAAAGCCCAAATAACCCATAGTAAAAAAAGAAGCAAAATTAAATAAAAAGCCCAAGCAAGCCCAATAAAAACCACACCCAAACAACCCAAACAAATCCAAACAAACAAACCCAAACAAAAAATGCAGCAATAATATATAATACAAAAAGAAACTAAAATAAAAGAAAATTTTTTTTTTTATTAAAAAAAATGAAATAAAAAGCAAAAAAAACATGCGCTTTAAAGACTAAACTTCAACCTTCCCGCGGTATAGTGCGTAAGTAGATAATATCGAAACTAATGGAGCTAAGCAATTTTCCCTTATTGGACCATTATCCCATTTTTCTCGAAACGAAATGGTTTTAGATAAAAACTGTATGAAACATAAAATATCAATATTTTCATAGGCTATAACTTTTATGGGAAACATTTTTCTCCAAAATGAATATTTACTAAAATAAAACAGAAAAACTGTTAAAAAATCAGTTTTCGTGAGTGTTGACCTTGAAAGTCCAATTTGCGGATATTTTCACTATGATATTCATAATCAGCGAGTCAAAATCCATGGGTACACGAAATTCCAAATTAATCAGAGGTATAGGCTTTTCGGAACAACACATTTTTTTCTGCTCCTTTTTCATGTATGTGACGCCCATGAAAAATAATTTAATTGAATTTCTAATTCAGTATTCGGTCTTGGGTCGACATTCTACACGAAATATCAAAATTTCAGTATGCTTGGGAAATAATTCTTCTATATTTGCTTTCCAAAAAAGTGCAAACTTTTCGAGACTGGAGCGGATATCACGGTTGAAAATGGCTCACCGGTGAATTTAAAGCTTCGCATCCGGTTATATGATATGTCAGAGAGCCGAGTCGTCGAAGCATTAATCGGAAAAATTGAATAGACGCGCGGCGCTTATGAAATTCTCGAAGAGGAAACTTGGCTTTGCAAAGAGAAGATTGATGAATTTGTGGGTAAATAGCGGAAAAGTAAGTAATCGCATCGATCCTTCGCGTATACTCATTAATTTTTTGTACACCGGATAAAATGGTTGGAACGCGGCAAATGAGTGGGAACATTGCGCACCTTGCATCAGGAAAAACACGAGAAAAGCGCGCATGCGCGTGCACGAACTGCTCCATACGGGTGAGGCAAAACCGCGGAAATGATGATCTCTCACTCGTCAATGTGTACCGTATGCACTCGCTCGCATACACATACACGAGGTTTGTTAAAAAAGTAAGGTGACTTTTTAAATTTCTCGGGCTACATACATTCGATTTTCGATTTTTTTGTCGTTATGTTACTATACTATAGTAAATTGTGTATTTGGAAACTAAATTATGTATTTGGAAACTAAAAGCAAGTATCCGTTATGCAGGAGGGCTATGTGTAACGAGCACCGAATGTACTTATGCGTCGATTGCGGTAAACGTCAATAATAAGAAGTTATCGAAGTAAAAAAATGCGGAAAATATACGTTTTCAATAATTAATCTACCGAAGCAGTCGATTTTTCACTATCCCGAACATGCTCAAATTCAAACCTCCGAATAAATATACTTTTTGGAAAGACGGTCGACACTTTTATTTTTTTCGTATCTACAAACATTCCTGTTTAAAAATCTCAAAGGACTTTTTTTTTAATATTTTGCAAAAAAAAATACGATCTTTTTCATGCAAGTACGTATTTTTCGACGCATCTACCACTTTGAACGAATGTTTGGGTACCTAATTTTTTATTTCCTTAAAAAATAATTTTTGGGCAATAAAATAAGGATCATTGGCTATAAAAAATGTCTTTCCAAAGAAAGTTTTTTTTTTCTTAAGAAATAATTTTTGGGCAATAAAATAAGGATCATTGACTACAAAAAGCCTGTCCAAAGAAAGTTTTGTTTTTTTTAAAGTAATTTTTGGACAATAAAATAAGGATGATTGGCTATAAAAAACGTCTTTCCAAAAAGGCATATTTACCAAAATACAGCGATCTGAAAAATGTATGGGGTCCGATCGACCCCACTGGCAGTCAGATGTTCGTGGCGGTGCAGTCGAAGGGTTGAAGATTAATCATTTCAAAAATACCATGTAACAGCCAAAAGTATTAACATAACATACCCTAGGTGTCAAAAATGATAAAGAGATTTTTTCTTTGAAAAAAAGCTCATGTAAATCAGCATTTTTTCCTCACCTAAAGGTATCTCCCCCCTTAATGGCAACTCCAGATTCAAAGTGCCCTTACTCCCACCCCGCCTTTTCAATGTCCATTTCTTTCAACCAAAACCAGTGACGTATCATGAACTCAGTAATGACTCCGTGATACCGAAAAATGAATGAAACGCGAACCAGTTCGAGGCGCGTAATGACCGCGGTATTTCCGGAAGCGAATAATAATTTGAATTAAATAACGGATTCGAAGTGTTCGCCGTTAAGCGCGTAACGTTTCTCCGTATGATTTTCGAATGATGTCTAATTTCTAGTATAATTTCTAATGACTCACCCTGTGTATGTATCATGAAAAAAACGGGAGGGGGGGGGGGGAGAAATAGTCGGCTGCATAGCGGCACGCGTGCAGCTACGATTTCCCGTCAGTGTGGCGTGCATGCACACTCCAGCCGTGCGCAGGAATAAAAAAAAGCAGAGAGAACGAGAAAAAAAAGCGACGAAGTGCCGCCGCTCGAGTATACGAGATGCTTTCTCGTGGATCTTGTAAAAGAATACACGATATGATAGAACTAAACGAGAAGACAAGAACAAACAACAACAACAAGGAAAAAGCGACGAAAGAAGCGCGGGAAATTTCCGTGTTGGAGAAATATCGACGGAGCATAGGCAAGCAATAGTCTCGTGTACAGGGCGTTCCTTACGAGCAGGAATATGCATAATATCGCGTGTACTTAAGGATGTTGAGTCCCAAATCGCAAATGACGATAAAATTCTGAAAATTTGGTATGTTTTTGTATGAAGTACTTCAGAGGTCGTGTAAAAATTTCACGACAATTAGGAGGCTCGTTATTGAACAATTAACATTCACAAATTAAATGTTGTTTTATGGAAACTAATGCAACTTTGCAATAAGTTTTTTTTTTGACCTCTCAATTTTATAATATCTACAATATACTGAAAGCAACGGAAACAAAACGAAGTTTATTGATAAATTTTCTTTTATTTCTTTTAAAAATTGTTCTTAACAAAATGTTAATTTTTTAATAACGAGCTTCCTAATCGTCGTGAAATTTTAACACGACCTCTTAAATACTTCATACAAAAAACATAACAAATTTTCAGAATTTTCTTATTATTTTTTATTTCAACCCTTCAGGAGGTTGAAGTAATGATGATAGAATTCTGAAAATTTGGTATGTTTTTACATGAAGTATTCAGGAGGTCGTGTAAAAATTTCATGACGATTAAGAAGCTATTTATTGAACAATTCACATTAACATGTTTCATAGGAACTCAACATCCTTAAGGGCAGATGTACACCTAGGAGCCGGAAAAAGGGCATTTTCGTGAATTTTTTCAAGGAAAACTATTTTAAATTTTGGATTGGGGTTTTAATTATCTCAAAGTATGTACATTCAAAAATATGTTTAATTTTTTTTATTTAAAAATATCAAAAATATACAAGAATATCGTATGATCCTTGGAACGTCGTAAAAAAAATCAATACCCAAAATTTCTCGAAGACCAATGAACCGATTGCCTTGAGGTTTTTTGTGGTTATTCTATACGCCATTATCTAGTACTTGTCATAGGATTTTTTTCCGTTACTTAGTTTTTGTTTTATAGGCAAAATAATAACTAATTTTTTGCCGAAAAATCACTATTTATATTCAAACGTCCGCCATTTTGTCAAAAATTGATATTTTCAAAATCAGCTATGACAAGTACTAGATAATGGTGTATAGAATGACCACAGAAAACTTCAAGGCATCGGTTCGTTGGTTTTCGAGAAATTTTGGGTACCGATTTTTTTACGACGCTCCAAGGATCATACAATATCCTTGTATATTTTTGATATTTTTAAATAAAGAAGATTGAACATATTTTTGAATGTATGTACTTTTAGATAGTTAAAAACCCTAATCCGAAATTTCACATAGTTTTCCTTGAAAAAATTCACAAAAATGACCTTTTTTCCGGCTCCTAGGTGTATATCTGCCCTTTAAAAAAAATCCGTTTTGGAGAAGATATTTAAGGGACACCACCGGACGCGTAAGAAAAATCGGGTGGGTTGCATTTTCTCAAGGTATACCAATTCGACAATGTTCGAAAAAAAATTGACGCTCGAATGTTGAAAATTGACCAAGTTACGGACAATTTAGCGAGAGCAGGTGGCGTAACGATTAATGTATACAGTGGGTAGAACAAAAAGTATTTGTACATCTCACCCGAAGCTGTTGTTAATTTGGCTAGATTTGTTTGGTCGTATATTCCCAAGATTTTTGTAAACAGGGAAAATGATTTTTCTCGACCTGGCCGGAATCATAACTCTAGCCATAATTATCCGATTTTCAATGTAACAAAACCTAAATTTCCTTAATTGCAGTAGCTATCGTTGTACGGAGCCAATTTTTTGTTTGAAATTTAGTATTTTTTAAGTCCCCGAATATAGGTAAAAATTTCACCAAAATTGCACTTTACTAAAAAGAATTTTGTGACCATTTTTTTTATTTTCGAAAAACGGTTACGCAACAACGTGACCTACATTTACATAGATTATACAAAAAATATATTCTTATTTTTTAGACCAACTAATATATTGTTTTTTTTCAGACCAACTAATGTCGAGTTGCGGATCTGGCCGTTGGACCAAATTTTTCATATAGAGGCTCTATTATGCCTCAATGCCGTTAACTTTCTATTTTGTAACCTTTCATTGACACATTTCGGTCGATTTTCACTGAAAAAAATCAGGAATTCATTCCAACATTTCTTACTACGTCCGCATAATTAAAATTCGGAAACTATAAAACCGAATTGTTTCAAAAAATTATTGAAAAGTTTACAATTTGTGAAAGGGAGCATTTCATTTCAAATTCGTCCGGGTCAAAATGACCCAGCGTAGCGACGTAGGAATAAAACAAAAATTTACACCAAATCATTTCGATGTATGCTCAAACCATACCTTTTTTTCCAAATCTCAAATAACTTATCTAGTAGGCAAAAAAAATCGAAAAAACAACTTTTTCGGCTCGTCAAAGTGGTGCTCTCCTTTAAGGGGTTACCCCCACTTGCGATTTTGAAAAAATCGATTTTTTTTTTAATTCCATTTTTTTTAAGTATACGTATCTGAGGATACGTCCTGAAAATTTCAAGTCGATCCGAACAAAATTGACTGAGATATGAGCGTTGAAAGAGAAGAATCCGTTGTGTAAACGACCGGCTAATTGAAACTTTAAACGCGTTTTTCTCAAAATGGCATTTCTGAAGTCGGTGACCAAGATTACTCGAACACTAATGAACCGATCTTCTTGAAATTTTGCAGGCTTATTTAATACATAAAAATGTAGTCTTTAATCGTTCGATTTTTTTTTCGAAACAAATGGCCGATTTATAGCCAAAAAACGGCCGTTTTTTTCGTTAAAATCGAACCATTAACTTTGACTGTCCGCCATTTTGTGAAAAATGAATATTTTTTTAAATCCTTCGATTAAAGACTAGTTTATACTTATATTTGACTAAATCCATCCGCATTTTTTTTTCAGATGATCCACTTCGCCGCAATGTTGGTCACCGCGAACCGTGTATATAAAAACATTATTTCATTGACGGCCATTTGCCACTAAACAATGTAATATTTTTCAATAAAAAAATTACTGAAAGTTCTTCAAGATGTTTTCTTTAAGATGGTATATTGATCGATCAAAAAAGTTTTGTAGTTTTCTTTAAAAAAATTCATGAAAAAAGCCTTTTTTTGCGCTACAAGTGGGGGTAACGCCTTAACAAACTGAAAATAAAAAATCGGCTGGTTTTTTCGAGGCTTCCGGGCAAATTCATGAGACGGACAATTTGATGTTAATTTTGCAAGCCAGGACCGACCACCTGTAGCTCGAAATTCTAACGAGTTCCTTGACCACGAAAAAAGCCTCGAAATTTTCATTTTTTTGCCGTGACGCCCGATCGCGCGTAGCGTCATTTTTTCTTTGCCCCGCAGTAAGCCGGACGAGGGAAGGAAATCGTTAATGTCTAGTTCCCAAGACGGTTACTCGGGTAAGGAATGCCCCGTGTGTACATTTATAGTACTGGTGTAACTGTTCGTCGTGGGGAGGAGAGCGGAGCTTGTCACGTCGACGACTCGTCGACCACTCGCTGGGCCGAGTTGAGCCTGAGGTAAATTTACTCCGTGCAAATATATAAATATATATATATATATATATATATATATATATATCGTTTATATAGATGTATATAGAGATGATGAGTACGAGGATACTCGACTTGGTAAATTGGAATCGCATCGCCGACTCCCGCGCATTCATGCGTCGATTAACGGTCACGCGGTCGCCGCGTCGAGAGTCATTAGTCGAGTTACGAGATATATCTCATCCTGCGGCTCTCTCTCTGTCTCTCTCTCTCTCTTATCGTAGGCCGCGCCGTAGGTATTCTTACCTGGGTATTAGGTCTACCGCACCCGGACGTATCATCGACGAGAGTCCGATGCAGCCCGTGATTCATTCGCCGCACTTGCTCGTCTTCTTTTATTTATTTATTTATTTATATTTATTTATTTGTTTATTTATTTATTTGTTTATTTATTTATTCATTTATTTATTTATTTATTTATTTATTTGTTTTTTATATTTATTTGTTTATTTATATATTTTTTTTTGTCCGTGTGTAGACACGGGCAAAAAAGCGATGAAGGTAAATCCTCCTCAAGGACCTTATGGGCTGACTTCATACACGGGCCGAGAAGTTTTTTCGACACGTTCGGGAAAAAACGTGGTGTCAGGGGATGGGAATAATTGATATTTTGTATAATTCGCCTTGGATATGAGGCTTGTCGTTGGCTATGTGAAGGCGGGACATCACTGTGACGGG
Organism: Ophion costatus; assembly: GCA_951751655.1. Classification (NCBI taxonomy): domain Eukaryota; kingdom Metazoa; phylum Arthropoda; class Insecta; order Hymenoptera; family Ichneumonidae; genus Ophion; species Ophion costatus. The sequence goes on along the minus strand of OX632360.1, from coordinate 14,201,083 downwards.
TGGAAAAAAAACGATTTTTTTTTTGCATTCTACGTACTGAAACCTTCAACTACTTTTTTTTCTTTCAATTGAAGGACTTGAACGACGAAGGACGTTCAATTTTTAAAAAATCCGTCATTTCAGTAGCTATCGTAGCTGTTTTTTTTAATGTTAGTGTTTTTTTGGCCCTCGAATACGAGTAAAAGAATTCGCCAAAATTGCACTTTATTTACACCCGCTGTTTTTTATTTTTGATGTTTTCTCTCGAAAAAACGACGGACTGAAAAAACGGACCAACTGGTGTCAAGCTATCGTTCCGGCCGTTGGACCATATTTTTTTTACAGAGGCTCTATTATAACTCGATAAAGATTGAACTAAAAAAAAATTATGAAAATTTAGATGAAATCAGATTAACGTACGCTCAACAACATACCTGCTTTCTAAAATCCAAATAAATAATCCAGTAGACAAAAAAGATCGGTAGAAACGACCGTTTTCGGCCCGTCACAGTGTCCCCTTAAATTTTCTGCAGTATCCTTATAACGGATGACAAGCTCTTCGGTTGGTCACTTTACCCGATTCTCCAATTCTTCCCGAATCTCCAAGCCTGCTCCAATTTAGCCGTCCAAATCTAATAGCCTCCCATGGGCAACCGATCAGGCGGTATTTTGGCGATTTCATTATGGCATTTAGGCCCTTAAGGCGGGATTCTACTTTGAAACTTTGAAAAGGCTAAATTGGATGAAAACACCCACCTGGAACACGTCGAAGGCATATTATATGGCCCAGGCATCGCTGATTAAGGGTAAGATAATTTTTTCTACGATTTATCACTCACCAAAACTTTAAACGCGTTTTTCTCGAAACGACATTTTCAAGTACCGTGGTCGTGATGCCTCAAAAAGTACTGAACCGATCCTTATGAAATTTGGAACACACATTCTATATGTGTGTACCAACCGACCTAAGTACAATCAACTTAAAGTTTTGATTAGAACTATTTTTTTATTGCAAAAAAAGACCCAAAAAAAACGCATTTTTTTTTTCGTATTTTAGCCGCCATTTTGTTAATTTTGCACGTATATAAAATATTCTAGTTAGGTCGGTTCCTGAAGACATACTGAACATGAAACTATTTGATTTTTTTGTTTCAGACCATCCGTCGGGAAGATTTCACGACCACGGCAACGGTACCTGCTTTTCGAGGCGTTGGCTTTAAACATATTTTACGTGTACAAAAAATGAATAAAATACATTAAAAATTTTTTTTTATGTACTTAAAGAGTGTATTTATTGAACAGTTTAAACCCCATATCGATATCTTTAATAGTATTCTCAGAAAAAATTCACGAAAATAGCGTTTTTTTCATGGTTTCAAAGTAGAATCCCGCCTTAAAATAAGCGCACAATTGTTACCACAGGACCGAGCGAAATTGCTGTTTTTTTTCAAATTTACAATCACAACTCATATCGTAAAGTTGTCCCGTGAAATTATCGCGTCCCCCGCATTTCCAATAATCGACCAAGGTCTCGAACCGTTTCTCACAGGGTTAAACAGTTCCTTGTTGAGTGCGCGGTCGACAACGCGAGTTTTTTCTTTTTTTACCTTTTGCGCGTGGATTTTTGACGTAATGAGTACCGGGACTGCGTCAACTGAGGCGTGACGCTGTTACTATATATATATATATATATATATATATATATATATATATATATATATATATATATATATATATTTATTTATTTATATTCGCATATATATATATATATATATATATATATATATATATATATATATATATATATATATATATATATATATATATGCGAATCTCTACGAAACGCTGCACTCTCGCGAGTGTCCTTCTTCATCCCGTGGCGCGGTTATATACGAGTCGATGATCGGAGACGTGAGCTCGAAGAATCCCGTGCCTTTTTTCCGGCCGGCGCCTCGGACATTGAACAAAGACCGGGGCAGAGTCCACTGTACCCGCGATACAGAGGGTGTCTCAAATAATGATCTGACATTTTTATTTATTGATAAAACGTATTATGTGTTCGAAAAGTGCGAATATATTTATTTCAATATAAGGTACAAATTTGGAGGTTATGCGTGGAACACAATATCCGATAAATGGCATAAACGGCATGGACCTGGAAGACATTCTTTCAACAAGATGGCGCAACCTGCCACACTCCGCGCGAAACAATGCAGTTATTGCAGATGAAGTTTCATGGACTGCAAAAAACTAGGCGTGTTCAACGTGTGTTCAAAGTATGTAAGGTAACACAACGTAAAGAGTGGACACGCGTTGACATGTTGATTGTACACACTTGTGCATTTGGTAATACGTAATGCGTCACAATTACACACGTATTAAAATTACACGAGCTATTTATCGGATATTCCACACATAACCTCCGTTCTTGTACCTTATATTAAAATTTAAATATTCGATCTTTTCGAATAAATAATATTTTTTAATGATCAATAAAAATGTCAAGTCATTTTCGGACACCCTATATATTTCGCGGTTCGTCGATGAACGCGATCGTACGCGACCGCCGCCGGTGTACGAGTACCGGAACATAATACAGTACCAGAGCTATACAATTTTGTATGTGGAATATACTCGACAAGGATATTTTCCGGCTACTCATATTCAATGGCCGAATTTCATACTCGAACTATATGCGTCCAAGTACTTTCTTACTTGAGTACTCGAGGTTGGTATTTCCAAAAAACGATTTTTTAAGCAGTAGGTATAGATATAAGTTGATCGGCCTGAGAATAAAAACAGTTGTATTGAATATTTGGACGAAAAAAAAATTCCCTCCAGGTCTGGTGTCGTATAATACCAACTTGGTTGACTATTATTCCGGATCTACATGTCAACGCAACTTCAAAATGTACATCGTGATCGCAGGGAGCAAAATGAGTTGCAATAACGCGCATATTAGGCATTGTTTCGTAAAACAGAGTTACTTTGAACAGATTTTGGAAGCTTTTTGTAGGTAACTTTTTTTTAACAAACTAAATTCTAAATTCTTTTGCTCCAATAAAACAATGTGTCCTGTGGCTTTCAAATGTATAAGAAAGTCAACCCCATCCCCCACAATTTCATACATATTTTCAAGTGTCAAAGTAACCTCGAAAATGGGATTTCTTTGACAAGGCATTGAAATGCAACTTACACCAAAAATAAAGGTTTACTTCATCATTTTGATTTAAAAAATTAATTTTTTATGCATTATACATGGAATTAAATGAGAAACAATGATTCTTTACAATTAAATTCTCATCTTTGTTAAGCGGTCTTCCCACTTTAAACGCTGGAAAAAGGCTAGTATCGTAATTTTTAAAATAGGTTTATATTATAGATATTGGTATAAAAGTTGTTACACTTAATAAATACACTTAAAAAAATGATTTATTCAAGTCACTATTCATAGACGAAAATGGTAGTTAAAAAAATGTCCTAAAAAAATTGTAGGCCTGCGCTGTTCATGAAATCTCGGAGATGGATCATCCGAAAGAAAAAAATCAAACGGTTTTAGATTTAATATGCTAATGGCTATAGGGCATATCATACGATTTTTGATATATGCAAAAATAACAAAATGGCGGACATTTTTCGAAAAAACCAAAAAAAAAACGCTTTTTTCACCGTTTTTGGCAAAAAATAGTAAATATCATCATTAAAAAAAATCCTTCATATGCGCTATAGCTATAGTTGTAAAGAATATGTGGTTTAAATTTCATAAGGTTCAATAGTTTCGAAGATTTTATCAATCAGCCGTCGAAAAACGTTGCTTCGAGAAAAACGCGCTTAAAGTTTGCTTGGGTTACACGAATACATAATTTTTAATAAAAATCTATTTCGAAAGTGTATTTATTAAGTGTAACAACTTTTATATCAATATCTATGATATATACCTATCAAAATAATTAATGAAAATAGCCTTTTTAGCGTCTAAAGTGAGAAGGCCCCTTAAGGAAACATTTGACATGGAAATGTCAAGTACCTAGCGTACAATTATCGGCACTTAAGCAGTCTAATAATTATCATTCAAATCAAAATCAACTTGAGCAACATTACAATCAACTTTAGCAACGTTATAATAAACTTGAACAACAAATTTGGGCATAGGAAAAGAAAGTTAAAAAAGATTTAGTCAAAATCGTATTTTGGTGCTGTGTTTAAAGTAGCCCAAAAATTTTCAAATTCATCCTTAATGTCAATTTAGCCCGACGTCGTTTTCGAGGTCGCTTCTTACGAATCCGAATACAAAATTCAAAAAATTTTAATGGCGGATCTAATATGGCGGACGAAAGTGCAAAAAACAGCTCGATTTGGATAAATCTTGGTACTCGGGGGTTTTCGGGGACGCTGAGTGTGATGCTCAACTCAAAATGAAGGAATTTTTCATGGTGAATTCAATAACAAGGAGCATAATACAATAAATAGATGGAAATATATGAAGTTTGACTACCGACTTTCATCTAAATCAATCTGTATTATTTGTATTGTCATTTGGCATATTTGTTCGTCATTGTGAATTCCTGAATTTTGAGTCCAGATTCGTAATCAGCACCCTCAAAAATCCCAGAGTACAAGTTTTCAGGATAAAAAAAATTTCCTGCCATTTTAGACACTTTTTGTCGAATTCTCTCTGCCAACGAAGGGGTTAATGAATTCGAAATTGTAAGCTGTCGGAATATTTACAATTCGACGATTTAACGTCTCGCATTGTTTGGTGTATATATAAGGCGAGTCGATACTATATTCCTCGGTATTTCCTTAAGTCTGATATTTGTTTTCACCATAAATCAACTTCGAGGTTTTTTATTCACAATTTCGATTAACGCACGGAGAGAATTTTTAAGTATTTTTTACGGTGAAATCTCCGTAAAAATTACATTAAAAATTTGAAACCGGTGACAAATGTGCACATAGTCAAAAATTGACACTAGCTTTTAATATCTTGCTTTCATTCATGTAAAAATTTAAGCAAGTAGCATAATTTTTTACATTTCTTTCAGTAAAAATTCTGACACATTCTCATGTAGAATTTTAACAATGGGCTGCCTCAAAAATTCCAAGTTTCTACAGTAAAAATAACCTGGACACACTTGAAATTTCTAAAATCCCTAGCGAAAAATTAATCCCCTATGATTAAATAAATACTCTATATACTGTATTTCTGAACACTTGTGTTCTTGATTGCTACTTATTTTAGCATATCATCTTTCCGTACCATTGTAGACGTCCTTTATCGAAGTTTCTTTTCACGTTTCTTTGTTTTCTTGCGTAAAACACGTTAGACTGCACGAGACCACGAGGCTTCCTTGGCCCATGCTTCGTACTATAATGCGCATGCGCGGTACCGCTGTTGCTAAGCAACGCGGGTCGGCGTCGTTCGTGCTCGTCATACTGCGTCATACACAAGCCTACTCTCCAGCTTGCGTTCACGTATACGCACGCTCGCACACAGAGCTCACGCGTACGGTCAGGCGACCTAGCCCTAACTGATTTTACTATAAAGAACGTAAAATTCCGGTGGACGCACGGAAAATTTCGGCTTCCTTTTTTAAATTTTTATGGAAAACACGCAAATTTCTCAATGTTCCACTGAAAAATTTCATTTATATTAGCACTTTTTTAACTTATTGTCGTAATCTTTACGTTTCATGAAATTTTACTATTAATTTCAGTAAAAATTCTGGAAAATATTTTAAATTTCTGTTACGCAAAAGTAAATTTTGATTCATTTCCATGAAAATTTATAATTTATTTCCTAAAAACCTGAAGAATTGCACATTTGTCACCGAGTTACTGTGATTTCACAGTAAAAATTACTTAAAAGTTCTCTCCGTGCGGAGACTTTGTCCTTGATTGAGCAGCGGGAGATGTTAGCGGCTCAACATGAGCAGCTAGAAGAAGAGGAGGGATGCCTCTATGGACCAGGCATTGCCGATTAGCGGTAATTATAAACACATTTGTGTAAACACACTACAAAACTTTGAACGCGTTTTTCTCGAAAACACGTTTTTAAAAATGGCTGACATTCTCCTGACCGCTGTAATTAACATATCGACCTGAAATTTGGAGAGCATACTCAGAAAATATGTCTTCACGGAATGACGGATCGTTTTTTCGATCGACACATTCTTGCATTTATTATTTATCTTTTTATGCGAAAAAAATGCGAAAATTCGATTTTTTTTTAAATTGCCGCCATTTTCCGAAATTTGTACTAAACGAAAAACCCATCCGTCATTCCATGACCAAAGGATCACAGATTGATAATATGCTTTGAATTTGTGTTTCAGATCAACAAAGAGGGAGCAGTGATGTCAGCCGTTTACCTCCCGCGATTTGAGGACCTGTTTTCGCGGAGCTGCAACGGCCGCAATTTTGGTTTTTTTTTAAGAAATTTTTTTTTTAACGTTCTGTATATTATGAATAAAAGCAAGAAAAAACCGCACTCAAAAAGCTTTACTCGTTTCCTTTAAAATAAATAAAATGTAAACACCTGAAATATGGCACTCCAAGGACAAAGTCTCCCTTAACTATTTTACAGGCTATCCTAAGATTGATATATCTATATTGGAACGTTCGTCATTACTGAATTCGACATTTCGGTCCTCCTAAATATTGACCGTTCGAATGTCCGATCCCCATCCCACTTGAAAACGTTCGATGAAGTAAAAAATTTCATTACCGACTTTATCGATTCAAAACGTACCTTGACTTTGAGGAAATAAAACATTATTTTCGTGAAAAAATGCCGAGAACTTATTTTTCCACCTAGTTGTTTCATAGCCTAGGTTCTTGAGTTTAATTTGCAACGAAGATTTTCTAAAAGATCCAACAGTCATTCATCCAGAGAACGTTTGGAATAAAGTGCAATTGAATGAAGATAAAGAAAGTAAGGTAGAGAGAGAGAGAGAGAGAGAGAGAGAGAGGGAGGAAGGGTTGGAGAGATTTAAAGAATTAACAATCGCTTACAGCATCCTGATCGCTAGCTTCGTGAGTCAAGGCTTCCCTCGTCTCGTTTCGCAGTGATTCCTCGTCTTCCGGCCCAGAGCCACTTCCGGCCCAGTAGTCCTCCGTGGCCTCATCCAAAACCGCCTCCGCTCCCGATCTTGCGATCACTCCAGGTGTCTCGACACTCGTGGCCTGTATGGGGTAATCGGAATTCCGTCAGTCAATTGTCGTTCATTTTTGGAGACATTTGTTTAAAAAAAAGAGTCTGTTGAATGTGCTAAATAACGAACGAAGAGAAAAGTCATCCGATTGCTTCATCCTAGGCACCCAAATACAATTTAAGAAATTGAATAACTCCATTTCTCACAAAGATCATATTTATTGACTTTCCAACACAATTCCTAACTGTTATTTTTTTCTAAGATGTGGAAAATTGCAATCTTAAGCTAAAATTATTTACTTTAGTATCTTATCTTAAGCTTAGTACTCTTATCTTAAGCTAAAATTATTTACTTTATAAAATTAATCAAATTGATGCGAAAGTGACCAATAGAACTCATTTGCGCAAGCATTTTCTTACCTGACTTTTTTCCTTTTTCACATTTAAATAAATGTGAATATGTTTTTTACGTAACGTGCATTCTTTGCTACGGCCTGCAGAAAAAAATATCCATTTTTCGCAGTACCTTGATATATAAAGAAATAACGTTTTGTATATATACAGGATGTTCTGTTATGAATGGATAATCTTGCAGCTGTCGATAGGTCAGAATATGTCCTACTATATGCTAGAATTTCAGTTTAGTAAAAGTCCCATGGTTTTTCAGATTTTGGGTTTTGGGTTATTTTCTGAAAAAATCATCTACTTTCAGTTTTTCGCATGCCATTTCTACAAATGATACAAATCGAATATAACTAAGCAACTTTTTAAAGCAATGGGCACGATATGCGTAATACATTTTTTTACACCGCAGGCTATCAAAGTCAGATGTTCGAATTGGTTTGTATGAAAATTCTGCATAAGATCTTTCTTCATAAAGTTTCCTTAACATTTAAGGTTAATAAGAATATTTTCCTAGATAAAACAAATAGCGAAGAGGATTTAAAAAAAACCGGGTCGAAAAAAGTTATCATTTGTAGAAATGGCACGCGAAAAACCAAAAGCAGATGATTTTTATCTCGAAAACCGTGGGACTTTTACTAAACGGAAATTTCAGCGCATTGTAGGACTTGATCTGACCTATCGGAAGTTGCAGGCTTATCCATTCGTAACAGGACACCCTGTGTGTATGGATATCAACCATTTGGCATATATAATTAGGCGATGGTACAAATTAAATTTTATACATATATATATATATATATACATATATAGGGTGTCCCAAATGTCACGCAACAATATGCACGAGCCCTGTATATAGATTAGGGTGGCACAAATTTGAGCTCTATTTTTTCCCTTTTCCTCACCATCCAATTATCTTCATCAAAGAAAAATAAAATTGCCGCCGAAGCTGCGAGCGGTCAAAAAATATTTAGAGGTCGCCAGGACCCCCAAAAACTCAACTTGTCATTGAAAAATCGTTTTTTTATGAATTAATATTTAGTAGTGGCTCACGGTTTTCGAAATTCAGAATTTCAAGCGAAAATAAATTGTTTTCTGAATAATTTATTATACCAATTTGCAACAAACACCAATTAGACGATATATGTTATTATGAATTATCATGTATAATTTATTCAAGAACGAAGGATTAATTGTATTGAAAATTTTACATAGCATCAAAATTATGAGGGAAAAGAGTTAAAAAAAAATTGGCGAAAATTGGATATTTCGAAGCTCTTGAGCGACCACTAAATAATCATTGGCCGGCTAGATCTTTTGCGAGGTTAATTTGAAAATGATAAAGCGTAATATTCATGGTTGAGAAACCACGAAAAAAATCGATATTTTAATGAAAATTTTAATTTTTGGAAGGCTTTAGCGACCTCTAAATATTTTTTGACTGCTCGCAGCTGACACAATTTTTTTTTCTTTGAACGCTGAAATTGGATGGTGAGAAAAAGGAAAAAAATAGAGCTTAAATTTATGCCACCCTAATATATACATATATATATACACGTACACACGTGTGTGTGAGAGTGTGTGTGTGTGTGTGTGTGTGTGTGTGTGTGTGTGTGTGTGTGTGTGCGCCTGTAAATTAATTATTTTGCATTCCAAAATTGTGGAAAACTCACCCGGCATCCACCAACGAGACTCAGCGCCAGTATCCACGCGGCAGCATGCCTGGAAAAGAAAATAAAAGGAACCAATAAAAAATAGAGTCATTGAGCGTAATATATGCGAATAACATGAGCGAGCGTGGGATAGAATGTAAATCGATATGATGGACGCGCAGGATGCATCAATTATGGGTCTGCTTCCATGCCCGGCAACGTGAGTATGTATATAAAATACAAAACGTATACGGGAGAGATGGTAAAAAACGCGAGACACTCGGGCGAGTGCGCGTTCGTGAAAGCGGGGGAACTCATCATCGTGCAATCGATTTTGCAAAGAGTGATCGATCATCGGACGCATATAGGAGCGGTTTTCCGCCTCGAGTAATTCGCCTTTTATGCAGTCTTCATATATCGGATAGTTCAATGATCGTATTGTAAATAACGTGAGAGCTGAAGGTACGTAATCAATTTTTTTTTTTCAAATTCACTCGCTCATTTGAATTTTAAGGATGTTGAGTCCCAAATCGCAAATGATGATAAAATTCTGAAAATTTGGTATGTTTTTGGATGAAGTATTTCAGAGGTCGTGTAAAAATTTCACGACAATTAGGAAGCTCGTTATTGAACAATTAACATTCACAAATTAAATGTTGTCTTATGGAAACTGATGTAACTTTGCAATAAGTTTTTTTTTTGACCTCTCAATTTTATAATATCTACGATATACTGAAAGCAACGGAAGCAAAACAAAGGTTAATGATAATTTTTTTTTATTTCTTTTAAAAATTGTTCTTAACAAAATGTTAATTTTTTAATAACAAGCTTCCTAATCGTCGTGAAATTTTAACACGACCTCATAAATACTTCATTCAAAAACATACCAAATTTTCAGAATTTTCTTATCATTTTTTATTTCAACCCTTAAGGAGGTTGAAATAATGATGATAGAATTCTGAAAATTTGGTATGTTTTTACATGAAGTATTCAGGAGGTCGTGTAAAAATTTCATGACGATTAAGAAGCTATTTATTGAACAATTAACATTAACATGTTTCATGGGGACTCAACATCCTTAACCGGTAATTTAGGATCGTCCCTTACGGTGGCACCGACGCCGAGATTTTCGTGTAAAAATACGAAGAGAAAAAATACTTATGGGACGGACCGAATGAGGTCTGTATAGAAATTTGGTCCACATTGGAATCCAATTGGATTCTGCACTGTTTCTCGATTAACGCCGTTTGAGAATTCTTATCAGGTTCGAATCGAAAATACGTGAAAAGTCGATTCAAACTGGATTCGTACATCCCAATGGGGAATCATGATTAGATTCTAATGTACGTTTTAAGAGGGGAGATACCTTTTGGACAGAACAAAATTAGGTGATTTTCATATTTTTTTCTTTCAATAAAGATTCCTTCAACACTTTTGAGACTTTGAGTGAGTTTTATTACTACTTTCGGCTGTTCCATGGTATTTTTTTCATTAATCTTTAAAAATGGGGGAGGCACAGTCTTCTAAAGTGCATTTCCAAAAGTGACGTCACCTAAATCTTTCCAACCTAACCTAAAGAAATCTTTCTAACCTCGATGCCCCAAACATGACCCTGAATGGTTTCGAAAATAAATTTGAAAAAGTATATTTTTATTGCAAAATGTAGCAATTTTCTTCGGAAATTCCAATCTTTTTGTTTCAAAGCCTACCGTTTGATCGATTTTCAACATTTCACACTTTTTCTTGGTTCATATTATATATTCTGCGTATGTGTGTTAATGATAGAAAAATCCTCGTTTGTGTCATATTAATCCCGCCGACGCTACGTGTCACGCCGTCTGACAACGCTGTCAAAGATTAAGGGGTTACCCCCACTTGCGATTTTGAAAAAATCGATTTTTTTTATTGCATTTTTTTGAAGTATAACTATCTGAGAATATGTCCTGAAAATTTCAAGTCGATCCGAACAAAATTGACTGAGATATGAGCGTTGAAAGAGAAGAATCCGTTGTGTAAGCGACCGGCTAATCGAAAGTTTAAACGCGTTTTTCTCAAAATGGCATTTCTGAAGTCGGTGACCAAGATTACTCAAACACTAATGAACCGATCTTCTTGAAATTTTGCAGGCTTATTTAATACATAAAAATGTAGTCTTTGAACGTTCGATTTTTTTTTTTTCGAAACAAAATGGCCGTTTTATAGCCAAAAAACGGCCGTTTTTTTCGTTAAAATCGAACCATTAACTTTGACTGTCCGCCATTTTGTGAAAAATGAATATTTTTTAAAATCCTTCGATTAAAGACTAGTTTATACTTATATTTGACTAAATCCATCCGCATTTTTTTTTCAGATGATCCACTTCGCCGCAATGTTGGTCACCGCAAACCGTGTATATAAAAACATTATTTTATTGACGGCCATTTGCCACTAAACAATGTAATATTTTTCAATAAAAAAATTACTGAAAGTTCTTCAAGATGTGTTCTTTAAGATGGTATATCGATCGATTAAAAAAGTTTTGTAGTTTTCTTTTAAAAAATTCATGAAAAAGGCCTTTTTTTGCGCTACAAGTGGGGGTAACGCCTTAATAATACAAAAAATACCATGTAACAACCAAAAGTAGAAAAACCCTTAGTCTCGAAAATGGTGAAAAAAATCTTTCTTAAAAAACAGTCCAATGGGTCGTCGCACTGTATCCCTGTATTGAGGCGGGATACCTTTGGGCGAGGAAAGAAATTACTGATTTTCACGATCGATGAGGTACCAGAGACAAGTGTGAGAATCAAATTGGATCCTTGCGACAATATGTGCAAAGTGTTGTCAATATTGAACAAAATAAATGCATGGACCGTATGGATAGATTTCGAGAGACGAAACCAATGCTCCTCTGAGTTCGCGTGAGAACAGATTGTCCACGTGTTCGCCTGGAACCGGAAGTGCGACAAAGCGGTCACCATTCGCGTATCAGTCAGAGTCAACGCCGCCTGCCATTGGAAAGCGCCAGCCGTGCGTCTACCACCGTGGTGACACTCAGTTTGCTTCGACCGCTTCTTCACTGACTGCTTTTTTCCACCAATTGCATTCATATCAATTTGTAAAGTGCAACGGAAAGAAAATTGCATCGATTGGGAGTTCCGCCGACGCGATGTTAAGTTCCAAATACGTGCAATCCAGCGTGCAGGAGCGAGGAATGCCTACGTATGTACACGCGAAGTTCCTTAGACGAGCTGGGCGCATCCGCGTCTCCGTATGTTGAGCATTTTCTGTGCATGTACTGCGTACATAATGTGCCCCCTTGCCTACACGTGTTATTACGTAATCGCGTAACGAATCGCCGTAGTAGCCACTTACAAGTGCATGCGCGGTGTACACATTGAACGAGCGACGAATGTGCAGGAGAGAGAGAGAGGGAGGAGAGAGAGAGAGAGAGAGAGAGAGAGAGAGAGAGAGAGAGAGAGAGAGAGAGAGAGAGAGAGAGAGAGAGAGAGAGAGAGAGAGAGAGAGAGAGAGAAGCAGGAAGAGAGAGAAAGAAAGAATGGATAGGAAAAATAAATCATAGCACATTCCAAACAGGACAGTCGCACTCCAACAATTGTGATAAAGTGCACATTCAATGATGCAAAAAAGTGCATAGCAAAGTCATCTCGAGGCTCAACCCCTTCGTTGGCAGAGAGAATTTGACAAAAAGTGCCCAAAATGGCAGGAACATTTTTTTATCCTGAAAACTTGTACTCTGGGGTTTTTGAGGGTGCTGATTACGAATCTGAATTCAAAATTCAGGAATTCACAATGACGAACAAATGTGGCGAATGAAAATACAAATAATACAGATTGATTTAGATGAAACTCGGTAGTCAAGCTTCATATATTTTCATCTATTTATTGTATTATGCTCCTTGTTATTGAATTCACCATGAAAAATTCCTTCATTTTGAGTTCAGCATCACACTCAGCGTCCCCGAAAACCCCCGAGTACCAAGATTTATCCAAATCGAGCTGTTTTGTGCACTTTCGTCCGCCATATTAGATCCGCCATTAAAATTTTTTGAATTTTGTATTCGGATTCGTAAGAAGCGACCTCGAAAATCCCAGAGTACCAATTTTTATCCAAGTCGAAGAAAATGTTCAATTTCGATCTGCCATTCTAGCGCCGCCATTTTGAATTTTCAAATTTAAAGTTCAGATTTGTAAAAAGCGACCTCAAAAATCCCAGAGTACGAATTTTCATCTAAATCGAGTAAAGTTTTTGATTTTTGTCCGCCCTATTGGCGCTGCCATTTTGAATTTCCAAATTGGATTTCCAAAAACTCCCTAATGGGGCTCCGATCTCAAATCAGAGCGAGCTAAATAGGGAAATAAAGGTTGACGCGCTATTGCGTCAACGCCACACAGGGCACGGAATTATTTGACGCACTATTGCGTCAATGCCAACGAAGGGGTTAAGTTATTCCTTTTACGAAGCCGAATCTTCAGCAATTGACTGATTTCCGTCCACAATGAAGTAAACATACATACTGGAAAAATGTTAAGCCGAGTTACCGAATTTTTGACAAAACGATCCTTTAAAGTCTTTCACTTTCACAACACACTTTAAAAGTCGTCTAATCTATACGGCACTTCATGGAGATGCAATGCTGGCCATCTCGTTCTATGTACGAAATAACACTAGGTGTCTGATATAAACTGCTTCACGCATGTGAAAAATTCCGTAGAGTCACTGAATGTTCAAACGAAATACCAATAACAAGATTTGGAAAATGTGCCTAGCAAGAGTATTTTCGTAACCACGACTTTCCAAAGAAAATGTGGAATTTATAAATCTACAAGGCTAATGACAATTTTTTTATTCCAGTTTATCGTTGCACGGAGAGAATTTTTAAGTATTTTTTACGGTGAAATCTCCGTAAAAATTACATTAAAAATTTGAAACCGGTGACAAATGTGCACATAGTCAAAAATTGACACTAGTTTTTAATATTTTGCTTTCATTCATGTAAAAATTTAAGCAAGTAGCATAATTTTTTACATTCCTTTCAGTAAAAATTCTGACACATTCTCATGTAGAATTTTAACAATGGGCTGCCTCAAAAATTCCAAGTTTCTACAGTAAAAATAACCTGGACGAACTTGAAATTTCTAAAATCCCTAGCGAAAAATTAATTCCCTATGATTAAATAAATACTCTATATACTGTATTTCTGAACATTTGTGTTCTTGATTACAACTTATTTTAGCATATCATCTTTCCGTACCATTGTAGACGTCCTTTATCGAAGTTTCTTTTCACGTTTCTTTGTTTTCTTGCGTAGAACACGTTAGACTGCACGAGACCACGAGGCTTCCTTGGCCCATGCTTCGTACTATAATGCGCATGCGCGGTACCGCTGTTGCTAAGCAACGCGGGTCGGCGTCGTTCGTGCTCGTCATACTGCGTCATACACAAGCCCACTCTCCAGCTTGCGTTCACGTATACGCACGCTCGCACACAGAGCTCACGCGTACGGTCAGGCGACCTAGCCCTAACTGATTTTACTATAAAGAACGTGAAATTCCGGTGGACGCACGGAAAATTTCGGCTTCTTTTTTTAAATTTTTATGGAAAACACGCAAATTTCTCAATGTTCCACTGAAAAATTTCATTTATATTAGCACTTTTTTAACTTATTGTCGTAATCTTTACGTTTCATGAAATTTTACTATTAATTTCAGTAAAAATTCTGGAAAATATTTTAAATTTCTGTTACGCAAAAGTAAATTTTGATTCATTTCCATGAAAATTTATAATTTATTTCCTAAAAACCTGAAGAATTGCATATTTGTCACCGAGTTACTGTGATTTCACAGTAAAAATTACTTAAAAATTCTCTCCGTGTGGGTATAATAATTGAACGTACTTTATTTTTTAAAGCGCTGCTGTAATTGATTAAAGATTCAGAAGGGCCCTGCTTATGCCTCACGTAATATGATCCTCTGCGAAAGGAATACCTTAGGAATGCATAATTAACGTTGAAGCTTTTATACACATGGGTATAGATACAAATGCATCTAGAGAGAGCGAGAGAGAGAGAGAGACAGACACTAACAGGAGAGATAGAGGTAGGAAGAGAGAGAGAGAGAGAGAGAGAGAGAGAGAGAGAGAGGGAGAGAGAGAGTGCGAAAAATTACAAAAAGGGAATAGCAGGGGAGGGGGTTATAAATAAAATCACACGCTTGACTTGTTTCACAATGCAATAAAAGCAATGCAACCATCGAGACACGGACGTTGCGCCGACTCTGCTCGTGAACTCGTAACATCGAGGCTTCTCAGCAATCATTAAGCGCAAAAACTCCTGGGAATCTAACGAAACGCCAGTCCTCGCGGTGAACAACCATGCCATTATGAGCGCAAGCTTGACGGATTTTCATGACAAACAAGTACGATCAAATACGTAGGGTTGAATCAAAGATGCCTAATTGATCGGCTGAGCGCAACATATATACGCCAGCGAATAAATTGCGGTGGGAAAAGGGCGGTGAACGAACGATTCGGGAAAATCTTGAGATCGTACATATCCGCGATGACGTTAAAAAAATTTGAAAATTAAAAATTAAATTGTAATTAATTTACGTATAAATTAAAATAAATTTGTAAAAATAGTCTGTCATAACGAATACGGTAGGAAGGGTGCCAGCGTTATAAAAAAAAATAAAGAACAATTCTCACTTTAATTCTCAATCGCTGCAAAAAAATATGCGAATTGGATGCGTGTCAAAATTGAAACAAATGAAAGTGACAAATGCATTAAAAAGAGTGACAGCGTTGTAAAAAAAAATCTATATGAACAGATGCGTTAAAGAGTTAGAGCATTGTAAAAAAAATAAAGAAAAATCCTTCTTTTATTTTGAAATCACTGCAAAAAATATGCGAGTTGGACAAATGCATTAGGAACGATTACAGCGTTGTAAAAAACGAAGAAAAATTCTTCCTTTATTTTTCAATCACTGCTAAAAATATGCCATTTGAGTACGTGTAAAAATTGAAAAAAAAATGTATAGTAACAAAGGCATTAAAGAGTTACAGCGCTTTAAAAAAAAGGAAAATCATTCCCTTATTTTTCAATCACCGCGAAAAATATGCGAATTGGACAAATGCATTTGGAACGGTTACGACGTTGTGAAAAAAAAGAAAGAAAAATCCATCCTCAATTGGATGAGGGTGAAAATTAAGAATAACTCTATAATAACAAATGGATTATTAAGATTTGCAGCGTTGCGAAAAAATTGCGAAAAATTGTTCTTTAATGCTAATTGGATGCGAGTACGACTAGATGTGAGTTGGGTATTTCTGTTTCGTATACTCTTAATTTTTAATTATTCTTTAATCAGCCGGTCGGTCGCGATCTCCTATGGGCTTCGGACGGTCATGTTGGGCCCCAAATCCGCTCTTAAGGGTGGCCCTTAAGGGTGCGAGGCGTCGACGGAGCCGGAAGAAGTTCGGGAGCCCTTGGTTTCCACACCCAATACACACGCACGGATTGTACATAAGAGCGCGCACTTTTCGTTCGCGTTGATGAGTCGTTTTAATGAGACGCTTATAATAAACCGAGCGAATGGCAGCGGCACTTTGAAACGCGCGGCTTTGCGATACGTGAGATTCGACTCGTCACGGCGCAGCGGATTACAAAAATGATAATTAAGTTCATTCGCTTTATTACCGACGCTGCAATTTTGTGCACTTTGGTGCACCGGAGTGAGAGATCGGGATTGCGATTTCCGACACCCGAGATAAGATAAGATTTACGAGGCAAAGGCACGCGAGTCATAAGATTGGACGATTTATTATTTTAGAGAGGCGCTGCGTTCTGACGATGCAAATTGGCTGGAAAAAAATGTCCATAAAGATGTCCTCTGAGATAAATTCCCCTCGGATTTTCTCTGAGAAAGTCCCCTAGAAGATCATTGTCCCCGGATGAAATTCCCCACAGGAAGGAGATATTTCATCTTTGATATTTTAGGATTCGACTAAAAATGTTTTTTTTACTTATTACATCGTTATTTTGATTTAAATAATAATGATGAGTGCGCGATGTGATCTTCGATTTCGAATAATAATTTATTGAATTATTTGTGCATAGTCAATTGTCTGGGATCTACAGATTAAGAGGTCTTCTCACTTTAGATGGTAATCAAAAAGGCTATTTTCATGAATGTTTTTGATAGGTTTACATTATAGATATTGATATTAAAGTTGTTACGCTTAATAAATACCCTTTCCAAGTGGTTTTAAAAAAAAATTGTTTAAGTCACTATTTATGTCACGAAAATGGTAGTTAAAGAAATGTCCTAAAAAAATTGTAGGTTTGCGCCGTTGATGAAATCTAGGAGATGGATCATTCGAAATAAAAAAATCAGACGGTTTTAGATTCAGTATGTTAATGGCTATAGCGCATATCATACGATTTTTGATACCTGCAAAAGTAACAAAATGTCGGACATTTTTCGAAAAAACAATAAAACGTGTTTATTCACCGTTTTTGGCAAAGAATAGTAAATATAAAAAATTTTTTAAATCCTTGATATGCGCTATACCTATAGTTGTAAAGAATATGTGGTTAAAATTTCATAGGGATCGGCTGAGTAGCTTCGAAGATTTTATCGACAAACCGTCGAAAAACGTTGTTTCGAGAAAAACGCGTTTAAAGTTTGTTTGGGTTACATAAGTACATTTTTAAAAAATTTAATGTATTTCGATAGTGTATTTATCCCCTGTATCAAATTTTATCTCAATATGTATAATGTAAACCTATCAAAAAAAATGCATGAAAATAGCTTTTTTAGCGTCCGAATATTATGAATAATTCATAGTATTCCTTATGTCAGGAGAATTTTAAACGGTAATTTTTGGGGTCTCCCTAATTTTTTCGCGGACATTTTATCGCACTGATGGTTCTCCAGGAGACATTTAGTTCCGAAAATTGAGAACGCAGAAATCGCCTGGAATGTTATTTGTTCGGAGTAGAAAAAAAAATCTCCAGTTAATATAGAACACGAGTCGATATTGAAAGTAATCGAAAAGTGACAGCAATATGATCAAGCGACGTATGGAATGCTTAACTTTCATGTTTGAATGCCCTTTATATGATATTGTCTAATAAAATGATAAATTTGTTGTTTCGTAATGAATAACGAACTTACATTATTAACAATAAGTGTCCGCTTCCCCTTTGCATGTGCACTTTTTTCCCTATTTATCGAAATTTCAAGATATTTTTCCAATTATCTTTCACATAATTTTTAAGTTTGCATATTTTTTCACAACGTTTAGAGTTGTTTGTATTTGTTGAAAGTTTACTGTTTGTTTTTCATGAGAATACTCTTTTTGAATTTTTTTGACACAATGCATTTTTTTAACCATTTTCGGATAACCAAATCACAATCATGGACCTTGAACAGTTAGCAGTCAAAAAGTTCTCGTATTAATTTCAATTGAAGTCGTCTTTAGCACAGAAAAAATCATATATTTCCACTGCGGGTGATAGCTTTAAAATTTTCCACATATAATCACGCATTTTTGGGAATTTATTCAGATTTTTCAATTGGGGCGTTTTTTTCGGAAATTTTTTTTTCTTTTCGACTACGGGTTGTCTCGAAAAGTGTAAAAAAAGTCAGGGTGTCTTTTACAGTCAGTGGAGTGGAATTAGAATCAATTGAAAAAAAATCGAACCGGCGGGGGTCAGGGAAAAAGTTCACCGGATTCACGTGGAATATATCTAATATATATATATATATATATATATATATATATATATATATATATATATATATATATATATATATATATGGCGTTTATAATTAAAATAGCCGCAAGGTGATTTACCCTCGAGGCAAAGCACATGCTCGCACAACAACGGATTATACACCTGACCTAGTGAGGAGAATTGCCAGGCTGCACGCAACCGTGCGCGTAATAATATGTAACTCTTGTTCTCTCTCTCTTTTCCCTTTCTCACCATCTCGCTCTATCCTCTCCCTCCCCCTTTCTCTCCCTCTCTGTCACTCTTTCGCTCCTAAAGCACGAAATTAACGATTCTCTCTCTCTCTCTCTCTCTCTCTCTCTCTCTCTCTCTCTCTCTCTCATCTGCGGTCTTTCAAAGTCGCGTGTAAGAATAACACACGCGGGTGTGAATATAAATCGGATAATATGCCCTCGAGGCCTCCGAGCCACCGGAGAAAATGAATCAAGTCCCTGGGAAGGAGGGGGGGGGGGGGGGGAATTCTCTTCGTACACAATATGCTCGCAGCCTTCTCAAGTACGACGTAAGTGTTTGGCGGGACAAGCGGTTGAATAAAAAGTACATTTCAAGTGTGGATATGCTTCTATGAGAGACTCTGATGACATTCCATTTTGTCTATTTGTGCGATCCATATAGAAGGGTGCGTTATTGGCCTCTGTTGGCTCTCTCTCTCTCTCTCTCTCTCTCTCTCTCTCTCTCTCTCTCTCTCTCTCTCTCTCTCTCTCGCTTCCACGATGAGTATGCTCTTTCCCGTATATGAAAATAAATGTGCGTCCTGTTTTGTGTTGTTATAAATATATGGGTCACTCCGTGCCAAATTTACCACTTTGAGACCCGATCCCTTTTGATTTCGCTGAAATTTAAATCTGTTATTGTTTCCTTCTAAACATGATTGTGTGATTTTTCTTTCAATATTTTTTACATCATCGGATATATGTAGGGAATTGAATAAAAAATCGACGTTTCTTTTTCACGTGTTCATAACTTTCTGAAAAATTGACCAAATAAGATCTTTTTTCGTCAAATGATTTGCTTTGACATGTACTTCGGGCAAAAAAATATGCAAAAAATATTCCGTCATCTTCGATATCATTTTTGAGTTTTTTGGAATAAACCATAAATTTTTCGAAGTTCGACACTTTCGATTCTTGATTTTTTTATTTATTCAAAAGATATGATGAATTTGGCATTTTTTCCCGCAATACTTATCGTCGTAAGAGTTTCCTTTTTAATTTTGTTCAAATTGAACATTTTTTCTTGATTTTTTCAAAATTTGTCTTTTCCTTATGATATTTCCTTATGATTTTATGATATTCGATACTTTGTATATCAAATTAACATATTAAAGAAGTTTTTCAATAATCTTTAATAATTTATAATCATTTTAGCTGCAAATTCCAATACTACTTGTGAAATTTCTGAGCAAAACATTAATCTAAATGAAATAGAAAACCCCATTTTCGTTAAGCCAAAGAATTTATTAATTAACATTATTGCATTATAGGAAACAACTAAGTTTTGCAAAAATCAAGAACCAACGTTTTTCAATTTAAAAAAAAAGTAAAAATAAAAATCTTACCACGATGAGTCTTGCGGCAAAAAACGCTAAATTTATCATATTTCTTTGACGAAAAAAAAATCGAAAATCAAAAAGGTCGGACTTCGAAAAGTTCGTGTTCTTTCCAAAAAAAGTAAAAAATGATGTCGAATATGACTGAATTTTTTTTTATAAAGTGCATTTCAAAACAAAACGTTGAACACAACAATCTTATTTGGTCAGTTTTTCAGAACGTCATGAACATTTGAAAAAAATGTCGATTTCAAAAAAAAATCCCTACATACTTCCAATAACGTAAAAAAAAAAATTGGAAAAAATGACTCAAGCGTTTCAGAAGGAAACGAAAACATATTTAAACGTTAGCCAATTTAAAAAACGGTCGGGTCCAAAAGCAGTCAATTTGGCGTTGAATGTCCCATACACATAACTACACTTTGAATGACACAAAATTACCGTAGGTACTACACGCAGTAGATCTCTTCTTATTCTCGGACATTTTATAGCCCCCGGAGGCGCGATCACTAATTGCGACGAAAAGTATAGCGTCGATATTTCGCATTCTCTGGCACTCGTCAGTTTTCCGTAAGCAAATAAACGCCGAAGGGTCCTCACATATTCATTGAACAAATGACAGCAAGTTAAAATGGGGTGGTTGCGCGAAAAGTGCGAATTCGATCGTGAGCAGGACGAACGTGAACGAAGATCGGCGCTAAAATCATGGCGAATGAAAAATATAGAATGCATCTGATTGTGAGTGTAGAGAGAGATTCAGCATGCCGGAACCGCGACGAGCACTTTGCGATTGCACAGCATCGGTCGCGGCAGATGAAAAAGTGGACAAAGGAGCGCAACGAAAAATCATCGAACTGTGCAGTAAACCGTGAATCCATTTTAATTGCACCTGATTCGATTTGTACAGTTTATTTGACAGCTGGAAACTATTATATCGGCAGCTCACACAATACACCTGTGTATAGATATGCATGTATATTAGGGTGGTTGAAAAAAATCGATTGTTTTTTTTCGCAACGGAAAATTGAAGTATGTTAAGAAAAAGAAGGTTTTGCCAAATTTTAGGGTTCTAAACAATTTTTTAGTTGGTGCTCAAACGCCTTTTACATGTTTTTTTCATGATTATCGGAGTATTAACTTTTTTTTATTTCGATGCACAAAATAGTGCGTGATCCAATGTAAGGCTTGATTTAATTTTTTTTGTAACAATACACAATTTTTATTTAAATATTTTTTTGACCATGAACAATTTGGATTTGCAGATTAAGGATGTTGAGTCTCTATGAAACATATTAATGTTAATTGTTCAATAAATAGCTTCTTAATCGTTATGAAAATTTTACACGACCTCCTGAATACTTCGTGTAAAAACATACCAAATTTTCAGAATTCTATCATCATTACTTCAACTTCCTTAGGGGTTGAAATAAAAAATGATAAAAATTCTGAAAATTTGGCATGTTTTTGTATGAAGTATTTAAGAGGTCGTGTTAAAATTTCACGACGATTAGGAAGCTCGGTATCAAAAAATTAACATTTTGTTAAGAACAATTTTTAAAAGAAATAAAAAAAAATTATCAATAAACTTCGTTTTGTTTCCGTTGCATTCAGTATATTGTAGATATTACAAAATTGAGAGGTTAAAAAAAAACTTATTGCAAAGTTACATCAGTTTCCATAAGACAACATTTAATTTGTGTATGTTAATTGTTCAATAACGAGCTTCCTAATTGTCGTGAAATTTTTACACGACCTCTGAAATATTTCACACAAAAAGTACCAAATTTTCGGAATTTTATTATCACTTGCGATTTGGGACTCAACATCCTTAAGGATCACTATATGTAATTCGGTTGTGAAAATTATATCAACCACTTGATGAACGAAAACACGTGTTTTTTGGAGTAATATGTTGTTTTGAAGTAAGAAAACAAATGACGAAAAAAAATTGACGAAAAATCGAGAAAAAAAATTAAAAGTCGTTTCAGCACCAACCGAAAAATGTTTAGACCTCTCAAATTTCGTATGAATTACTTTTTCATAACCGAGTAACATTTTCCATTGAGTATCGCGAAAAAAAAGATTCTTTTTTTTTTAACCACCCTAATGTATATGTGTGCTCGTGTGCGTGGGTGTAAAAAAATGCATCGAGGTTATGCTGCGTCGTAGGTCATGGAACGTCGGGCGAGGCAGAGCTGGAACAGTCATGCCTGATCTACCGCCATTGAATCATTCATCGACATAAGATTGGGGCGGATATTACCAAGTGGAGTACACCGATTCTCAAGGCTGCTGTGAGTCCTCGACGTAACCACGGCACAGACCACAATCCCATTGTATTGTTAGCTGTACAGTCGTCCAGTCGATGTCGGTGAACTTACCTTCGTGGAGCGGTATTGACCTGTCTCGGGCTATCATAGCACGAGCGGCATTAAGGGGTCTTCTCACTTTAGACGCTAAAAAAGGGCTATTTTCGTGATTTTTTTTATAGGTTCGTATTATAGATATTGATATAAAAGTTGTTACACTTGATAAGTACACTTTTGAAAAACATAATATTTTTAAAAATTTATTTCTTATATTTAAACCAAAAGCAAATGATCTTTTATTCAAAAAATAACACAAAGCCCAAAATCTCGGAAACCGTGGGACTTTTACACGGCCTGAGCATGATATCCAAATACGTCAACACGAAAAGTATTCGCGGCGTAAGACGACCCACCCTTGTACGGGTTCCCGATTTTCCTATACATCGATACGATTCTTGTAGCACTTCTGATATGCACTTTTCGGCATGGCCTTGGGCTCTCCCAGCGATGCGGTCTTTATCTCCTCAATCGTGGCAAATCTCCGTCCTTTCATGGGTCTTTTCTGTTTTGGTAACAGAAGAAAGTCGCAGAGAGCCAAGTCCGGTGAACACGGTGGCTGAGGCATGATTACGGTGTTGATATTGGCCAAAAAATCACGAACAAGCCACGATGTGTGAGCACGTGCATTATCGTGATGCAAAAGCCATTAATTGTTTTGCCACAAATCGATAGCAAAAAATCGCCAAGCACACCAAAACACGTCTAACCTTTGTATCTGTCAAAAACAAACTAAATATGCAAAATGGCTGATAATGTCAACATATGTTGGGAACATGTGTACCAACATAACAAAAAAGAAATCGAAAATCGAATGTACGTAGATCGCGAAATTTGAAAAGTCACCTTATTTTTTGTAACGAACCTCGTATATCTTGCACTTTGCTCCTGGTCTTTGTTCCCACGGTCTCTGCCAAAGCGTCCTTGCAGCTTATTTTCGTGTCCCTATGATGTTGACATTAACGGCGAGGTGAGGTCCTTTATATCCCGTGCTCCAGGACTTTCTCGGTGCATATATATATATATATATATATATATATATATATATATATATAAATATTACTTCACGGTCTTATGGTCGCAGGTCGACGACGCGGTGTCTTTTACTTTGATCCCCAAGCTACTCTACCCTACCCTGCCAGTCCCTTTTGACCCTGAGCTCTTTTGCTGTTGAGAGTATTACGGCCGAGGAAGGAACGGCGAGACTTCCCGGTCTCCCTCTCTCTCTCTCTCTCTCTCTCTCTCTCTCTCTCTCTCTCTCTCTCTAGCGTTCCTGCATGACACGAAGATCAGACACGTCGGCAAATCTTTGCCAACCTCGGTACAATGTCCGGGCGATCGTGCGATCTTGACTTTTGGTTAAACTATACAGCCCTTTCATTCGCTTGTACATTATATCGCGTCTACACGTTATACATATATGTGTATATATATATATATATATATATATATATATATATATATATATATATATGTATAACGTGTAGTCAAGATATATATATATATATATATAAATATCGTCGTTTCTAAAATATATTTATACATGTATATACATACACACACATGCGAAAGATAGCGTGAGGAGAGAATAGGGAAGAGCCCCCGCTGTGCTCGTCGATCGTGCATTCAGCTTCCGTGCACCGCCGGCGATAATCCCCATATCCGCGTATATCACGAGCCAATAATGAAACGACACAACGTACCTGAAGCCCGTATCGCGACGCCCGAGCGAGTTACGCCCTTCCATTTGCCACTGCCGCAGCGGGCGATCGATCGACCCAACCATTATTCCTCCATTATTCTATCACTCGATTCGTGCATCATGCATCAGCTCACAATTATCAATTCCGCGCCCGAAACAAATACCTGGCGGGGCCGCCCGGTCGCGCTTTTATTCACATGCTCCGAGCAAAATATCGTGGCCAAGATTTATTCGCAACTATATATATATATATATATATGTATTTGCGACTTCGCCTAAAAATTCTAAAACGAGAGCAAGGAAACATGACGCGTTCACTTTTCCAAAATGTGCAGACGTGAGCCTATATAGGGTAAAGTCAGCAACGAGTACGCACTTTGTAAACTTTTATTTCTAGGGACATCAATTTTGATGATACACTTTGTACTTCTTACAAGGAACATCCCTCAGGTGACACCCTTCGATTTTGTCGAAATTTGGATATGTTATAAAGCACCTAAAAGTAAGCGATACGTATTTTTTTTTATCGGCGGAAAAACGGTTTTAAGGGGTGAAACGCGCCCTCGAAAGTAGGGGTGTTTTTCGTTTTTCGTCGATAATGGTATCGTTCTGATCTCCAATGTATAGTACATGAAAAAATAAACATTGTTGCAATTTGAATTTTTTTTATATCTCATACCGTTAAAACGTTATCGACGAAAAACGAAAAAACATCCCCATTTTCGAGGGTGCGTTTCACCCCTCAAAACCGTTTTTCCGCCGATAAAAAAAAAATACGTGTCTCTTAGTTTTTGATACTCTTCTACATAAAAAAGTTTCAACAAAATCGGAGGCGGACACCAAAGTGATGTTCCTTGTTAGTCAAATTGAGCTTTGGTCATTTAGGAACATTGGCTTTTGTATAAATCTTAAATGACAATCGCGAAAAATATTTAAAAAGACTTAAACTCAGAACTCGTCCCGTGCGTACGCTTAACAAATACGTATTTTTAGACTATGCTCACTGTAATTTTCGTAATCAAGCGAAACGGTGACCTCTCGATAGAAACAACATTTGGATCACAAATTTCAAGTTTAATAACATTCGTTGGGTGCAAATTAAGCGCAGAGCTTACAAAACGTGTTTAAAATTGTTAAAAAATACGATCAATCCCATAGAAAATCTATTATTAGTCATAAAATTGGAAATGAATACGTTAAGGAAGCGAGTTGTTGTCCAACACCTTGACATGACATATGCCACTGACAGGTTAGGTGGTGTCGCCAACACAAGAAAAAATTAAACAATTGCGCGTACTCTTTGGTGGCCCTACCCTAATTTTATATTTAAGATACTCGATAGTCGATCGTGAGTCGTTTTATTAGTATCGATATTGTAGACAAACGATCACGCGCCGAACGGAGCGGCACATGTCGAGACATATATTATCTAACGGTATCGGGTTGGGGACACATCTGCATATATGCCGCCCCCTGCGCTCTTCGGATATCTGATATCCATTGTGGTGGCTCTTGCATCTCTTTCCGTATATAAGTATATACATACATACACACACACACACACACACACACACACACACACACACACACACACACACACACACACACACACACACACACACACACACACACACACACACACACACACACACACACACACACACACACACACACACACACACACACACACACACACACACACACACACACACACACATATATATATATATATATATATATATATATATATATATATATAGGAGAGAAATAAGTGAAGGCGAGTTCTCTCGGGCGTGAAAGAAATGCGTTCACCGCGGAAGAAACTCTGATGATGCATCCTGACCGCTTAACAGATATATGGATATACATATGTGCATATGTATAGATAAACACACACCTATATACGTATATGCGTGTTGCGTGCACGACGCTCTTCTCGATATCTATAAATATCTATGTATTGACGTGTCAGAGTGGTGATTTTGAAGATGTTCGACTTCGAGGACCGTCCTTGAAACATCCCGTTGTGGTCATGGTGAATATAATACAGTATAACGGATTCAAACATCCTTCTCGCATATGCAGGGTGTCCTGTTATGAATGGACAATCCTCCAACTGTCGACAGGTCGGATCATGCCCTACTATATGCTGGAATTTCAGTTTAGTCAAAGTCACACGGTTTTCGAGATAAAAATCATCTGCTTTTGGTTCTTCGGATGTCATTTTTACAAATGATAACTTTTTTCACCCGGTTTTTTGAAAAATACTCTTGGTTAGTTGTTTTATCTAGGAAAGTCTTCTTTTTAACCTCAAATGTTAAGGAAACTTTGTGAAAAAATATGTAGCGCAGGATTTTTATACAAATCAATTCGAACATCTGACTTTGATAGCCTTGCGATATTCGCCCTCGTACGCTCACGCCTATTCGAGTAGAGGGGGCTTGGAGTCCATGAATGCTGCAGTAATGACGAACTGTGGGGTACTTGTCTCTACTTTCAATTTTTTGGAAACACGGATGACAGCGGCAATTTTCGAATTCTTATGTTTGGCAAGTCAGGGTGGCATCCCTTATGCACCTGCACCAATTTGCTAAAAAAAAATTCCCGAAAACACCTCTTTTTTCCGGCCGCGAACTAGGTGTAACCCGTTAGTATACGCGTACATGGACATGACTCATCGGACAAGCCTTGCCATCCGCAAGAACCACGCGACTGTATCGTCCGCCTATGGGACTTGGATGCCCACAGGCGGCCTTATTTTGTAACTCGCGTATAAGCGACGGCAGGGTGTAACTGCTTAATGATATCCTGGTCTCCGGATTTCTCGCGTGCGCGATAAGCACGAACTCCCATCGCACAGAACGACCACATGAATAATCGACATTATGCGGCGATACAGTTCCAACGCTTTTATGTAGGTCCCCGTCTATGGACGACGGGTGCATAAAAGTCTCAACCCGATTTCCGCACTATCCGATAACAGGATGAGCAACAAGCCCTTTTTAGCAATCACATTTTCACCCTGATTCAAATTTGATGATGACATATCAACCCTTTACATCACCGTTATAAATCGAAAGCTTTTGTCGGTAGCTCAACGTTTAAATATAAATATTTGTCGCAAAATGCATATAGTTCGATTTGGTTTTTCATATATATCCGGTGTCATAAAAGCGTAGAAGAATATGGCTAACCATGTCACCCATGTCGAGAAGATAGAAGGCATAGTACAAAAAAGTGCACATAACCTCTAAAGTTGTGGCACCAACAAAAATAAATAAAAAATACAATGTTTCGTTACCAGTTCGTATCATCTGTTATTATTACGAGAAAATGATATGTATGAAGCTTAGTGTGACAACTTCCGAATGTATTTTTCAGCTGGATGACACTAGAAAAATTGTTGATGCACGGTCCCAATGTGTTGCAGAATTGAGTCAAAGCTGCAAGCCTATGTGTTGTAGTTTGTTACATTAATTCCTCCCCAACCGTTGGGTAAAAAAATAAGTCCTACATATTCGGCTACTTGCTGACGGTCGTCAATTTTTGTCGTGTAGGCTAAAAGACTTCGATATAAGTGGAATTTTTAAATGGATAATCATGTTGTCAAACATATGCATTCGAATGAAATAGCCCAAAATATTAAATCGTTAAGATATTACATTGTTTTGGAAATCTCTTTGTTTGCTTACGGATTTTTATTATTATTTCATCTACACACTGTTGATGTTTCTTCTACTTCTAAGGAGCATGGGGCTCTCCGACGGTAAAGAATATAATTTTATTTTTGTTTCACCCGTTCCAGTATTTTATGCATTATTTGTGCATCCTTTGATACAACATGTTATGTTCGACTTGCTCATCTGTAAATGTATATGTATAACCCAAATACTGAAAATGAATTTAAAACATTCTCACCTTAATACATGCTTATTACTTTTCACAATGATGTATATGTATAACAATTTCTTATAAGATTCTTTTGGGATAGCTGTACATCAAAGCCTTTTAACTTGATGGAAAATTCAAAAATACAATGAAATTACAACATAGTTCGTCTATTATTGGAAAATAACACACATTTTCGATACTTTCATTATTTTGCACCACCTTCTGCTTTCGATTTTGGCCACTAGAGGCGTGACAGTCGAGTTGCACCTTCCCTATAAAAAGCTTTGAAGGGTACTGCGATCAGCTACCCCAGCTGCGCGGAATCGGCTTAAACGCGGTTTTCTCGAAAGACTGTTCACAAAGTCGGTGGACATGATATCTCGAGAACGACTTGATCGATTGTTTCCAAATTTACAGCAGATATGATGAGAAATATTTAGAGGACGTTGACGATCTCACTTATTCAAAATCGATCTTCATTTCTCAATAATTACGTAAAAATGACGACTTTTTTCATAGATTTTCTATGTTCCAGTTTCAATTCAACGCCACGTTGTTAAAAAAAGAGATTAAAAAAAATCGCCGATCGTCAACGACTCGTATTGATTGTTAACTTGAATAACCCGTTTGGTTTTTAGATTTCAGATGGCCTGTTTAAGCTGGAGAGTGTCCACCGCCAAACGTTGCGAAACAAATTCATCATCTGCCGGTGGCCATGCTTTTCTGTATTTTTTAGTGATTTTTTTTAAAGGTTTGCAATATACGTGCCTTCGTGTTAAAAAATGCGTTTCTTTTTCACCAATTGTTTCCGAGATGAAACATTGGAAGATGAAACCTCCATTTTTGCAAATGTGATGCAGTGCCGATCCCGCCCCTATGCCATTTTAAGAGGTCGCAGTGTATATGAGAAAGCGTAAATCAAACATCGTTACGAATAGGTGGCAGGAGCGAGAGGAAACCGTATCTCCACTCTTAGGTATGGGGTTCCCGTTCCGCTGCATCTTTGCAACCACGCGTAACCATATACCCTTGGCTCACTTCCGCTCAATCTTTTGTGTCCTCTCTTTTGCGAACAAGCAAACGTACGCATATCTCCGAAGGATTTATATATGTTTATATACATTTATACCGGGTGTCCCATTTTTATCAACTCCGCCAAAAAATTTCGAAACGGAAGCTGTTGCTCATTGTGTGTTGCTCCCCCCCCCCTCCCCCCGAGCGTGTCGAACATTTTTATGTGGGTGAATCATTTTTTCGAAACAAAAAGGAAGTTTCTCGCCTGTTAGTATCTTGCGTGTTGCTCCGAAACTATTGTTCCTTCTTCAGTGTTGTTTACAATCATCATTGCTATGAATATCCTAGTTGAGTTTATTGTGGTCAGTACCTACCTACAACACTTACGTGTTTTGCCGTTTGATAAACTATTTGAAGCGAGGGTGTGGGGACAGTTGAAACAAACGGTGCGGGGTCAATTGAAACGTGTTTTTATTGACCCCGAACAAACATTTCATAGGCAAGCAAGTTTTCCAAATCTTTTTTTATTTTTCTGATGCTAAAAAATCGTCCGAAAATTAGAATAGAATTAGAAAATTAGAAGAATACTTATGGATATTCGTACTTATGGATATTCGACTTTTGGATATTCGACTTATGGATATTCATACTTATCGATATTCGTACTTATGGCTATTCGACTTATGGATATTCGACTTATGGATAGTCGACTTATGGATATTTAACTTATGGATATTCGACTTATGGATATTCACTTATGGATATTCGAGGACAGTGACTGTTTCGATTGACCTCAACGCAGGGTCAAATGAAACGTTTCCCGAGGATTTCTAAATAGCTCCTACTTAAGTTAAGAGCACAAAAGATGCAAAATCAATAATGCTATCATACAGCCAGATAATCTAGCTATAATTGAAGTTGCACTAACGGGTTTTCTCAAAAACGTTCCAGTTGACCCCAACTGGAACTGGAACTGGCCTACCCTACTTTTTCAAGCCATTCGTACTTTCTTAAAATAAGATTTATACTTTTTTCAGATCCACTCGTTTTGTATATTTATATATTTTATTTTGAAAAATCAACATACAGAATTCAATGGGTTTCATCAAGAATTTCATCGTAGTCTGTTGGATAATGTGGGAATCTTTTAGGATTCTTTGCGGCTTCACAACAAGTTTCAATTCAGAAAATTATTGTCGCTTGTGTACAGCTGGAAAAATGGAATCTCGAAAACAACTCCGCGAAAATATCAAGTCATTAAGATCAAAGAACGATTACGAAGAAGCTTGCAAAAACGGTTCTTCGGGCGTAAAAATGGAATGCGTTTTCAATGAAATCCCAATGTTTCATGTAATTGAGAATGCGAGTTTAGATCCAATGCACGATTTCTTTGAAGGAATATGCCGGTATGAAATAGCCAAAATTTTACATATTTTCATTAACGAGGCACATAGTTTTACACTGGAAACTCTAAACGCCCGCTTGCAGCATTTTGACATGAAAAGAGAATTCGGAAAAAATAAACCCGTTTCAATATCTGAGAAAGCGCTCAAGTCACAACATCTAGTAATTTCCGCATCAGAAATGATGTTCTTAATCGAAAATTTGGGCATTCTAATTGGCGATCTGGTAAACATAAAATATGAGGCTTGGGAATTATATTTGCTTTTGCGAGAAATCATAAATATAGTAATGAACCCGTCAATCACAAATGCTTCTATAGAACTTCTTGAGACTTTAGTGGAACAACATCACTCCTTGTACATGAAAATTTTCGCGGAGCCACTGAAACCGAAACACCATTTCATTACTCATTACCCTCGATTACTGAAAAGGTTAGGGCCATTAAAGCACTTATCTTGTTTTCGGTTCGAAGCAAAGCATAAGGAATTAAAAGATTATGCTCGGGCCATGAGATCACGTAGAAATTGCCCTTATACTTTGGCGTTAAAGCATCAGCTTGTGTTGTCGAATAGATTTCGTAGTCAAAGAGGATTCTCAAAAAGATTGAGTTTAGGGCCCACGCTTCGGCAAGAATTAACGAGCCTGCAGAACTACTCACGGTTTAAAAACGCGATCCCTTTGAACATTTATCCAGAATACATTCTCGATACTTGGATCCAATTCAACGGAATTACATATAACAAAGATATGGCCGTTGCAATGTATATGCATGACAATTTTATCATTTTTGGCGGAATTCACTATATAATTATTGATAATATGAGTGAAATATCATTTATTTGCAATGAATATCATACTAAAACTCTTAACAGGAGCTATTGCGGTTATGAAGTAATGGAGTTGCCTGTTTGGAGGTTTTGTAGGTTAAGAGATCTGTTAACCAACGTTCCTCAAAATATACACATGATGAGCGATGGTAATCTGTATATTTTATCGACGAATCTTTGACTGTATTACAATCTGTGATTTAATCTTTTTAATAAATTATGTTCATATCTATATGTTTTATATCTTTTTATTGAAACTTATAGTCCTTTCAAGCTACAAGCTATCCTATATATGCAACGAAGCTGCTCGATTATGTGCGAAAAATGCACACTCGTTTGGTTATTCAACGGTAACGATTGAATGTTTTCGACGAATTTTATGGTTCACCCAACTGTATCTTCTACAGCTTTGTATTAAACTATTCAGTTAGTTCAACCCACAGTTCACAATGCTGTTACAAAATCATGAGTTAAATGGAATGTCCCCCGAGCATCTGGAAACAAGAATTGCGTTGGTCATCCTAAATATTGCGTGCTACGAACAAAATCCCTGCCGATCTCCAATGTATCCTTTGCGAATCCAAGGATAATGTTATTTGGATTTTTCAATAATTTTGTTTGGCTATCTAAATGGGCAGTTATACGGAATGAGCATTTCTTCTGTTTGATAAAACGGTTGATCGTACGGCATAATTTTATACCTTATACTCATCAATCTTTTATTGTGGGTACTTTATGCATTGTAATCTCCGCATAACATTTAAGTTCGTTCAACTGAATATTGAGTATGCACGAACACTCAAACCTAAAATCATGAGTTGAATGGAATATCCTTCGAGCATCTGGAAACAATAATTGCGTTGGTTATGCTAAATATTGCGTGTTACGAACAAAATCCCTGCCGACCTCCAATGTATCCTTTGCAAATCTAAGGATAATGTTATTTGGATTCTTCAATAATTTTGTTTGGTCATCTAAATGGGCAGTTATACAGATTCAGTATTTCTTCTGTTTGATGAAAGGGTTGATCGTACGGCATAATTTTATACCTTATACTCATCAATCTTTTGTTGTGGGTACTTTATGCATTGTAATCTCCGCATGACATGACAGTTCGTTCAACTGAATATTGAGTACGCACGAACAGAGTATTTAGTTCAACCAGTTAAAACATGGGGTGTTGTGCACAAATTTTTATCGCTAAACAACAAAACTTTTGAACGTGCCAAATACAAAAATTGTTCAATGGAAGACATCACTGCGTCTGTAAACTGTGAACTCAATCCGTTTGATGCAGGTTTTATTGAGATCAAGTACATTTCTTTATATTTCAACTTCCAGATTTTGTACCAGATCCCATAAGCTCCGTGTCAGAAATAAAACATTAGTTAATTGAACGTGTTATGAATGTGAATTTTAACTGCATTTTAATGAACTAAACTAAATTAGGATTGTACTGAACTATTCCATGTTGCTATTTCAACTAATTTTTCATTTAAAGCCAAAGCAATGTTGACAATTCAAACGGATATTCACTTTTGATTACAAAATAAATTTTACATCGACAAGATACGTTGATGTTTCAACAAAACATTTATTTGCATTACTATCGTCTGTTTTGGTTACGCCGTAATTTTGTTTATACAAATAATGATTTATATTCAGCATTTACAAATTATTTCGACTCATCTCAGAAATATTTAGTTGCCCGTATCGAACTAAATAATTTTGTTAAACGAAATAAAATTTGTTTCGATCAACCAAATTTTTTTCTCAGTGTGCTGGTCGCCGGTCAGCTGTGCCCCGTTAATAAGGGAACTATAAACGGAGAATGAATATATCAGAGAGCGAGAAAGGCGCATTTGAGCTTGAAATTATCGCACGCGCTGGTCCGTAGAAGAGCTTTTCCTTCACCGAATCCTACTTGGCTGTGCGGTGCTCGAAGCCGTGCGCGGAACTCACGTTTGCCTGGCATTCGCACCTGATAATCTACACCGTTTTCAAGCGGCGCAGCGCTGTTGCACGGAATGTTTTCTCGAAAGGAAAAATGGCTTACTATTTGCGTGCAAGCGGGAAAAATGGATTTCTCTTCCTCGTATTAGTATATATATATAGGGCTTATTCCGCGACCGCAAATGAGATGCTGATCTGGCTCTTAAGGGCTTACCCCCACTTGCGATTTTGAAAAAATCGATTTTTTTTATTGCATTTTTTTGAAGTATACATATCTGAGAATATGTCCTGAAAATTTCAAGTCGATCCGAACAAAATTGACTGAGATATGAGCGTTGAAAGAGAAGAATCCGTGAATTGAAGAACTGAAATTGAAACTTTAAACGCGTTTTTCTCAAAATGGCATTTCTGAAGTCGGTGACCAAGATTACTCGAACACTAATGAACCGATCTTCTTGAAATTTTGCAGGTTTATTTAATACATAAAAATGTAGTCTTTAATTGTTCGATTTTTTTTTCGAAAAAAATGGCCGTTTTATAGCCAAAAAACGGCCGTTTTTTTCGTTAAAATCGAACCATTAACTTTGACTGTCCGCCATTTTGTGAAAAATGAATATTTTTTAAAATCCTTCGATTAAAGACTAGTTTATACTTATATTTGACTACATCCATCCGCATTTTTTTTTCAGATGATCCACTTCGCCGCAATGTTAGTCACCGCAAACCGTGTATATAAAAACATTATTTCATTGACGGCCATTTGCCACTAAACAATGTAATATTTTTCAATAAAAAAATTACTGAAAGTTCTTCAAGATGTGTTCTTTGAGATAGTATATTGATCGATTAAAAAAGTTTTGTAGTTTTCTTTAAAAAAATTCATGAAAAAGGCCTTTTTTGCGCTACAAGTGGGGGTAACGCGTTAACACAAATCCGCAATGGGATCTCAATAGGGGGTCTTCTCACTTTAGACGCTAAAAAAGGCTATTTTCGTGATTTTTTTTTTTATAGGTTTATATTATATTTAGATGTTGATATAAAAGTTGTTGCACTTAAGGCCTTAGGCCATTGTAACGGGTATAAAATCATGTGCGAATTTAACAATTTTGTTTCGTATGCAAAAGTGATTCACTCATAAAATTAATTACACATCTATTTAGTATGAATATCAAGCTGTTAGGATTTTTTTTCGATGTACAAAAGCTTTTTTCCAATTGGCGTGACAAACAACTTCAACAATTTTGAATCGATTTACTTCAAATTTTGAAGTTATGTTCCTAATTGCATTTCGCAGAGAAGTACGTACGGAATTTCTGATTGATCGCAAACTTTTCATTTTATGAGCAGTTTTATACGAAATTTTTCACTGAAATTACATCTCTTAAGTTCAAATACCTACAACTTTTGAATAAAACAACATTTGTTAAATTCGGTACGTACTTCTCTAGGTATTCTAATGTAGATTGACGAGAATTTTTGTTTTTTGTTTTAGGTCAAAAACTGTGGATGCTAAATGTCGCGCCGCGGAGCGCCTGAAATAAGAGATAACAAAAGAAAATTTTAGTAACCGGGCATTTTGTACATCGAAAAAAAAAAAAATTCTAATAGCTTGATATTCATAATAAATTGATGTGTAATTAATTTTATGAGTGAATCACTTTTTCATACGAAAAAAAAATTGTTAAATTCGCACATGATTTTATACCCCTTACTGTGGCCTAAGGCCTTAATGAGTACACCCAAAATAAACAAAAAAAAATTCTATTTATTTAATCCCTATTTATAGACGAAAATGGTAGTTAAAAAATGGTAGGCCTGCGCTGTTGATGAAATCTGGAAGATCGATCATCCATAACAAAAAAAATCAAACGGTTTTAGATTTTGTATGTTAATGGCTAAAACGCATGTCAAACGATTTTTGATATACGCAAAAATAACAAAATTGCAGACATATTTCAAAATAACAAAAAAAGCGTTTTTTCACCGTTTTTGGCAAGAATGTAAATATCAAAATGTAAAAAATTCTTGATATGCGCTATAGCTATAGTTGTAAAGAATATGTGGCCAAAGTTTCATAAGGATCGGTTCAGTAGTTTCAAAAATTTTATTAACAAGCCGTCAAAAAACGTCGTTTCGAGAAAAACGCGTTTAAAGTTTGTTTGGGTTACATAAATGCATGAAAGAATTTCTTGTGTATTTATTAGGTGTAACAACTTTTATATCAATGACTATAATATAAACATATTATATACTTTTATATCAATGACTATAATATAAACATACTATAATATAAACATATAAATCTTTGATTCCTCTATGCTATGTGAGCGAAGAAGGCAGACCGCTAGAGAGAGACAGAGAGAGAGAGAGAGAGATCGATAGATAGATTGATCGATTATTAAATGCCTTGGCATTATATAACCTTTAGGCAATGAGGCATAAATCAAATTAAAACCAATGAAAAAAACGTATACAAAACTATAAAAACCCCACTAAGAGTGGTTAAGTTAACAAAAATGACAAATAAAGTTTATAAAGATGACAAGCATCGCAAAAGAAACAAC
Source organism: Ophion costatus (assembly GCA_951751655.1). NCBI lineage: Eukaryota > Metazoa > Arthropoda > Insecta > Hymenoptera > Ichneumonidae > Ophion > Ophion costatus. The sequence goes on along the minus strand of OX632360.1, from coordinate 14,164,833 downwards.
AAGATCGAAATATTTGATGGTATGGCGTACCACTTACGTAGTAATAAATATAATAAAAACAAAAATAAAAGTAATATATATAAAAGCTTCGAAGCGATGCAATTCAAATAAAAATATACAAAAGTAAAAATAACATAACAAAAAATAACGCAATGTAAAAACATAAAGTAGGATAAAATTCAATTAAACATTTTTTAATTAAAAATTTGCGAGCAATGTAATGTAACTGAGAGAGGGGGGGAGCAAACAGCGAGAAAACGAGCAAATGAGCGGGATCTCTATTTAAATGTACAGCATATGAATCGCTCTCCCTCGTCTCATTCCTACTCACTCTCTCGCGATTTTCCGCATGTCCATGGGAAACAGTCCACCGTTTTATCCTTAATCTCAGCTTTATATCGAGATGCACTTATAGGTGCAACGGTAACTCGCCACACATTCATGTGTATCATATATATATATATATGTATATATATATAGGGTGATTTTCGAGAATCGTCTATTATTTTTGCAAATTTGCCTATTTGGCATTTATTTATTGTAGTACGGTTAAATAAGACGCCTGTGAAAATATGAGCCCGTAATATTAATATTTAAAGGTTCTTCATCACGATTGGTTATTTTCCATGCTGATAACATGGAGAAAACTTTGCTTACTATTTTGAATTGTATAACTCGCCAGCGGGTAAACAAACAAACCCAAACAACAATGCCCAATACTTTCTTTTTTAGCGAATTGAAAGCTCTTAAGAAAAGGTCTCACATTATTTAACGATAAATCTACTCGTTCAAAAGTTATTCAACGTCAAAGTTGAACTTATAATGAATTTCAAGATTTTTTTCTCACTTTTCCGACGAAATTATTAAACATCACAAAATGGCATAGGACCTTTTCCATGCACCATATGATTTTCCATAAAATCATGTCATTAAATAATTCGAAAATTTAATAATTTAATAATCAACGGTTTCACAAACTCGTTTTTTTGGAGAATAGTTGCTATATACGCGAAATTAATCGTTAAATTAACCAAAAATATAAAAACAATACAAATATAAATACAAAGGCTCCAATTTGTATAAAGTTACTTTTTAATGCTGACTGTTGATGAAAATTGTAAAGAACATGAGTTTTCTTTTCGCTTTATTTATAATTTTTTTCTAAAACATTAGCATGTTTTCAAGGATGCATTTTTTAATTTAAACTATCAAAGTTTCGGAAAAAATGTCTTAATAGTTTGTTCGTACTATAAACAAACAATAAAAAGTAACTTAAAAAATTGGTGTCTTTTAATTTATGTTTTCGGTTAAGATAATTAATTTTATCTAAATAGAAACCGAATTCATGCAATTACTGATGCATGCACATATACGAGTAACATTAATTACTGCCGCCGTTGAAGTTAACGCTAATCTTAATTACATGTGGATGCAAATTTTGCGACGCGTGCGAAAATCCGTCAAGAGTGGAAAAGAGAAAACAGGAGAGAGAGAGAGAGAGAGAGAGAGAGAGAGAGAGAGACCGAATAGCGCCACTGCAGTACTCAACAACACGAGTTTCGCTTATAACTACATTTGTACGTGCAAGGACTACAACGATGTACATTAGTGGCGGTTGTGGTCTCCCGGTGGCCCGCTATCCACACCCGCAGTTTATCATCGATTCTACATACCTATATATGCACGCGCATCTGTCCTGACATAATACAACACGTTTAAGGATGTTGAGTCCCAAATCGCAAATGATGATAAAATTCTGAAAATTTGGTATGTTTTTATATAAAGTATTTCAAAGGTCGTGTAAAAATTTCACGACAATTAGGAAGCTCGTTATTGAACAATTAACATTCACAAATTAAATGCTGTCTTCTGGAAACTGATGTAACTTTGCAATAAGTTTTTTTTTTGACCTCTCAATTTTATAATATCTACAATATACTGAAAGCAACGGAAACAAAGCGAAGTTTATTGATAAATTTTTTTTTATTTCTTTTAAAAATTGTTCTTAACAAAATGTTAATTTTTTAATAACGAGCTTCCTAATCGTCGTGAAATTTTAACACGACCTCTTAAATACTTCATACAAAAACATACCAAATTTTCAGAATTTTCTCATCATTTTTCATTTCAACCCTTAAGGAGGTTGAAGTAATGATGATAGAATTCTGAAAATTTTGTATGTTTTTGCATGAAGTATTCAGGAGGTCGTGTAAAAATTTCATGACGATTAAGAAGCTATTTATTGAACAATTAACATTAACACATTTCATAGGGACTCAACATCCTTAAGCGAATACGCGAGGGAAAAGTGTCATTATAAAACTGCGCTTATAGCGCGGATTGTACTGTTTGGTAGTTTATTTTATCGGTCGGTTTCGCGCTCACGTCAATCGTACGTTCAGGCTAACGCGGCAATAGGCGTGAAACATGGAATTCGACGTTGTATACACGGAGATAATTTTTAAGTAATTTTTACTGTGAAATCACAGTAACTCGGTGACAAATGTGCAATTCTTCAGGTTTTTAGGAAATAAATTATAAATTTTCATGGAAATGAATCAAAATTTACTTTTGCGTAACAGAAATTTAAAATATTTTCCAGAATTTTTACTGAAATTAATAGTAAAATTTCATGCAACGTAAAGATTACGACAATAAGTTAAAACAGTGCTAATATAAATGAAATTTTTCAGTGGAACATTGAGAAATTTGCGTGTTTTCCATAAAAATTTAAAAAAGGAAGCTGAAATTTTCCGTGCGTCCACCGGAATTTTACGTTCTTTATAGTAAAATCAGTTAGGGCTAGGTCGCCTGACCGTACGCGTGAGCTCTGTGTGCGAGCGTTCGTATACGTGAACGCAAGCTGTAGAGTGCGCTTGTGTATGACGCAGTGACGAGCACGAACGACGCTGACCCGCGTTGCTTAGCAACAGCGGTACCGCGCATGCGCATTATAGTACGAAGCATGGGCCAAGAAAGCCTCGTGGGCTCGTGCAGTCTAACGTGTTCTACGGAGTTCAGGGGCGGATTTGATCCGTTGGTCGCCCTAGGCATATGAAACATTGCCGCCCCCTACTCGCTGTAAAGCACGAAAAATTCAATGAAGTATAGGAATAAAATTAACATAAAAAACAACGAGTCAGTGAATGATAAAATTATATCAATCAATATTTCGCAGATACTATACAATGAATCGTTATTCACAAATTGTCTTTTGTCTGGCTTTCTGAGCAGCGAATTTTTTTATCAAATCATCACAATCCAAAGACCGTAGCAACTGTGATTCGATGCAGAGGATAGCCAGAGCATTCAACCTGTCCTCGTTCATTTTCGAGCGCAAATAATTTTTCTTTTTTGTGATTGTGTACCTACTCATCAGGGCCGCTTGTTTTAGTATAATTTTTACTGAATATCGCCTACGCGAAGGAGCGAGAGGCAAAAGGCCCGATTATTAAAAAAAATCCCAAGTTTTGCCGCCCCCTAAATTTTGCCGCCCTAGGCCCGGGCCTACTCGGCCTATCGGTAAATCCGCCCCTGACGGAGTTCTACGCAAGAAAACAAAGAAACGTGAAAAGAAATTTCGATAAAGGACGTCTACAATGGTACGGAAAGATGATATGCCAAAATAAGTAGCAATCAAGAACACAAATGTTCAGCAACGCCGATGAAAAAAGTATTTATTTAATCATAGGGAATTAATTTTTGGCTAGGGATTTTAGAAATTTCAAGTTTGTCCAGGTTATTTTTACTGTAGAAACTTGGAATTTTTGAGGCAGCCCATTGTTAAAATTCTACATGAGAATGTGTCAGAATTTTTACTGAAAGGAATGTAAAAAATTATGCTACTTGCTTAAATTTTTACACGAATGAAAGCAAAATATTAAAAGCTAGTGTCAATTTTTGACTATGTGCACATTTGTTACCGGTTTCAAATTTTTAATGTTATTTTTACGGAGATTTTACCTTAAAAAATACTTAAAAATTATCTCCGTGTATCGTAGCAGTTGGGCACGATGGAGCTGTCAGGGGTGACGATGTGGACGACTTGGAGGAGGATTATTGAATTATAAGTTAAAAAAAACTGAGAATGCAAAAGTCTAAAGACAAACCGGAACCAAATCACAGCAATCGACATCCTCCTGCACCTCTACGAACCGACATTGTAGAATTCGTAACCCTATTTACGAGCAGCAATTACATGGCCACATAGTCAACTGTATACTTGTTGGGACAACTATAGGGCGGCTCAAAATGACCTGACACGTTTGTTTATTAACAAAACGTATTATTTATTTGGAAAGTACGAATATTTTTATTTTAACATAAGGGACAAACATGGAGGTTATGTGTGGAACACAATATCCGATAGATGGCCGACTCGTCCACGTTTGCAAAACAAATTTTCAATAACATTTTGGCAAAATTGCGGACTAATTTCATTAAGGCCTCAGGCCACAGTAATGCGTACAAAATCATGTGCGAACTTAACAACTTTTTTTTCGTATGAAAAAGTGTTTCACTCATAAAATTAATTACACATCTATTTAATATGAATATCAAGCTGTTAGAAAATATATCTTTTATTTTCGATGTACAAAATGGCCGACTACGCGAAACTTCTCGAAACAGCTTTCTTCCAATTGGCGTGACAAATAACTTCAACAATTTTCACTCGTTTTAGTTCAAATTTGAAAGTTATGTTCCTAAATGCATTTCGCAGAGAAGTACGTACGGAATTTCTGATTAATCGAAAACTTATCGTTTTATGAGCAGTTTATGAGCCGTTATAAGGAAATTTTTCACTGAAAATTCATTTCTTGAGTCCAAATACCTACAACTTTTGAATAAAACATAATTTTTTAAATTCCGTATGTACTTCTCTAGGTATTCTAATGTAGATTGACGAGAATTTTTGTGTTTTGTTCAAGGTAAAAAATTGTGGATGCTAAATTTCATACCGCGGAGCGCCTAAAAAAAGATAACAAAACAAAATATTAGTAGTCGGCCCCTTTGTACATCGAAAATAAATATATACTTTATAACAGCTTGATATTCATACTAAATAGATGTGTAATTAATTTTATGAGTGAATCACTTTTTCATACGAAAAAAAATGTTAAATTCGCACATGATTTTATACCCGTTACTTTGTGCAAAAATTCTGCTCGATCGGAGGGGCGGTTTGGTAGCATACCCTTAAAAAAAATATTTTTTTTAAGGATATCGGTTAATAAACCTAAACAAATTTGAGGGTGTTTAACCATACCCTTAAAAATTCAATACCTCCAAAAGTATTGCCAGTCGCCGAAAATCCCTTTAGGGGTTGTCTTGAAATATTAAGGATGTTGAGTCCCTATGAAACATATTAATGTTAATTGTTCAATAAATAGCTTCTTAATCGTTATGAAATTTTTACACGACCTCCTGAATACTTCATGTAAAAACATACCAAATTTTCAGAATTCTATCATCATTACTTCAACCTCCTTAAGGGTTGAAATAAGAAATGATAAGAAAATTCTGAAAATTTGGTATGTTTTTGTATGAAGGATTTAAGAGGTCGTGTTAAAATTGCACGACGATTAGGAAGCTCGTTATTAAAAAATTAACATTTTGTTAAGAACAATTTTTAAAAGAAATAAAAAAAAATTTATCAATAAACTTCGTTTTCTTTCCGTTGCTTTCAGTATATTGTAGATATTATAAAATTGAGAGATCAAAAAAAAAACTTATTGCAAAGTGACATCAGTTTCCATAAAACAACATTTAATTGGTGAATGTTAATTGTTCAATAACGAGCTTCCTAATTGTCGTGAAATTTTTACACGACCTCTGAAATACTTCATACAAAAACATACAAAATTTTCAGAATTTTATCATCATTTGCGATTTGGGACTCAACATCCTTAAAAGGAAGGTTTGTGCAAAATTTCAGCTCGATCGGCTGGGGGGGGGGGGCTGTTTCGGAACCTTATCCGAACCGCGCATTCTTTACCGCATTTTTATGGCATATTACGGAAATAACGTAACTCGAATGACCCTGACCCCCCTCAACTACACACACACACGCAAACTCGCATTTGCGTACGTAACTCTGTGGAGCGGCGAACTCGGGCGTGTTCGCCCATATACCTGTTACATACAGCATGCATAATATATTTATCCGCACGCACTGTGCGTCTCTCCGGTACAAGTTACAGGTAACACATATGGGGGAACTGGCCATTCATTTTCTTCTCTTATATTCGAGAGCATATACGCGCAGGTGGTACGACATACATGTCTATATATGCCTATGCAACCACATAAGATTGCCCAGAATATGTTTTTACAGTACTATGGATAGTTTGTGTATATATATATATATATATATATATATATATGTGTATATGTATATGTATATATATATATATATATATGGAAATGTACACGTATGCATGCGTATGTATGTTAATATTACGTGTGCTCCACGATTGCGTGCCACAACCGTAAGTTGCATCTTTGCCGCTCTCCTGTCACTAGGTCAGAAAGAGGATTCGGTTACCGTTCACCTGATGATTTATCGCGTCCATGGTCATTTTCTCTCCCTCTCTCCGTTTCTCTTCCTCTTTTTGTCTCTCTGTTTTGAACCAAATAAAACGATATAGCTGTACAAGTATCAATGTTAGGTCTTCTCGATCATTATGTACGAAAGTGCACCTGTATATGTGTGTGTGTGTGTGCGCGCGTATTTCTGTTATTACCTACCTACGTTCGTGGGTAGATTCCGCGATTAGGCGAACTTTGAACGCGTTTATCTCAAAATGAGTTTTCGAAAATCGTTGACCACTATGACTCAAAACTCGCAGCACTCGGATCGACTTTAAATTTTATAGGCTTCTTTCAAATATTCCAAAAGCAACGCTTGAACGAAGGAGTATTTTTTTTCGGTGCGTAGTTTTTTTTGTCAACGAAAATAGAGCATTTTTTTTCGCCGAAAATCGATACTTTTACTTTGGACTATATTTTATGAAATCCTTCGTCCAAACACTAGATAATCTCACGCAAAAGCTGGATGCGTCTGATTTTTTTTTTATTTCGGGTTATTTGTTTTCGACCAGCCGTGGTCACCGCGAAGTACGCGAAGGTCTTCACGAACCATCGTATCTGCCACGTTTATAAATATTTTTCAATACGACAATTGTAGAAGTTACTTGACACCATGCTCATCAATGTAAACAAAATTAATCTGAAAACTTATACATGTTCTCCCAGGTAAAAATGCACGAATATTCGTTGTTTTCTGACCACGAGTGTTCCCCATTAAGTCATTGGTTACCCTTCCCTCCATCAGCGCGTACACCACTCTCCTCGTCTACACGATTAACTGAGGTCTGCGCAACAATTATTCGCGGACGTGCGCGTGTATTTATGAGGTGACGCGGTAGCGTCTAGACGCCAAGTATTAAAAAAAGGAAATTTGGAAACGATTTCCAAACTTTGATGTCGCTAGAATTCTAATGATAGGGTAATTCGGGGCAAGACGAATACGCGGGCTAAGATCAATCTTAAGGATGTTGAGTACCTATGAAACATGTTAATGCTAATTGTTCAATAAATAGCTTCTTAATCGTCATGAAATTTTTACACGACCTCCTGAATACTTCATGTAAAAACATACCAAATTTTCAGAATTCTATCATCATTGCTTTAACCTCCTTAGGGATTGAAATAAAAAATGATAAGAAAATTCGGAAAATTTGGTATGTTTTTGTATGAAGTATTTAAGAGGTCGTGTTAAACTTCACGACGATTAGGAAGCTCGTTATTAAAAAATTAACATTTTGTTAAGAATAATTTTTAAAAGAAATAAAGAAAATTTATCAATAAACTTCGTTTTCTTTCCGTTGCTTTCAGTATATTGTAGATATTACAAAATTGAGAGGTCAAAAAAAAAAACTTATTGCAAAGTTACATTAGTTTCTATAAGACAACATTTAATTTGTGAATGTTAATTGTTCAATGACGAGCTTCCTAATTGTCGTGAAATTTTCAATACAAAAACGTACCAAATTTTCAGAATTTTATTATTATTTGCGGTTTGGGACTGAACATAAGGAACATGCTATAGACTTTTCAAACATAACCTATATATATAATTCGTCTCTCAACCCTTCTACTCCTCCTTCGACGTGTGTGTTGCAATATAGACGGACCATTAGTTCTATCAAACAGAACATTTTTTGACTCAACGAGAATTCCATTCCTTTTAAATTTTATAATTGAATAGATACCTTTACTGGATTCAGCTAAGTTGTTTTTGTCAACACATGAAATAGAATCACAGATTTAATAAAAACAAATAAAATAATGAGTTGCTAAACGATATTAAATAAATATGTGTTTTGAATAAATAAATATATTAAAAATAAATAACTCCAATAACGGAACGCAATAGGAAAAACTCAATCTCACGAAAAATCTAGTTAATTCAAATAATAAAAAAAGAACAACTAGACGCTTCTAGTAAATGTCGAAAAAAAATTGTCATTGCGGGACTGTCAGAAAGAGAGAGAGAGAGAGAGAGAGAGAGAGAGAGAGAGAGAGAGAGAAAGAGAGAGAGAGAGAGAGAGACAGGCAAGCGGAGGTTTGATGGGCAGAGCAACCAATCACAACTGATGCACCGGATGGTGACGTCTCGCAAGTAGAAAAAGCAAACTGGTCGTAAAGCGATATCCTCTCGGTCACGGTCACCTAGAGGAAAGCGCAACTTTGTTACTGAACTATAGTACGTTGCTCCCTTATAATGCATGTATATAAATATACAGGGTGCCCTGTTATGAATGGATAATCCTGCAACTGTCGATAGGTCAAACCATGTCCTACGATATGCTACAATTTCAGTCAGAAAATTATACTCAGCGCGAATTGAAGATACTGGCGAACATTCTACTGGACCCGAATTAAAAATACCGACGAAAATTCTACTCCATCCAACTTAAAAATACTGGCCAACATTGTACTCAACCCGAATTTTAAATACTAACGAACATTCTACTCTACTCGAACGAAAAATACTATGAGATTGAAGTTTGCATCGCTGGAACGCAACGAAAGTTAATAATTCTGCATTTGTTTTCTATTTTTCAGTGAGTTTTACCTACGAAAATCCTTCAACCATTTTGCAAAATATTTGTTTAGCGAGCTACAATATAAATCTATAAAAAAAGATCCATCACAATGATAGGAATATGGAAAATAAATTATCAAAAAAAACTTTCGTTGCGCTCCATCGTTGCAAACTTTAACACCATAAAACACTGACGGACATTCTACTCCCAATTTAAAATACTATCAAACATTCTACTCAACCCGAATTAAAAATACTGGCGATCTTTCTACTCAGCCCGAATTAAAAATACTGACGAAAATACACTCATAATACCGAAATTGTGGTTGATCAATTGATTCGAAAATTGAAGTAGTTTGTTGATTAATATCGCAAAATCTTTTCAAATGATTATTGTTATTCTCAAGAACTTTGCAAAACGCTCGCGTACGTCCCAAGTTTGTACTGAATTTAAAGGAACAGTGAGGCTGATTCTCAATCACGTTATAAATTTAATTACATGTATTTTCAAAATGAAAAATAAGGAAAATTGTGTTGTGAGGTGATCGAGGTATTTGTAGTTGGGTCGAGCATGTATAGAAGTAGCAGCGATTGCCAGTGGCTGTGGCGATAAACAAACAAACACCTGTATTACGTGACTTTTTACTTTTTATCAATTCAATGCTTATTGTTAGACCACCGCCACGCGCTGCAAAAGTGAATAATAATTCGGTGAAAGATGGAAAGTCTTATGCAATGCATTCGTAACCCTGAGCTAGAAATATATGCCCATTCAAGTCATAGGAAAGTATCGCGTCGAGGGATTCGTTTCTTTGCACCTTTTGTCCGAAGCACGCTTGTACGAGAGTTGATTACACGGATTCAACGATACAGAAATGAGGTACCTTCACAAATAAAAAATCAAAAACTGTAATTGCCCACATTGATATTTTGGCCTGAGCTGAAAAAGTTTCTGTCAACGGGTTAGGCTACAGTAAAAACATTTTTTATGTACTTATGTAACCTAAACAAACTTTGAACGCGTTTTTCTCGAAACAACGTTTTTCGACAGCTTGTTGATAAAATCTTCGAACCTACGGAACCGATCCTTATGAAATTTTAGCCACATATTCTTTACAGCTGTAGCTATAGCGCATATCAAGTATTTAAAAAAAATTATATTTACAATTTTTTTGCCAAAAACGGTAAAAAAACACGCTTTTTTGTTTTTTCGAAAAATGTCTGCCATTTTGTTATTTTTGCATATATCAAACATTGTATGATATGGGTCATAGCCATTAACATACTGAATCTAAAACCGTTTGATTTTTTTTCGTTTTGGATGACCCATCTCCGAGATTTCATCAACAGCGCGCAGAGCTACAATTTTTTAGGACATTTTTTCAACTACCATTTTCGTGACTACCGATTTCAAGACGAATTCAGCAACCTACAACACAAGGTCATAATGTCATGGAAAAAAATACATGGTTCCATTTCAAAAAGTGGAGTTGACTTTGACATAGCTTCAGTGCCTGCACCGATAAAAAAAAATAGGGTGGTCCGGTATTACGGCTTTCTCGAACACTGAAACTTTTGTCTGGAACATTGTTGGATATGATCAATGGTTTGAGTGCTATTGCTCTGTAACACTTTTTGTGCCTCATCCTATATATATATATATATATATATATATATATATATATATATATATATATATATATATCTGTAAATGCAATTTCTTACGTTATGACCAAAAGGTTGTTACATTGATACAGATTTGTGCCATTTGGTTTCAAATGGAAAGAGAAGGAAGGAGAGGAAATTACCATGGATGCGATAAATCATCAGGTGAATGGCAACGACATCGTCTTTCTGACCTAGTGACGGGTGAGCGGGAAAGATGCAACTTACCGTTGAGGCACGCAATCGTGTAGCCACGTAATAATGGCATGCATACGCATACACGTGTATATTTCCGTAAGCGTACGTACGTACGTACGTACGTGTGTGTGTGTGTGTGGGTTATAAAAATATATTTTCCGGGCAATCGTATGTGGTTGCATTCGTACATCTAAAAATGCATGTGGTATCTTCCGCAAGTGTATGCTCTCGAATATAAGAGAAGAAAATGAATGACTAATTCCCCCATATACAGTATCTGCAACTTGTACCGGGGAGACGCACAATGCGTGTGGATAAATATATTATGCATTCGTCTATGTACATGCCCGAGTTCGCTGCTACACAGAGATACGTACGCAAATGTGAGTAAGGAAAAATGCCCGGTTTTTTTTTGCACTGAACAAAAAACACATACTTTCGGGTAGTATTGCGTATGTGTTATTTTTTTGTTTAAATATTTAAAAAAAAATACTCAAAAAATATTTTGGAGGCAATGGGATGTAGGTCTCGGATTGATAGAACGAACATTTGAGGTCGCAAGGTTTCAAGTCGCAATTGTTTCCGATGGATCCAAGGCCGCAGCCCGTATGACAATTACTGCGTTCATCCAAATCGTTCTTCGTAAACAACATGAATCAGACACACCTGGAAATCCGCACATTTATTCAAAGACACGCATTCCGAGTTGAGTCGTTTACAAAATGTTTAAAAACGAAGAACGAAGGCATTCCTGCAACAAACGTTATTACCTCGAAAACGTGATTTTTTACGATTGCGTGAGCTTGCATATTAATAACTAGCCACGCGATAATTAGCCATGAGGATTGGAAAAGTGATAGGAACGTAGCTGATGCAAAGATCGCGTACTGCAAGAGAAAATCCTTCGTCTTGTAAATACTTGCGCGTGGGGCTTGGTGTAATCGTACATTTATTCTTCTAGAGTATCGCGCAATCGACAGTCATATACACGCTGCATAATTTGAAAAGTTATCAGTTATCGGATAACGACAAAAAAATTAATAATTTGTATTTCATTTTTTTTGGGCTATTGGTTGTTGCAAAAAATTCAGAACTTGGAGGAATTTCTACGTATTGGTGAAAGTGGTTATTTCGTAAAAATTCCGTCGCCATGAAGATCTGCGCAGTTGTGACGATTGCTGTTCCGTTTGCCGCTGCAGGATTGCTGCTTAGGCAGTAGTCTGCTTTACAGGCTTCAAAAAATCGATTTTTCGTTTTTGTCTTAAATCTATTCCAAAACTATCCAAGAATATGTGTTCAAAATTTTAGAGGCCAATTCGACATATTTTCGAAGCTAGATCAGTTTTAGTGGCCGAGCGTCAAGCAGGTGCGAATGCTAGGGCAGACCCGAGCGCGCGCTTCGCCACTCACGCCCCGTTTTCTCGAGTTTTCATTTTCACAAGTTTTAGAAAACGGTGCCGGCGATAGCAAAAACAATATATGTCCGATCGAAAAAAATCAAAGTGATCTAGCTTCAGTATTAAATTATCTTCTATTTGAACTAAAAAAGTTGGACAAATGTACTATTTAAATTACTCGTTTTGCAACTTAAAGTGATTTTTTTTTTAAACTTCGAAAAAATTTGAAATTTTATCATTTCTTCGGTATTTTTTTAGTTCATATAGAAAAGGAACTTATAAAAACTAAAAAAAAATTTGGTTCGACTGTTTCATATGCATCGCACGACCTCCATCACCGGCACCGATTTACAAGTGCAGACTCCAGGCGCCCCAGACAAATCGTTACAACTTTGAAAAATTTCAATATTTTTGAATAATAAAAATTGTTTTTTAAAGCTTGAATATAATACACTATCGTCTCAAAATTTCGTTTACCGCAATCATTTCCTTCCCTTTCAAAAAAATTGCTGAAAAAACGCTTTTTTTCGGCTTCTAAAGCAGACTACTGCCTTAGCGAAGAATCCAAAGTAACATTACCAGTCGTCCTTAGGAAGTAGTGAAGGTATCGATACGAAACCGAAGAAAAAACTTGTGAAACTCATTCATTTGAATTGCCAATGAATGATTGTACATTCGCGTATGGAGGGACGTGTTTCTCATGTAAATGTTATTACTCGGGATAAAATCTTCAAGAAGTGTATATTTTTGGCAACTTCTCGCTATGACAAGACTTCCATGCTCGTAATTTAATTACTTAACACCAGATCGAGAAATAAAAGTCGTTTTCTTTTCGGACGACGATATCCTCCGACTCCTATGCCGCCGAATATAGTTTAATTAATATAGTAATAATTAAATCACGTTTGCCGTTCAACCACATGATGAAACGGGGCATTTTTTGCGATATTTCGTTATTGATATTCAACAACGATGAAAGTATACCACTAATCTGCGAAGAAATTTCTTTTTTATTACTCGGTTTTGATGCGTAGCACCTTCGTCGGTCTCTCCTTACCAGCACATGTTCGAATGAAAGATGTATGAACGACGTTAGTATTTTTTATTTTCGCCACACCGGGAATATTTATGCCTCGTTCTATTCCGGCTCTCCAGAGGTAATCTGATTTTGGCGGTCGTCGCTGGGGCCCGTAGAATTTGTCGGTTCTACAGAGGTCGTCACATTTTGGCGATCATCGATGGCAGGCTTATCCATCGGTTCTCCAGACGTCGTCGCATTTCGGCGATCTTCGACGGCAGGCTTATCCATCGGTTCTCCAGACGTCGTCGCGTTTCGGCGATCTTCGACTGCAGGCTTATCCATTGGTACTCCAGACGACGTCGCGTTTCGGCGATCATGGACGGCAGGTTTATCCATCGTTTCTCCAGACGTCGTCGCGTTTCGGCGATCTTTGACGGTAGGCTTATCGATCGGCTCTCTAGAGGTCGTCGCATTTTGGCGATCATCGCTAAAGGAGGTATGCGTCACATAGTCAAAACGCGTCTCATTTTGCACTTCATTGGCGTTAGGGAGTTCTGTCACGACGTTAGACTTACTATCTGTTTCTTCTGAAGTTTTTTGGCTATTTGGCAAGTCATCAGGCGTATTTACATTTGGTACTTTGCCGTTGTTTGGCGAATCCATCATACTGCGAAGGAATGGATGTAGAAGGCGGAACAGTTATGCTTGGATGTAAAAGACAACATTTTTACGATAAAATAATGACTTGTTTTATTGTCAAAATTCAGACTGAGATGATACGTAGAGTTTCCACAGAATCGTTGTGTAAATAATAACGCGAAAGACCACGTGAATAAGATAATGGCAAAACGTTCAACGAACTTACAAAAAACCACACGCGCTGTCAGGTGAGAAGTATGTGGTTGGCGAATCGTCTGTTTCCCAGCGTTCGAATGATGATAGTGAGTGAATTAAAATCAATCGACCCCCGATATAAGTGTCACCAGGACTTAAGGATATGGAATGCGAGGTTTTTACCAACGTATTATTTTCACCCCTCGTCTCGGTTGGGTCAAAAACGTACAATTCGTCTTCTTCTCCATATTCCAACTGTTTCCCAACATAAAAACAGATAACAATACTCACCCAATTTTTAGGCTACACTACTCAACGAAGTTAAAGAAACAAAATAACCTAAACACTCTTTGGGCCATTTTTGAAGCGCTGTAACTGCTAGATGAGTGATCGTACTCAAACGAAAAAATAAATACTTTCAGGCTTGAAATCTCTAGTTAAAAACCCTTGCATTGGACATTTTTTTGGGTCTTCCATCGGAGAGAGAAAAAAAACGAAGTATGTCGAAACAAATTTCAATTTTTTTCTAACTATAATGATATCTACGGACATAGAAAAAAATCTGACTCTTTCAATACCAGGGTCAGAAAGCTTGATCATTTAGTTTTAATGTTCTTTTTGAACGAACTCGGTACGACCGTTCTGTTCCGGAGATGTCGACCATCGAGTGAATAGAGACCTTTTTGCCTTCGAGCCCTGATATGTCATGAATCGATAACGCTACAGGGATTCTAAAAACGGTTTTGAAAACTTAAATAAATTGTCTAAAAGTATCGTTCGTTGCATTTGAAGAGAAAAAAATGCTTCCCTCTTACGTAGGTTGGAAAAAAGTACAAAAAAGTGACCTTTCTTTGCTTTTTCTGTGAATCTACTGCACTTTTGTAAATAATCCCAAAAAGCATAATGTTTTCAGGTTGATTTTAAGCTCAATGTGTCCCCAATAGCTCTGTCCCATTCCAAAGCGATCAGTTCAGTCGTTTCTCTAGCCCAAACAAATCCAAACTTTTAGAAAAAAAGCAAGGAACACGTTTATCACCCCGAAACATCATTTAAGGAAGTTCATCTGATGATCGAATTAACAAACAGATAATGATTTAAAAATTCGAGTTCACTTATGAGTATCTAAAAAGTCACCTGCTCAAACTTAAAACTCTCCGGATACCTTGTTTGTGAGCAATTAATAAATAAATTTTTTCTAAATTAACATGGTTTCTTATGGATTGTCGTGTTTTTCCCGTCTATAAACGTGAAATTTGCAAGCATTGACAAACAGTTTCGAAAGAAATTTTTATAATGGATAAAAAAATATCTAAAGAACGTTTGGACAGCTTTCTAAAATCCATTAGATACTTGTAAACTTCAGAATAAATTAATTTATCTCGAAAAATGCTGATTTTTTGGAGGTTACCTCCATATTACTCCAGTCGCATATTATGTCGGCAACGTCGCAACCGCGCGCCTTTTGAAATCAACACTAATACTTTCCGAACGACGCAATGTGCACTATACTTCTACAGCAAATTATACAGAAGTGACTGGAAATGTAATAACTAAATCGGCTTAGAGAAAAAAATCAAATAAATTAATCACAAATAAAATCATGGTAGTTATAAAAAAAAAGGATACGAAATAATAACACATAAAAAATTAATTTCGAGATTGATTGAGAAAAAAATTGATTTTCGAAAATTGATTTTGTTTGCCTTCCCAGAAAAACGCGTTCTTTTTTGAATTTTCTTCCGTGGTCGAAAAAGAGATCGACGATGAACCATGGATGCGCGGTCGCGCTTGGTTGCAGCGTTGCCAAACTTATTGAACGGACTACGCTAGTCGTAATCATTTTTCTTTTGACTAACTCGGTACAAGATGAACATCCTTAATGATTATCGACATGGAAAAAAACTTTTTTTTCATGTTGTTCCTGTACAATTGCACATTCAGCTTTTGATAAATTCGGCAAAAAAAATTGCAGAAGAAAATTCCCATAACATTTTTCAATCCGTATTTCCCTAATTTTTTTTCGGATGAGAAAATTTACAGTTATTCAATCAGTCAAACACTTATCCGTTTTTACTTAGAATATCATAATCTCGTGAATGGCAATTGTAAAAAGTTAAATTCACTCCTTTTTTTATAAATGCTCCCAGCCCCTATCCACAATATGGGTGTCGACATTTTTTTTAATGCCCTATTTTATCACGTATTCCCGCGAGCTTCAAAACCCCATAACTTATGGAATTAATGGGGGGTTGCAGGCTCCCCCGACGGAATATCCCTCAATATAATGAAAGACAAGTGCACTGTGAAAAAAAATCTGTCGTTTTTCGGAACAGTCCTCAAACTGCATAATCACCGTTAAAGCAATACTTCGTTCGGAAGATACATATTTTGTAAAAACCACACCGCTGCAATAGTTCTGCTCGTTTCATTTTCCATCCAATGTCGATTTTTTTAACCTTTTTTAACGGCCTTAGGATTTTGTTCAGAAGTCGAAAGTCTTCGAGAATTAGAAATAATAACGAATGCTCACATCCTCTACTGATATTGGTGGTCCCGCCGAGTAACACGTGCCGTCATAATTGCTACTGTCGTGTGCTATGCCTAAGTAGTCTCGGTGCGGAAGACCGTACAGGGAACCAGAAATGCTGACCGCGCCATCTGCTCCCCGCTGTTCGAATACTAAAGCTCCTACAGGTGTATTGTCCTTGCCGATTAGCTCCACAGAGCCACGAAACTGGTGTTAAGTAATTCAATTACAAACATGAAAATATTGCCATTGGGAGAGATTGTGGAAAATGAATAGTTCTTGAAGCTCCTAAGCCCTTGCAATGAATTGACATGAAGGACACATTCTTTCACACGCGAATATACAATGGAGGGAAAATCGACCAAATGAGATCCACAAGTTTTCAATTCGAGGGTGTATTGATACCGTCTCTTCTTCCTCGCCACTCCGGATTCTACGCTGAGCTGCAGGTCCTGCACTGGCGAATGCAACGACAACCGTCATAACTGCGGTGATCTTCATGGTTACGGAATTTTTTAAACCACTTTTATTTATCCGTAAACGTTTGTCGAAGTGTTGCAATTTACTGTGGCAGAAAATGCCTAAATAAGATGGAATAAAAAGTATTCACGAAATTGTCGTTATTCGATAATTGTTGAGTTTTTAAACGACGCTGCGTCTATATGGATGTCAGTTGCACGAAATTCAAGACGAAGAAATAATCGTTGTGAAGTTGCACCATGGCTTATATACGGTTGTTGATAAAGAGATGGAATTAGTCTTGCAGTAATCGACTTTTGCATCACATACTTTCCTATTGTTTTTCTAACACTCATCATTTCTTATCGCGCCTCATCAGTATGCAAGTTCGTGCAATTGTAAAAAGTCACGTCTCCGTAATCATAACGTTCGCTAGGGGAACGTCTTTCATTTCTATATGCGCGACTCGGCGCAGAATGTACATGGAAGAGAAAAAGTGTAGATTTTTCCTTGTGGCTTAATCTGGATGCGGAACGATGCTAAGCAGAATGTAGGCATGAGCGAGTCCACGACTGTGACACGGGATAAGGCTTGAATTCATTAGAAACAATTTCATCATCTGATTTATATTTCACTATCGACTCTTACGAGATTAAGGGCCTTGATCCTTATACCACTGTAAACGTCTACAATTAAGTGATTTTTCGCGATTTTTTTTTTTGGTGGAAGGACGAGTAAGAGGATAATAATATTCAAGGATGTTATTAGTCATGTCTTCAAGTGAACACCGACAAATTTATATTATAAAATTATACAATATGGTGACGCCGGAGACATTCTCACGAGGCATGTTGCATATGAGACGCTCTGCAGCACGCAGTCTGACGCAAATTTGAATTTGGCAAAAATTTTAAAAATTCTGTCAATTTACGTGAGTATAGCTCGTGAAATACGTAGGGAATTCAGAAAATATTAATTTTTGTGTAATTGGCAAGCACTTAAAGTACAAACTGAATTTTCGACAGAAAAAAGACAATCATTTGTTAATAACTAATGCTATAATTAATTCATGGAAAATCCCGTACGCATTTCACTTCGGAATGTTATCTTAAAGATGTGCTCAAAATTTGGAGTGAAAAGAATGAAAACTGTTGCATGTATGTTTGCGTGCCATTTTGAAAAATTGTTTTCCTGAAAAACCGAGCGGACCTCTGTTTTACAGGCACCAAAATTTCTTCCCCCTTAATCTAGATGCTTCGAAGTATCTCTTAAGCCAAGTGAAAAGAAATCAATATTTTGAAAATTCTACAGTGGTGTTAGCTCTTAAATCCATTTTGGATCGATCCAAGACCCACATCCGCAGTACCTCTTGAATATTTTTCCAATGTTTTTGGAAGTTGGCACAAAAAAGAACTCGGACATAATACTATGCGAAATATTTTTGGTTCAGTGCAAAATAACCCGGCATTTTTTACCTCATTTCCGTGGCATATTACGGAAATAACGTAACTTGAACGACCCCGACCCCCCTCAACTACAATCACACGCATCTCGCATTTGCGTAGGTATCTCTGTGGAGCAGCGAACTCGAGCCTGGCCGCCCATATACCTCTTATATACATGCATGCATAATATATTTATCCGCACTCACTGTGTGTCTCTCCGGTACAAGTTACAGGTAACATATGGGGGAACTGGTTATCCATTTTATTCTCTTATATTCAAGGACATGTACTCCTAGGTGAAACGACTTACATGTCTATATATAGCACATCACATATGCAACCACATCGGATTCCACAGAATATATTTTTACAATACTATCATGTCCATAAGAATTACGTGTATGTGTATATGTAGATATATATACAGGATGTTTGGCGCATGGATCGACATATTTTTTTGGGGGTTTGGGGGTCATTTGGTACTTTTTTCACCCTCACATAAACGATTCGAAAATTCCAGGTTAATGCGTGCGCGAGCCGAGTAGACATATCGCTGCGTCCATGTCTGGGTCAGTGGTGCTCTCGTGTTTTTGTGTCGCCATTATCAAAGATAGAGGATTGGACGGCAGATAACTTTATAAGTATTTTATTATCCCAAATAACTTTTGTTTGAGACATTTTTCGATCGGGCTATTCATTATCGAGTTACGGCGATTTTTAAGTTTTCAACCCCTATTTTTAGGGTTGGGGCGAGTTGAGGGCCAACACTTTATTAGGTTTACTTTCAATTTGCAACCATCTACCGTCAGCCGAAAATTCATATTCTACGCTAAAAATTGCTGGGTTTCCGTCTCTTTTACTACTCCGCTAATGAGCTGGCGACGGACCTGTATAGATTCCTCCGTTGTCACACTTACTCGGAGAAACATGCACGTCACGCTTGGTCAATCTGACCCATCGTCACAAGCCCATCAGTCGGATGACAATGAATAAATTCATGAACATATTTTAAATATTGCCTATAATGTGCCAAAAATTATTATATACAAATACAGATGGCAGCATGCAAACAAAATCGCAAAGAGAAACCGTGAAAAACAAAACTTGGTGACGCTAGGTCGTTTATATATATATACATACAGGGTATAAGGAAGATCGATGCAAAGCCTTAAGGGGGTGATAGATCACCTCGTTAGGAACATATCTAACCTAGGTTACCTTAGTCCAAAGTCTAAGGATTCCGAGTTATCACGGTGAGTCTGATTGTTGGAAAATTTACAAAAATTAGTTACTAACTCGAATTGGTTACTAACTAATGGGTAACTAAAAACTTATTTGCCTCCTAGCAATGTGTATTCAATCGACAAACACTAATACCTGATTTCACTTAACTAACTCAATGGGACGTGTTGAATAATTAAAAACTTGTCAAAAAAATACAAATACCTCTTATGTTAATGGCATTAAAAAAAAGAGAATTAACATAAGAGAAAACGAGTTAGTACCTAGTTTTGGGAAATTTTGAAGAAATCATACTTACCATGAAAACTCGAAATCCTTAGACTTTGGACTAAGGTAACCTAGGTTAGATATGTTCCTAACGGGGTGACTAATCGCCCCCTTAAGACTTTGCATCAACCGTCTTAACTCCCTGCATATAGACAAAATGTGTGCATTTTCTCCACGTATGCATATTCAAAAATATGTGCAAAAAATTGCAAGTTTAAATGTCGAAAAAATGACAAAGTTACAGATGTACGTATACTAAAACTCTTAATCGCGTTGATTTTGACCTCGAAAAAAAACAGAATTTACGTAACTGCAGTAGCTATACCGTTGTACTTAGCCGGTTTTTTTTACATATTTTTCAAGCTCGCGAATAGATGTCAATACATGTAAAATAGGAATAGATAATTGAGGCATGAATAGTTCACCTATGTCACTAACAATTTCATTACACTGCAAATGATATGTGTGAGATACGTGTAAGATTTGTCAACGACGGTTACTCCTTATGCTCCTTACTATAATCAATGCATGCGCCCCACGTTTTTCGTTTTAAATCTTACAAGTATTTTCATAGCTTTTGAAAATTCACACTCACAAATTTTCAGGACAATCTGTATGCGGTTAGGAATCTGTATTTAGATATAAATCTGTATGGAGCTAGGAGAAATTATTTTATACTTTTTAGTCCGGTTTAAAAACGTGGCTAAATTTATTTTTAATTTAAATAATTTTATTTTTTGGATTTCATCTTGTCTGTGTGAAATTTTGCTCCTCCCTTTCTAGGCATCGCATGCGTTGGGGGGCTGTCTCCGTGGCCATTGTAGGAATCGTCACTAATGCACTATTCACTATTAATATTATTATTACGATTATTTGTTTTAAAAATCTCTTTCACTAAACCATGTTTGTCTATTTCTTTTTTTTCAGTTTTTTTTTTTCTTTTTCTCTCTCTGTGCCAGACTTGCCTGTCTGTTCAATTGTCTGTCATCCAGATCTGAACTATGTTCAAAGTTTCAAGTCTCTTTCCCATCCGAAAGTTAGTTTAAAATCGATTGCAACATTTGTACCGAACAGACAAACCGACAACGAGCAAAGCGAGTTAATAAAAACGTGGTAAAATTACATTTTAAGGATGTTGAGTCCCCATGAAACATGTTAATGTTAATTGTTCAATAAATAGCTTCTTAATCATCATGAAATTTGTACACAGCCTCCTGAATACTTCATGTAAAAACATACCAAATTTTAAGAATTCTATCATCATTACTTCAACTTCCTTAGGGGTTGAAATAAAAAATGATAAAAATTCTGAAAGTTTGGTATGTTTTTGTATGAAGTGTTTAAGAGGTCGTGTTAAAATGTCACGACGATAAGGAAGCTCGTTATTAAAAAATTACCATTGTGTTAAGAACAATTTTTAACAGAAATAAAAAAAAAATTATGAATAAACTTCGTTTTGTTTCCGTTGCTTCAGTATATTGTAGATATTACAAAATTAAGAGGTAAAAAAAAACTTATTGCAAAGTTACATCAGTTTCCATAAGACAACATTCAATTTGTGAATGTTAATTGTTCAATAACGAACTTCCTAATTGTCGTGAAATTTTTACACGACCTCTGAAATACTTCATACAAAAACGTACCAAAAAATTTTCAGAATTTTATTATCATTTGCGATTTGGGATTCAACATCCTTAACGTATGTAATTTTTTCATGAGAGTCCACCTTTTCATGTCAATTTTGCACTACCGCGCGATTCGAATTCTTGATTGATCCATTTGCACAGAGCCAGATGATTTTCTCATAAGATCGGCTGTATGGAGGCCTCGCTGCTTAGGTTCAACGCTTTTTCATAAATTTTTTTTATTGCGGTAATTATCTTTCGAATTTTAGCTGCCCAGAGATATTTTATCCTTCTTCCCCTTGCCGCGCTCGTGTTACTTCAACTTCGCTCCGTTGAACACAGTATTCTGGAGTAAGCTCTCGCCGATGCAGCCGCATACAATTCGTACCGAGGCAGGAAATATTTTTCCGGTAAATTTATGTAGCTCGTGGGCGCAAACCGCGTAAGCGAAATACTTACACCGAGAGTAAAGAAAGGAAGAGAGAGAAAGAGAGAAAATGCTGTTTATTTCGTACTCTGTAGCCAGTGCTACGTATACGAGTACAGTGCATATAAAAAAGGAAGTAATAGAGAGAGAGAGAGGGGTGGGAGGGAGAACGCTTGGCAAGTTCCGAGCGATGCTTCGGCGGTAAATACCTCTGTGGGCAACGACCTTGAACGTTTTTACTCTCGCCGTTGAATATTGCACATTAATGTTTATATATATATATATATATGAAAAAGCTCATCAGACTTGAATAAACTACGATAAAAATTCAACATACTATTTGTTTCGTATATATATATATATATATATGTATGTTGAATTCTGATCGTAGTTTATTCAAGCCTGATAAGCTTTTTCATACTGTCAGCAAATCTTTTAGCTTTTCGCGTTAAGGGGAGGGGTAAGGCAAATGCACTATAAAAAAGCATATTTTCGATCATTTTTTTTTGACGACACCGTTAATATATATTTATTTATGTAATTAGTATATAATAAAAGGATATTTGAAGAACATTCTGTGAAATTTTCATTATTAATTATGCAGGAATGAGCCCTTGTCAGCAAATCTTCGCAAACGCCTAAAAAAAAGTTACATTTCCGTGAACCGCGTAACTCATCACTGGATCATGCGAACGCAAAAAACCAAAAAGATTTCATTAGTTCATAAGTTCCTTAAGGTAACGCTGTAGGGTTTTTTAAAAATTGATTCTTTAATTTTTGGTTACACTTAGAAGCCAAAATACCGATTTTTAATTTAAAAAATAGGAAATTATGTTATTGTAAAATAAATTAAAATTGTGAGAAAGTTAAAAAAAACTTAAAATAAGGGAGTGTAAAATTTCAAAAGGATCGGGGCAGTAGATTTGCAGCTAGAGAGTTCACCGAATTTGAAACTGCTAAGTGGAGAGACAGGATACTAAATTTTTGTTAGATTGCCTATTTATGTATTATTGATGATCCCTAAGGATCATCTTGTACACCTAGAAGGGAATAATCTTGCCTAAAATTCAACTTTTTCATTCATTGCTCGGTAACATAACCTACAAATATTCTACTGTTACCACGCAAACCAAAACCTCAATTGGGCATATTATAAAGTCACAATCATAACAATGATTCCAACTGACAGTATACAATAAAAGTTACCTAAGCTTAAAGTCAACCTTGCCTTAGATCAATAGCTCACACTTTATATTTTTTTTTCGTAAAAACAAGTGCGTCGCTCACACCGCCGTCATAAATTGACCAACGCGGGGGGTGTTAGCCACTGTTTTACCAAATATAACATTAAGGTAGTCCTACCGACAGGCTTCGATTCATAGGATTTTCATAATTTTTTTTGAGCTTCACTAAATATAATAATAATCGTCTCTGTAAAATTTCATGGTCGGTTATCGACCTTACCACTATCAAGTCGTAATATCAAGTTTAATTTGAACTTCCGGTATTGGATTTATTACCACTTGCTACGATAAAGAGAGAATACAATGCTTTACATTTCCCGCACCTCACATTGTTTTGACAGATCGACGCTGAAAAGCATGGAGGTTAAACTCGCCTGAATGAATAAAAAGAGACGGAGATAGAACCAATGTTGGCAAATATCAAACCTAGAAATACTACGCGAATCGTTGGGATAGCTATTTTTTCATTTTTCTAATTAAATGTGAACATTCATTAAACAGTTTACAACGGGAAAATTTTATTTGTTACAAATGATTTTTTTTGCATATGTTAAAAATATAAATTGTACAGGTCTCAAGTATGGTCAGTGGTATCATTAGTGTGAAGCGATAGGACTACCTTAATAGTAACCATTAGATAGCATCAATAGTTTCGTCGCTATTGAAAATGATCATCCTACCTCATGGGATCAACTCGTGCACTTTTCCCCTGTATGCATATACAGGTGCCTGTACACTTCACATACTACGTACGTATACACGCGGAGTTAGAACGGCGAGTGCACGCAAAGATTGTACACACTGATACGCGCAACCTTGGCCGTGAATAATATAAAGCGAATGTTACATATTTCCCCCTTAACGATTCACGTGTGCACATCGCCAGTACACGTGTGTGTGTTTCTCTCGTGGCAAGAATAAACTCGTGGAGCTCTTCTATTCCATGGGAAAATAGATCCTGCATCTTGAGCGTAAGATAGTGGCCGTACGGGGCGAGGTCGAAGGGAGGAGGGAGGATAATCTGTCATTGTTATCGTTAACCTTAATCAGTCCCAGCGCGACTCTCCCACTGGGAATCAGCGTATACGTATGCCGGCCTGGTTACTTTTCATACCACAGCCATTATAGTTGAATGAACAGGTACATGATTAACTACGCTGCAAGATGGGCGGTGCTCGTAAATACGGTAACAAATTCCATAACATCCGTCCGCAGAGATTCTGGAGGATGTGGATTACTGCGAATCGCCTTCAGTTTGTTTTGAGGCTTTTTCAGTTCAGTAATCCTCCTCCAACGCGCTCGCGTCATCGCCCGTGAACATTGCAAAAACTGGTCGTGTTTGACGTGTGTTCGAAGTATGTAGAAGCAACGCAACATTAAGGGCGGGGTAAAGTATTAAAAAATGTTTTTTTCATTAAATTTTTTTTTTATATGAATGCATAATATATCAAGAATATTGTGTTAAAATTTTAAGTCGATCGGAGCAAAATTGACGAAGTTATGAGTATTTGAGCGTCTATTGCTCCATGCCGGGTTATATACCTGGGCGGCAGCTGCGCGGCGACAGTACAGTACAGCGGCGCACGACAGTAAAGAAGAAAGAGTTTTGCGTAGACAAACGCAAAAAGATGCTCTCGATCATCTTGATGGAAGCCTTTTGCTCTACGGACCTGGCATCGACGACTTTGAGTGAGTATAAGAAAATTATCGAGTTTTATTTTGAATTTCTAAAAATTCAAAGATAATTGAAAAATCTGGAAAAATTCGTACGTATTCAGAAAAATGAACGAATCACGAAAAAAAATTGGGTTGCGGGGAAATTTGGTGCCTAATTTTTTTTTTTTCATCATTTTGTTGATAACATTTTGGAATTATTATTATGCAAAATTAATCTTTTGAGTACCTTTAATATGCATGAATTTTCTCAGATTTTTATGCAATCGAGAAGTGTTCTCAAACTTATGTGCAATGAGCGCTAAGCGACCAAACTCTTCTGCGTTTTTCAAACCGTTTTTCTGAGACTTGTCATATTTGAAGTCCGTGTGCACGATAACTCAAAATCTACTGGACCAATCGCTTTGAAATTTTGCACAGTACTTCTTCACATAATTCACCAGGTATTGTCGAGAGCTTTTTTGTTTTTTTTAAATAATTACTAATTTTTCAACAACAAATTAGCCGATTTTTTTTAGCGAAAATCGGGTTTTTGGCTCCAAAGTGCTACGAAAAATCGAAAAAAAAAATCCTCCCGTCATTACCACGAGAAACATCTCCTTCAACAAATGCATTTTGATTTTTTTGTTTCAGATGATTCTGTTGCGAGTTATGGTGCACACCGCAAACCAACTTTTTTTCGAGGCGCCTCCGGGGTTTAATTTTTACTCGCTCAATTTTGAATATTTTGCAATGCAAATTTGGGAGAATGTTGTTCAAATGTTACTTTATTATATGTAAATTTTTCAATAAACGAACACTATTTGTTACGCCAAAAAAAAATCTTAAAAACATGCCTTTTTTTCGCCGAATTAACTTTACCCCGCCCTTAAGGCTAGACACGCATTGCCATGTTGATTCTACACAGTTACGCATTTGGTAACGCGCAATGCGTTACAATTATACACGTAATGCGATAAAATCACACACGCGAGTGTTCAATTTTTACGCATTAAATTATTACACACTTTCGTAGCTGTCCTCATGAATAACACGCTTATTCGAACACACATAAAGCGTGTAGAATCAACATACAAGACGCATATTTACACCCATTGGACTAAACAACACACGTTGGTACCAGCCCGCGAGCAAAAATAACACGGCAAAAGCAACGCAGTTTGAGTGAGTTGATCGCGAGTTATTGATCATGCGTTTCAAAAATCACTTTGGTTACGGCATCATGTAAAAGTCGTTAGTTGATTTGACATCGATTGATGAACCGGTTAATCGAAGACCACATTTGGTCTTAACTTTTCGTTTCATTTGTAGATCATTTTCGAGTTTGTCACGTGGAAGAACCTCAAAATGGACATCTATTTTCCAAAACCTCGATAGCTGCATTGAATCTTTAGCGACGTGTTTTTGTTTGAGGCCATCACCGACAAGCAGAAAGCGGCCGTCATCGCGAAGCTGTACGAGGACCTATGCGAAAACGAGAAAAACAGTGACACCTCTCATATAGAGTAATATATAAGTACTGTTGAGTTCAGTTCAATAAATGCATATATTTTCACGATAAAAAGCTTTTGTTATTCAATTTATTATTCCGACGCATCCCATGTATATACAGTACTGCGAAAATAAGTGTGTTGTTTTTACTCACTGTGAGTGTGTGAATGGCTGTAGACACTTTTGACACTTTTCAACGTGTGTAAGAAAATAACACGTGTACGTGCTTTCCTTGAACGCATCTATCCGTGTTGTGTTTACACCGTTATTTTTCACACACGTTGAAACGTGTAAAAAGTGTCTACAGTCGTTTACATGCCCAAAGTGTGCAAAATCAACACATTTGTTTTTGCATAGTGAAATATGGGGAAGGCGTCATTTGGGACAAAACAAGCGGGCTCTCTTGAGCATGTATAACTAACATTATTACCAAATAGTAGTCAATTTGTATTAAAAACCAGGTGTTTAAACCCCACCCCATGTACCTATGAATCTTTCTACAAAAATTATTCCTTTTTTTCAGGATTCCAAAAGTTTCCGAAAAGCTGCCAAAGATGACAAATAAGATGGAATTACGCTTTCTTCCTCTTTTTTGTGTTCCTCTTGCGAAAAAACGTTTAGTATCCCACTGGCTCAACTAGCCCCGTATGGTGGCACAGTTGGCTCCACCTAGTAGGGTCAACTGAGTCATCTGACTTTTGTGATATTCATATAAGTTTGGTCTATTATGGAACGTTTTTAGTACAGTTTTTCGATGGTGTTACATAGCCGAATAAACAACATATCTATTTTAAAAGATATCATTACTTATCGCTCCATTAATTCGAAGCCATACTGCTTAGAACAAAATCATGATCAAGTGAGTCCGCTCTGTCCTACAATCCGCGCCGTGGGGGACAGTTGTATAATGGCGAGATTCGCATTCGCTTACACGTGCTTCGATACGCGATAAAACACGTATTATGCCCGGACACATGCGCGTGCAGGATAGGATGATAAAGTGCGGGTGTTGCATAGTGGGCCACCGAGAGACCACAACCGCAACTAACGTACAACGTCGTATTCGTTGCACGTACAAGTGTAGTTATATGCGAAACTCATGTTGTTGAGTATAATAGTGGCGCTATTCGGTCTCTCTTTCTCTCTCTCTCTCTCTCGCTCTCTCTCTTCCTCTCTCTATCTGGTTTCCTCTATCCAGATTTTTGCACGCGTCGCTTAATCTGCATCTGCATTTAATTAACATTAGCGTTAACTTCAATTACGACAGGAAATTACATTAGTAATTGCATGGATTCTGATGCATACCCCATGCGATGATGGATAAGCCGAGCGCGATCGCGTCATCGTTTCGTTGCTTTTCAAGACGCATCTACTGCAGCGACCCTGTAAATTTCGTCTCTCACATCCTTGTGTAAAATTAATGTGAAATGCCGCCACTTTGAACAGGTTGTGCAAATTTTTTTTGTAGGTAACTTTTTTTAACATCCTCACTTCTAATTCCCTTTGCTCCAATAGCACAATTGTCCTTTGGCTATCAAATGTATACGAAAGTCAAGCCTCAACAACGGCAAAATTTTATATCTATATATATATTTTTTTTTTGTTGAGTGACTGAGTAACGTCGAGTGTGAGGTTTTTTGACAAGGCATTGAAATGCAACTTATGTCGAAGATTAAGGGTTCCATTATTTTGATAAGAAAATTTAAATCGCTATGCATTGTACATGGAATTAAATGAAAAACAACGATTGTTTACAATCATATTGTCATCTTTATTGAAGGAACATTCTACGTATAAATATAAAGTACCTAGGCTACTATTATATGCACTTAATCAGTGTTATAATTATCACAGAGATGAAAATCAACGTATTTTGGCGCCCTGTTGAAGTAGCCCCAAAAAGTATCAAAGTTAGCCTTAAGGGCTAACACCACTGTAGAATTTTCAAAAAATTGATTTCTTTTAAATTGGCTTAAAAAATACTTTGCACCCTCTATATTAGGGTGGAAAAAAGTATGGTACCTGCAAAACAAAAGTTCGCAGGCCCATGTGGGTCTGTGGTGGCCGTGGCTAGCCTGTGTGCGAGGCGTCGTCCGTTTTTCTCGAAACACAATTTTTGAAAAGGGCACGCAGCATAACTCCAACAATTTTCATTCTTTTCACTCCAAATTTGGAGCAGATCTTTGAAATAACATTGCGAAGTGAAATACGTACGGAATTTTCCATGCGTTAATTATAGCATTAGTTATTAACAAATGATTGTCCTTTTTTTCTGTCAAAAATTGAGTTTTTACTTTAAATGCTTGCTAATTGCACAAAAATTCATATTTTAAAAATTCCCGACGTATTTCACTAGTTATACTCACGTACATTAATAGAATTAAATTTTTTTTTCCAAATTCAAATTTGCGTCAGTCACACTGCGTGCCGCAGAGCGTCTCAAATTCAACATGCCTCGCGAGAATGTCTCCGGCGTCAACATGTTGTACAATTTTATAATATAATTTTTTTTATTCACTTAAAGGTATGACTAATAACATCCTTGAATATTACTATCCACTTACTTGTGCTTCCACCCAAAAAAAATCGCGAAAAATAACTTAAGTTTAGACGTTTACAGTGGTGTAAGTTTAATTTAACGTTAAATTTATTTTAATGTTCAATTGTAATCTTAATGTTAAGGCAGGATTCTACTTTGGAACTATGAAACAGGCTAGATTGGAAGAAAATGATTTTCTAGGACAGTCAGAAGGCATTTTGTATGGTGCAGGCATCGCTGATTATAGGTAAGTTAATTGTTGTTGCGATTTTTCATTTAAAAAAAACTTTAAATGCGTTTTTTTCACAACCACGTTGTTACACCGCTTGGTGCTAAAATTTCCGAAACTACTGAACCGATTGTTATGAAAATTTAACCACATATTCTGGACACCTATAAAAACCGGCTGAACTATAATTATTCAAAAATGTTGAATTTTACATTTTTTTTTGCAAAAAACAGTAAAAACAGGAAATTGTTTTCATGTGTTAAAAAACATGAATTTGTGTGTTATTCAAATGGTGTTTTTGTTTGTTAAAAGTGCATAAAATATATAATAACATTTTTTTAAATGTATTTCAAGAGTGTATTTATTGAGCTTAACAAACCCTACATCAATATCTTTATTCATAATCTCATTAAAAATTCATAAAAATAGCCTTTTTTCCGAGCGCCCAAAGTAGAATCCTGCCTTAATTTCACCCCGTTTCACGGTGTTTCTCTAAGTTGTCGAGTGCCGAATTTGTAGCCACGAATGCTTTATATATATAAATGAGTGTATGTGTGTGTGTGTGTCTTTGTGTGTGTGTATGTGTGTACAACGGCATAGCGAAAGAAGCGAGAGGTGCGCGTGCCGATCGAAGGAAATCGTGAAGGGGGATTATAAAGGTGGGCCGCTCAGTATGACTATATACATAATAACTCAGAATATAGTCTAGTTCTAGAACTAGTACTAGAATGTGTGTATATATATATATATATGCATTAGACGTATTATCGCACCTTGCACACCTATATATGATCCACATGTATATGTGGCGTGTTACCGTTGCACCTATAAGTGCGCCTCGATATAAAGCTGAGATTAGGTATAAAACGGTGGACCATTTCTCATGAGCGTGCATAAAATCGCGAGGGAGCGAGCGGGAGACCGATTCATAAGCTGTAAGATATCCTGTACATTTTAATAGAGGCCTCGCTCATTTGCTCGTTTTTCCTCTCTCTCTTTCCCTGCCTGTCTATCTTCTTCGCTCACATCTCACAGAGGAATTAAAGATCCCCATAAAGATAGATAAAATCGATGGCACATAAACGGACTCGTAGTATGAAATATACGGCTAGATGTGCGAGCATATAAAATACCTTCGGACCACGTGTGTATACTTCGAGACGATGCGCAAATCGCGGTTTATTTTATAACGAAGGAAAAGTTCCGACTGCGTTTACGACTGAAATGAAGCCGTAATCCCGTAGGTACGGGATTGTCAATTTTTGCGAAGATTACGTACACCGGCTGTATGTGTAAAATGGTCGTTCGCCTCGTGTTAATGATGGCGAGGATGATCCCAGCGCTGATTGCAATGCAACGCTATTCTTATCCACGATGACTCGGGAAAAGTTGGGTTGAAGATATTTCTGTCGCGGTAGGCCTTGTGGAGGTCGAAAGGAGGGCTCGTTTGAATCAATGATAAATTACAGTAGCGCTTGGCAAAACTAAGTCGCAATCAATTATTATACCCATTTTGGACATTTTTACGTTTTCTGTGAAAAGTCGCGGTTCGTTTTGAGTATAGATGTTGAAGGGAATGAGTAAACGGCGCGTCAAAAGACAGCAGTTAGCACATTCCCAAATACGGAATGGTATTCACGGGAATACAAGATTCGGATTAATGAGATTTGATTGAGAGTTTGTAAAGCGTGCCTCAAAATGATCTGACGTTTTAAATTGCGCGCCATTTTTTGTGGGGAATATATTAGTATTGAGGTTTAGTCATGGAGAATTACACGATTCAGCAACGCATAAAAAATGTGAAAATTCACTACAAAAATGGTGAAAGTTTTGCGGAGACGAGATTTGACGCAATTGGACTTCTGTTTTTGGGGTTTTCCGAAAGGAAAAGTTTACGCCGATGATCCACAGACCATTCCGGAACTCGAGAAAGCAATTGGACGCACCATTAAGGGGTCTTCTCACTTTAAACGCTAAAAAAGGTACTTACATGCATTTTTTTATAGGTTTATATTATAGATATTGATATAAAAGTTGTTGACTTAATAAATAAACTTTCGAAATACATTTTTTTAAATGTACGTACCTATGTAACCCAAACAAACTTTAAACGCGTTTTTTCGAAACAACGTTTTTCAACGGGTTGTTGATAAAATCTTCGAAACTACTGAGCCGATCCTTATCAAATTTTAAACACATATTAATTTGTACTCTGGGGTTTTTGAGGGTGCCGATTACGGATCTGAACTCAAAATTCAGGAATTCACAATGACGAACAAATATGGCGAATGAAAATACAAATAATACAGATTGATTTAGATGAACTTGGTACTCAAGATTCCTATATTTCCACCTATTTATTGTATTATGCTCGATGTTATTAAATTCACCATGAAAAATTCCTTCATTTTGAGTTCAGCATCACACTCAGAGCTGTTCTTTGCACTTTCGACCGCCATATTAGATCCGCCATTAAAAATGTTTGAATTTTGTGTTGAGATTCGTAATGAGCGACCTCGAAAATCCCAGAGTACCAATTTTTATCTACATCGAGTAAAATTTTAAATTTCGGTACGCTATTCTAGCGCCGCCATTTTGAATATTCAAATTTCAATTTCAGATTTGTAATAAGCGACCTCAAAAATCCCGGGGTACTCATTTTCATCCGAATCGAGTAAAGTTTTTGATTTTTGGCCGCCATATTGGCGCCGCCATTTTGAATCTCCAAATTTTGACTTGAAATTCGGATTTAGCGGGCCCAAAAACCCCCGAGTGAGGCTCCGATTTCCAATCAGAGCAAGTTAAATAGCGAAATAAAGTTAATAGTTATTTCGAGGATACTAGATAATCAAACACTATAAAAACGACATGATTAGATAGACGCTTATAGTGGTGTTAACCATATTATGATTGAGGTGTCGATAAACTATAGGGAATTGAAGTATGCCCACTTTTACCATGGGCGTTTTTTTATAAATACTATGGACATTTCTCTGAGTGCAAATTTGTACTATTTATACATATGGTTAACATTAACACTTGTTGAGTATAAATTGTTCCAAGATCTTATGAAAAGTGACTATACGAACAAAATTTTGGCTATCTTATAGTGAAGACGTAAACTATTTGTGGAATGTGTCAATAAAGTAGAGATAGCGGTAGCACGCTATGATCGATATAAATAGATATATTGGCGCATTAATTAATGAGTTTTTAAAATTCGATATTTCGAAAACTGTTGCGTTGCGTCAAAAATCCATTTAAGGAGTGACGCATATTATCAAAAAGACGATCTGTGCAAAATTCCACCTATATCGGAGGCAACAGATATTCGGTAAGAAGAATACTGTACTACAGAAGATGATACTAGAATATACTTACGATAAAAGTTAAATATTTTTAGCGCGTTCATCTTCTGGCGTAAGTGTTTTCTACATGGACGTTTGGAGGACATGCAATGCCCATTATTTTTCTTTTCTAATATGGAATAATGTCTTCTTTACTGCAGCGATCGATGCATCTGGTTAGTCCCTACACAAATTTAGTACATGGATTGGTGCATCATGAAATATGACTGCATAAAAAACGACAATGTTGACCTCGATTTGTTTTTCGAGACCATTCAACCTGTTTTTTTTAAATGCTAGTAATCATCAACAGTTTCGAAAATCTTTGACGAGATCGATAAAAATCGGACACCCAGTGCAAACGAATATACGAGGGTGAATAAAAGATTCTTGGAATCACTATAAAAATATAAGACAAATCGAAGAAAAATATTTTCTTTTTTTACATAATCTCCTTATACTTCTATACATTTAGAATACCGCTTTTTCAACTTTTGTATTCCTTCCTAAAAAAAAACATTTTCTTGACTCTCAAAAAACTCTTCTACGGCAGCCTTAACCGCGTCATCATCGTCACACTTCTTCCCCCGGATATGCTCCCTTAATTATGGGAGTAGATGAAAATCACTTTTACGATTTCGAAGCCAGCAGCTGTTGTTCAGGCACAGGTACTTTATCACTGCACGTAACTCACCTTCCTCCATATTTGAGTATTTTCAACGCCTGTTTGCACAAAATAATTAACAATTAAGAAACAATACGGTCAAATCGACAGAACCTTTGCATAAATATTGTATGATTGGCATTTGAGAATGTTGAGTCCCAAATCGCAAATGATGATAAAATTCTGAAAATTTGGTATGTTTTTGTATGAAGTATTTCAGAGGTCATGTAAAAATTTCACGACAATTAGGAAGCTCGTTATTGAACAATTAACATTCACAAATTAAATGTTGTTTTATGGAAACTGATGTAACTTTGGAATAAGTTTTTTTTTGACCTCTCAATTTTATAACATCTGCAATATACTGAAAGCAACGGAAACAAAACGAAGTTTATTGATAATTTTTTTTTTATTTCTTTTAAAAATTGTTCTTAACAAAATGTTAATTTTTTAATAACGAGCTTTCTAATCGTCGTGAAATTTTAACACGACCTCTTAAATACTTCATACAAAAACATACCAAATTTTCAGAATTTTCTTATCATTTTTTATTTCAACCCTTAAGGAGGTTGAAGTAATGATGATAGAATTCTGAAAATTTGGTATGTTTTTACATGAAGCATTCAGGAGGTCGTGTAAAAATTTCATGACGATTAAGAAGCTATTTATTGAACAATTAACATTAACATGTTTCATAGGGACTCAACATCCTTAACAAAATAAATATTAACGTACCCCCAAAAATATTATATCAAAATGCGTTTCTAAGCTGTTTTTGATTCACCCTCGTATTTATATGAACCCGTCGAAGGTATGCGTATGTGTGCTCGCTCGCAAAAAGAGAAGACGCAAAAGACGGGGCGGAAGTGAGCCAAGAGTATATGGTCACGCGTGGTTGCACGGATCCATTGGAACGGGAGCCCCATAAGAGTGGAAATACGGTTTCCTCTCTCTTCTGCCACCTATTGGTAATGATGTTTGATTTACGCGTTCTCATATACATACACACTCGCTTCCCCATCTTTTTTCGTCTCGCATTTTCAGCATCCAGCTTTTTCGTTCATTATTTCTGTTTTCACTTCGAAATGGAAATTCATATGTAAAAATATATTTAAAAAAAACAAGCTTTTATTTAATGTACTGAAAAGTAGAAAATTTTTTTTTTCACCTAGTCACCTATATGCAAATATAAATAAAAGCTTGCGGCGCTCAACTTTTTAAATGTTTAATAAATTTGATCAATTCATTTTCGGTAATCGTATTTAATTTGGCACAATAGCAATTAGAGAAATGATTATCGCACGTTTATACTCGGTTTCCGGATTTTCATTTAAGAAATCTAAGGTTGTTTTACAGTAAATTAACTACAGTTGATGTGTAGACGGATTTAAGTAAATTAAAGATTATATGTCTAAATTTTGAGCACTCCAAGCCTTTATTTACAGGCACATATAGGCGACTTGGTAAAATAAATATGTTCTACTTTTTAGTATAATAAATAAATGCCTGTTGCTTTAAATATCGTTTTACACATAAATTATTTTCTACTTTTTAGTCTTTCATGGATTTTACTAGTTTGTTGTTACTAGTTACGACTGTACTTAATTACTAGTTACAAGTATCTGAGTAACTAGTAACTAGTTACAAGTATCTGAGTAACTAGTAACTAGTTACAAGTATCTGAGTAGTTAGTAACTAGTCACTAGTAACTAGTCAGTAGTAATTAGTCACTAGTAAGTAGTCACTGGTAACCAGTCACTAGTAACTAGTAACTAGTCACTAGTAACTAGTAATTAGTAACTAAGTAATTAGTGACAAGTATGTGAGTAACTAGTAACTAGTAACTATGTAACTAGTAACTATGTAACTAGTAACTACGTGACCAGTAACTAAGTAACTAGTAACTAAGTAGCTAGTAACTAGTAACTAAGTAACAAGTAACTAAGTAACAAGTAACTAAGTAACTAGTAACTAAGTGACTAGTAACTAAGTAACTAGTAACTAAGTAACTAGTAACTAAGTAACTAGTAACTAAGTAACTAGTAACTAAGTAACTAGTAAGTAAGTAACTAGTTACTAAGTAAGTAACCAGTAACTATTAACCAAGTAAGTAGTAACTGAGTAACTAATAATTAAGTAACTAGTAACTGAGTAATTAGTACCAGTTACTAGTATTTAGTATTAAGTAACTAGTACTAGTAACTAATAACTAGTAACTAAGTAACTAGAAACTAAGTCACTTTCTACTAATAAATAAGAAAGACTGTAATTGGGATCGAACTGACGTTTAATTGCTGCATATAAACTTTTCACATGCAAACACAGTCGGCTACGTATTTGTTTGTATGTGTCAGTGAGATTTTATATGGATGATTAGAAATCACTAATTCTACATAACAAGTTTTTGAGTTGAATCATGCATTGTGACCCTCGAGATGCATGTGTGCAAAATTTGAGAGCTCTAAGTAGTCGGAGAGTGGGTGAAATATGAAAGTGAAGTTAGGTAAAAGCTTGTAAAAAGAGAGGACGTCGCGCAATGAAACGTGACAGCCGATAAAAAGCTTATAGGGAGAAACAGGTCTCTATTGTTTTGCTGATTAAACTGGTCGCTGCAGTTGTCCTGAGAATCGCGCTTCTTTGATGTCTCCATATATTGACGTGTGTATTCATCCCTCGAGATTCGTTGGGGCGTTAAGGGCCCTGGAGCCAACGCCCAGAATAGAGCACAATATGCGGGAAAACTCCTTCGAACATGTGGGCGTTTGTTGCAAATGCGGTGAAATTCTGTCTGCGCGCGGAAAGAAAGGATTTGTTCGAATCAAATCAAATTTCGTTTGAATCTTAAGCTACTATACGTTGGTTCGATATTCGATGGAATGATGTATTAAATTCAACAAACAATCATTCAATTGCGATTGCCACTGATTCCGAGAACAACTTTTTATTCGACGCTAATGAAGTTTTATTCAAGTTAAAGAGAATTTTTTAGTCACCGCAACGGAATTACATATTGAACTAGGAGTGAGATAAAAAATTGCATAGGCTCTTCGTGCTCCGATTAACAACGCATAATCGTTCATTCAATATTTCAATGGGGATAGATCGCCATGCGTTTTCGGGGCAATCATCTATATGCGACTCTCGAGTATCCTCCAAAAGTGTCTATACAGCTGCACGAACACCCTCCCACTTCTTATTTCTTAGTTTCTTATTCGCGTAAGTAGACGCGTGGCAAGGGTAATTTTCATCATAGAACTCGTTCAACCGATTCGAAGCTTCGCACGTGTAAACTTTACGCTCTCCATTACTTTTATTCTTACTCCATGTCAAAAGAAAACAAAACAAAAAGTGTGCGTGTGTGAGAGAGAGAGAGAGAGAGAGAGAGAGAGAGAGAGAGAGAGAGAGAGAGAGAGAGAGAGAGAGAGAGAGAGAGAGAGAGAGAGAGAGAGAGAGAGAGAGAGAGAGAGAGAGAGAGAGAGAGAGAGAGAGAGAGAGAGAGAGAGAGAGAGAGAGAGAGAGAGAGAGAGAGAGAGAGTGAGTGAGAGAGAGAGAGAGAGAGAGAGAGAGAGAGAGAGAGAGAGAGAGAGAGAGAGAGAGAGAGAGAGAGAGAGAGAGAGGTAGAGAGAAGTTAATTCGACGAGAAAGTTGTTCCATCTCAACGATACTCGTAATGTAAAAGAGTTACACCTAATCATAACGGCAAGACGAGACCTCTGCCGATTTATTTACGAAGCATCCAGTTCTGTGTATGCGCACATCAATCAACGCCTCTTACTATCAAAACGTACTTTACTGCTGCCTTTCGGTAAATCTACTTTCAGAGAGAGAGGGGAGGGAGAGAGAGAGAGAAAGAATAACTCGTTCGTTTCCTCGTCCACGCAAACATAATCGGTACTCTCTTTAACGATGTATTGCCCGTACATTCCTTACCAAAAGTGGGTTTCGGCAAGAATTTTGACTACTTTGCGATGAGATGAGAATTTATTAATAATCAACCACATTGAGGATGCTAAGAACATTACTTTCCGGTAATAATAACGCAAAAAAGTTACAAGTAAATTGGTGAAAATAAAACATTGTTCAACAAATGTCCAGTGAACTACTTTTTTTAGATTATAAAATGAATTCGTAGATTTTTCTGAATGGTTATGCATTTTCTCAGAATTTTGTTCTATTTTCATTTAAATTTCAAAACATTTTTTGAATGAATGAAGAGTCACAAATTGTCAATATTTTTTCAGAGCAATGCTCCATATTAAATCCAAGACGTGTCCGCGGTATTGAACGAACAGTGTCGCAGGTACAGCCTCTGAAAAATTCCGAACACGGGACTTTCGAAATAGAGAGAAAATTCGTTGAAAGATCATATGTATTCAGTAAAAAAATCATAATTCATTTAATGTCACGAAAAATCGAGTGTACCGGAGATTTTTGAACAATTTTTTCGTTTAAACATTTTATTTTTAACGTATTGGCATTCTTATTATTTAAAACCAATGTTCTTAGCATCTTTAGTACGGTTGATTTTTATCAGATTTTAATGTTATCGCAAAGTACTCAAAATTCAAAAGGAGACACTGTTTGAGTAATCTTAAAAAAAAGTATCCATAAAATTTTCAACTTTTCATGGGAAATTAGCGATATCTGAGCATCCATATAAAATCTCACTAACAAATATAAACAAATTCGTAGCCGACTGCGTTTGTATGTGAAGTTTATATGCAGCAATTAGTTGTAAGTTGAATCCCAATTACAGTCTTTGTTATTTTTTACAAACATTCCATGCTCTTAACGTACAAACTCGTAAACTAGTAAACTACTAGTAACATAACTAAGGAGTAAAATCAATTAAAGAATAAAAAGTAGAAAATAAATTATGTGTATTAAAAAAAATATGTTCCAAAACAAGCTTTTATTTAATGTACTAAAAAGTAGAAAATTTTGATTTTACCAAGTCACCTATGTGTGACTATAAATAAAAGCTGACATGATGTCAATTGAGGAGCTGACGAACAAAACC
The DNA here is from genome assembly GCA_951751655.1 of Ophion costatus. NCBI lineage: Eukaryota > Metazoa > Arthropoda > Insecta > Hymenoptera > Ichneumonidae > Ophion > Ophion costatus. The sequence goes on along the minus strand of OX632360.1, from coordinate 14,126,409 downwards.
GAACTTGTCTACACTACGTCAAATTAAATGTTTATTTTCATTTTATTCATTCATGTGCCTACAAATCTGCCATTTCACTCAAGAAGGCGTGTTTAACCAATATTAAGGTGTTTAGAGTCGAATTCGATAAAAAATATTTCGGGAGTTAATCAAGGTGTGCTTGAAAATCGCGAAAAATAAAAAAAAAAATTGATGTAGTGTCGACAAGTCCGGTTTTGTTCGCCCGCTCCTCAATTATGTATAAGTGTATGCGGTTTGTGCGATGGTAGGACGCGAGTAATCCGGAGACCAGGATATCATTACGCGGTTACCCCCTGCCGTCGCTTAAACGCGAATTACGAAATAAGGCCGCCTTTGAGAATCCACGTTTCATTAAGGCCTTAGGCCACAGTAACGGTTATAAAATCATGTGCGAATTTAACAATTTTTTTTTTCGTATGAAAAAGTGATTCACTCATAAAATTAAATACACATCAATTTAGTACCATCTGTTAGAATCAAGCTGTTATAAAAAATATATGTATTTATTTTCAATATCAAGCTGTTAGAAAAAATATATATATTTTTTTTTATGTATAAAATGCCAACTACTCGAAACTTCTCAAAACAGCTTCTTTTCAACTGGCGTGACGAATAACTTCAACAATTCTCACTCGATTTACTCCAAATTTAAAAGGTATGTTCCTAATTGCATTTCACAGAGAAATACCTACGGAATTTCTGATTAATCGAAAACTTTTCATTTTATGAGCAGTTTTAACGAAATTTTTCACTGGAAATTCATTTCTTAAGTTCAAATACCTACAACTTTTGGATAAAACAATATTTTTTAAATTCCGTACGTACTTCGCTAGGTATTGTAATGTAGATTGACGAGAATTTTTGTTTTTGTTCTAGTTAAAAAATTGTGGATGCTAAATATCATGTCGCGGACCGCCTCAAAAAAGATAACAAAAGAAAATATTAGTAGTCGGCCAATTTGTACACTGAAGAAAAAATATATATTTTGTAGCAGCTGGATATTCATACTAATTAGATGTGTAATTAATTTTATGAGTGAATCACTTTTTCATACGATAAAAAATGTTAAATTCGCACATGATCTTATACCCGTTACTGCGTTTAACGACGTTATGACATCGGAGCCAAAAACGACGAACTGGGAAGTCGTTGTATATAAGAACTTGTAGATACAACTAATTCAGCCACCCACGCGTATATAGATTCCTTCGCCCATTTAGATATATACACAGAGTGTCCTGTTATGAATGGATAATCCTGCAACTGTCGATAGGTCAGATCATGTCCTGCTTTATGCTGGAATTTCAATTCAGTAAAACTCCCACGGTTTTCGAGATTTTCTGCTCTATGTTATTTTTTTAATAAAATCATCTGTTTTCAGTCTTTCGCATGCCATTTCTACAAACGCTATGAATCGACAATAACTAAGCAACTTTTTAAAGTAATTGGCACGATATGCGTAGTATTTTTTTTTCTTTACACCGCAGGCTATCAAAGTCAGATGTTCGAATTGGTTTGTATGAAAATTCTCCATAAGATCTTTTTTCATAAAGTTTCCTTAACATTTAAGGTTAAATAGAAGACTTTTTTAGACAAAAAAAATAACCACGAGTATTTTTCGAAAAACCGGGTCAAACAAAGTTATCATTTGTAGAAATGGCATGCGAAAAACCAAAAGCAGATGATTTTTTATCTCGAAAACCGTGGGACTTTTGCTAAACTGAAATTCCACCATATAGTAGGACACGATCTGACCTGTAGACAGTTGCAGGATTATCAATTCGTTACAGGACACCCTGTATATGCGAGAAGGATGTTTGAACCCGTTATATTATATAATATTGACTATAACCAAAACGGGATTTTTTGAGGACGGCCCTCGACGTCGAACATCTTCGAAATCACCTCTCCGACACGTACGGCCACGTATGCACGTCAATACATATATATTTTTAGATATCAGGAAGAGTGTCGTGCACGCAGCACGCATATACGTATATGCGTGTGGGTTGCGTATGCATATGCACTAATTTGTCCACATATCTGCGAAGCGGTGAAGATGCATCGTCAGAGTTTCTTCCGCGGTGAACGCATTTCTTTCACGCCCGAGAGAAATCGCCTTACTTTTATCTCTCTCTCCATACCTCTATGTACAGGAGGTCCCAAATGTCACGCAACATTTAACTTTTGCGGATTATGCATATTGTTGCGTGACATTTGGGACACCCTGTATATATAGGCTGTCCCAAAATGACCTGACATATTAATTCATCAATAAAACGTAATGTTTTTTTTTAAAGTATGAATATTTTTATTTCAACATAAGGTACAAACATGGAGGTTATGTGTGGAACACAATATTCGATAAATGGCCTCGTCCCTGTTTCCAAACGTTCACTCATTTGACAAAATTTTCAATAACATTTAGGTATAATTGCGGACTATTTGCATTAAGGGGTCTTCTCACTTGAGCCCCTAAAAAGGCTTTTTTCATGATTTTTTTGATAGGTTTTTATTATAGATATTGATATAAAAGTTGTTACACTTGATAAATACACTTTCAAAATACATTAAAATTTTTTTTTCTTCACTTATGTAGCCCAAACAAACGTTAACCGCGTTTTTCTCGAAATAACGTTTTTCGATGGCTAGTTGATAAAATCTTCGAAACTACTGAACCGATCCTTATGAAATTTTAACCACATATTATTTACAACTATAGCTATAGCGCATATGAAGGATTTTTTAAACTTTGATATTTACTATTTTTTTGCCAAAAACGGTGAAAAAACACGTTGCTTTTTGTTTTTTTTTTTTTTTCGTAAAATGTCCGCCATTTTGTTATTTTTGCATATATCAAAAATCGTATGATATGCGCTATGGCCAATATCTATCATATAAACCTATAAAAAAAATTAATGAAATTGGGCTTTTTAACGTTTAAAGTGAGAAGACCCCTTAATGGTGCGTGCAATTGCTTCCTTGAGCTCCGGAATGGTTTGTAGATCATTAGCATACACTTTTCACAAAATTAATACTCTATGTTCGCTACAAAAAAAATGGCGCACAATTTAACATGTCGTCATTTTGAGAATCGCTTTATATATGGGTAGTATTTCAGTGGGTAAAAAAGTATTTGTACATCTCACACAAATCTGTTGTTAATTTAGCTTTATTATTTTGTTCGTGTTTTTCCAAGATTTCTGTAAGCAGACACCAGTTATATTTAGGATAAGCTATCGAAAACAGAAACTTAATAAAGCATTATTTTTTTTTCGTAGGATAATATGAAAAAGACGACGTATGCAAATATTTTGTTCACCTGTATGGAAGTATATATCTATGTATATATGTATGTACGTATTAGGGTGACCGCAATTTAGGTTGAACTTGAATTTTCGAATTCCCCACGTAAAAACACAATCAAGATATTTGAAAAAAATGTGCGCAAAGTTTGAAGGCGTTAAAAAATGTTTTAACGGACAACACCACTGTGACGGCTTCAAAAAATCGATTTTTTGAAAACCATCTAGGAAAATCTAAAATACATTTAAGATTAAGATGCCATTGGACCCAGGTCGAAAAAATAATTATTTTTGGAGATATTGAATATTTTGTGGAGTGGTGCAGCGCGGTAATATTTCTGAATATCGCCATAAGCCGCCTCTTCCTGAGGAAGTATTGGAGACAATTACGCCAGTCTTCGAAAATTTGAGCAGAGACGATTTGCTGCAGTATTTGGGCGGCTTCACGCAAAACAAGAACGAAAGCTACAACAAATCAGTTTGGGCAATAGCCCCCAAGTGTCAGTCCGGGAGCAAAAAAATCGTCGATATTGCGGCTGATATCGCGGTATTATTATTCAATGATGGCCTGAGAAGCCTCATGAAAGTTTTGGAGCCGTTGGGGATAACTATCGGCCCAAATTGTGTCAATTTTTGTGTTGAAACTGACGCAGCGCGGATCGAGCTGGCGGAGCGCTCGCTCACAGACGCTGCAAAAGAGGCAAGAAGAGCCTCTACAAGTTCGAGAAAAGATGCTAGGGACAATGATTTGCTTCTTGAAGGCCATCTATATTGTGCCGGCATCGCTGATTTGAGGTAAAAAAAATTTTTTCCAATTTATCGCATAAATTAACAAACCTAACACTTTGAACGCGTTTTTCTGAAAACCACTTTTTTGAGTGCGGCACGCAGCAGAACTCGAGCAATTCTTATCCGGTCGACTTCAAATTTGGACTGCATCAATAAAACTAGATTATCTAAAGAAGTACATAGGATTTTGTCGGTATCTCAATAATAAAAAAAGTTATAGCCTATTTTCGACGAGAAATTTTGCTCGAAAATCGCCCTTTAATTTCAAAAGCGTGCCTATTTTTTAAAAATCAATATTTTTTCAAATCCCTATGTACTTCTCTTCAAAATATCATATTATTAACGAAAACACTCAGTATTTTTTTTCAGATCGACTTTGAAGAGAGTTCTGCTGCGTGCCGCGAACCACTGCAGAGGCAACAGTACCTGACGCGGGAGCTTCCCCAGCGTTACCATGGGGCATGAAAAATTTGAAATTTTTTTTTTATGTATCTTCAATAAACAACGAACAAAACGAAATTTTTTTTTTCGAATATCTCTTTTTTTTCCCACAAAAAAAAATTCTCGAAAAAAGGCAAAAAAACAGGGGGTCACAGTGGTGTTGTCCGTTAATGGTGCCTGTAAGGAGTTGAATTTTAAATGACAAAACACATGCATTTTGCTGATATATAACATATTTATTTCTCAAACTCGTAATAGTGGTGAAAAAAATCTAAAACTAGGCACACATATTGTACACATATTGATGTTCAAAACATAATTTTTACAGGTTTTTGCAGTAATCATTTCCACAATTTCACGCTTTATGAAGACAGCCTCAATTTCATATTTTTAAACATTTTTCGTGAAATATTATTACTGCAAAAATCTGTAAAAATTATGTTTAGAACATCAATATGTGAACAATATGTGTGCCTAGTTTTAGATTTTTTTCACCACTATGACGAGTGTTTTGTCATTTAAAATTCAACTCCGTACAGGCACCATTAAAAAAAATTTTAACGCCTTCAAACTTTGCACACATTTTTAAAAAAATATCTTGATTGTGTTTTTACATGGGGAATTCGAAAATTCAAATTCGACCTAAATTGCGGTCCCCTAGCATGTATATATGTATAAAGATATAAAGATTCTATATATAGATATAAAGACTTGGTTCTCTATATACGTATAGAGATGCAAGAGACGCCACAATGGATATAAGATATCCGAGGAGCGAAGGAGGCGACGTATATGCAGATGCGTCCTCGACCCAATACCGTTAGGTGATATATATGTATCGACGTGTGCCGCTCGGTCCGGCGCGTGGTCGCTTGTCCATAATATCGACACTAATACAACGACTTACGACAACGACCATAAATTATCCTAAGTATAGAATTATCGGATCACGTTGAAGCATCTTGGAAAAGTTCACGCACGGTTTTTGCTTTTTTTCGGATTAGAATTTCCAGGCGAAGCTGCAAGAATATATATATATATATATATATAGTTGCGAATAAATCTTGGCCACGAGATTTGTCTGGAGGATGAGAATAAAAGCGCGACGGGGTGGCCCCGTCGAGCATTTGTTCCGGATGCGGAATTAAGGTGGTTATGCGGTCTAGTCGCTGGATTGAAGTGCGAGGGAAGGGCCTTATGCTTATGCCTGGAGCTGATTGATTGTTACCAACTGGTAGCTATAAAATAATCTTCATATTAAACGTACCATTTCGAACTATTTTTTTTTGCATGTGTTTGGAAAAATATGCATTTTTGAACATTCGGTGATTACATTAAATGTTTTCGTTACTTTGTATAAATAATTTTTTATAACTTTTTCTCGCTGAATTGACCCGAGACGAATTGGCAACGTCGTAAATCGAAGTACGTTTTTTTCAGCTCCTCGGAACCATTTTCTTAGCAGATATTAAGGGGTTGGGCCACAGTAACGGGTATAAAATCATGTGCGAATTTAACAATTTTTTTTTTCGTATGAAAAAGTGATTCACTCATAAAATTAATTACACATCTATTTAGTGTGAATATTAAGGTGTTAGTATTTTTTTTCTTTTTCGATGTACAAAATGGCCGACTACTAATTTTATTATCTTTTTTTAGGCGCTCCGCGGCGTGACCTTTAGCATCCACAATTTTTTACCCAGAACAAAAAACAAAAATTCTCGTCAATCTACATTAGAATACCTAGAGAAGTACATACGGAATTCGCAAAATATTGTTTTATTCAAAAGTTGTAGGTTGTTGAACTTAAGAAATGAATTTTCAGTGAAAAATTCCGCATAATACTGCTCATAAAATTAAGAGTTTTCGATTAATCAGAAATTCCGTACGTACTTCTCTGCGAAATGCAATTAGAAACGTACCTTTTAAATTTGACGTAAATGGAGTGAAAATTGTTGAAGTTATTTGTCACGCCAATTGGAAAAAAGATAAGAAAAGAAAATATTAGTAGTCAGCCATTTTGTACATCGAAAAAAAATGCTAACAGTGCGATATTCATACAAAATACATGTGTCATTCATTTCATAAGTGAATCACTTTTATACGAACAAAAAAAATTATTAAATTCGCACGTGATTTTATATCCATCACAGTCACCTAACCCCTTAATAACGTACTGAAAAATCATCAGGGATTTTTTTCCTCATTTTCCGATTGTTTTTGCTAAAAAAAATGATATTGCGGATCGTGTCCAAACTGCGAAGGATGCAGGATCTGCCCAGGATCAGCAAAGGGATAATAAGGTTCCAGAAAAAATTTCAGCTCGGTGGTAGAATTTCGCCCTAGCCCCGTAATAACCTTAATAATTGCGAGCTGATGCACGATGCACAAATCAAGTGATAGAATAATGACGGGTTGGTTTGATCAGTCGCTCGCTGCGCCAGTGGCAAAATAAAGGGCCCAACTCGCTCGGGCTTCGCGATACGGTCTTCAGGTGCCGTGTCGTTATTGGCTCGTGATATACGCGAATGTGAGGATTATCGCCGGCGGTGCACGGAAGCTTTATGCACAATTAGCGAGCACCGCGGACGCTCTCTCCTATTCTCTCCTCACGCTATCCTCCGCGCATATACAGGGTGTTAGGAAGGTCGATGAAAAGCTTTAAGGGGGTGACAGGTCACCTCGTTAGGAACATACCTAACCTAGGTTACCTCAGTCCAAAGTCTAAGGATTTCTAGTTATGGTGAGTACGATTTTTGGAAAATTTCCCAAAATTAGGTACTAACTCGTTCATAGTGTTCAAACAGACAATAATTGCTAACTAAAAACTTATTTGCGTCTTAGCTTAATGTGTTTCCAATCGATAAACACTGATACAATCTTCTGTCTCCACACAACTAACTACACGGAGAGAATTTTTAAGTAATTTTTACTGTGAAATCACAGTAACTCAGTGACAAATGTGCAATTCTTCAGGTTTTTAGGAAATAAATTATAAATTTTCATGGAAATGAATCAAAATTTACTTTTGCGTAACAGAAATTTAAAATATTTTCCAGAATTTTTACTGAAATTAATAGTAAAATTTCATGAAACGTAAAGATTACGACAATAAGTTAAAAAAGTGCTAATATAAATGAAAATTTTCAGTGGAACATTGAGAAATTTGCGTGTTTTCCATAAAAATTTAAAAAAGGAAGCCGAAATTTTCCGTGCGTCCACCGGAATTTTACGTTCTTTATAGTAAAATCAGTTAGGGCTAGGTCGCCTGACCGTACGCGTGAGCTCTGTGTAGCGTTCGTATACGTGAACGCAAGCTGTGAGAGTGTGCTTGTGTATGACGCAGTATGACGACCACGAACGACGCCGACCCGCGTTGCTTAGCAATAGCGGTACCGCGCATGCGCATTATAGTACGCAGCATGGGCCAAGAAAGCCTCGTGGTCTCGTGCAGTCTAACGTGTTCTACGCAGTTCTACGCAAGAAAACAAAGAAACGTGAAAAGAAACTTCGATAAAGGACGTCTACAATGGTACGGAAAGATGATATGCTAAAATAAGTAGCAATCAAGAACACAAATGTTCAGAAATACAGTATATAGAGTATTTATTTAATCGTAGGGAATTAATTTTTCGCTAGGGATTTTAGAAATTTCAAGTTTGTCCAGGTTATTTTTACTGTAGAAACTTGGAATTTTTGAGGCAGCCCATTGTTAAAATTCTACATGAGAATGTGTCAGAATTTTTACTGAAAGAAATGTAAAAAATTATGCTACTTGCTTAAATTTTTACATGAATGAAAGCAAAATATTAAAAGCTAGTGTCAATTTTTGACTATGTGCACATTTGTCACCGGTTTCAAATTTTTAATGTAATTTTTACGGAGATTTCACCGTAAAAAATACTTAAAAATTCTCTCCGTGTAGATGGGACGTGTTGGATAACTAAAAACTTGTCAAAAAATAGAAATACCTCGAATGCTACTAAATGCTACTGAAAAAATAGCACCGACATAAGAGGTAAACGAGTCAGTACCTAATTTTGGGAAATTTTCCGAAAATCGTACTCACCGTGACAACTCGAAATTCTTAGACTTTGGACTAAGGTAACCTAGGTTAGATATGTTCTTAACGAAGTGACCTATCACCCCCTTAAGGCTTTGCATCAACCTTCCTGATACCCTGTATGTATATGTGAATATATACTGTACTCGCGATATAATGTACCAACGAGTGAGCGAGCTGTATAGTTTGACCAAAAGTCAGTCCCGCACGATCGCCCGGGTATTGTTCTGAGGTTGTCAAAGCTTTGCCGACGTGTCTGATCATCGTGTCATGCAAGAACGAGACGTGGAAGAGCGAGTGAGTGGAGAGGTGGAAAGTTCCGCCGTTCCTACACGGATGTGATGCACTCAAGAGCGAAGGAACTTAAGGTCAAAAGGTATAGGCAGAGTAGGGTAGAGTAGCGAGAGGATCAAAGTAAAAGACGCCGCTTCGTCTATCTGTGCCCACAAAACCGTAAAGTTGCACATTAACTTTATACACAAAGGGTGTCTCAAAATGACCTGACATTTTAAATTGCGCGCCATTTTTTTTGTGCCGAACGTGGAGTACTCATCTTTGACAACTGGCACCAGGAAGCATTGAGGGTTAGTCATGGAGAATTGCACGATCGAGGAACGCATAGAAACTGTTGTAAGATGCATTGTTACTGTATAGTTATTGCAGACGAAATTGACGCCATTGGGCTTCTTCCTTTGGGGTTTTCTGATAGGAAAAGTGTATGCCAATGATCCACAGACCATTCTGGAGCTCAAGGAAGCAATTGGACGCACCGTTGATGACATTAGTCCGCAATTATGTCAAAATGTTATTGAAAATTTCGTGAAAAGCGTGAACGATTGCAAACAGGGACGAGGCGGCCATTTATCGGGTATTGCGTTGCATACATAACCTCCATGTTTCTTGGACCTTATACTGAAATAAAAATATTCGTACTTTTCAAATGAATAATACGTTTTATCAATCCATTAAAATGCCAGGTCATTTGGAAACACCCCGCATACATATATTTAGATGCATCCTTCAAACGAGTGCTGGAGCAAGAGATATGGAGGATCTCACCTCGCCGTTAAGGGGTTACCCCCACTTGCGATTTAAAAAAAATCGATTTTTTTTATTGCATTTTTTTGAAGTATAAGTATCTGAGAATATGTCCTGAAAATTTCAAGTCGATCCGAACAAAATTAACTGACATATGAGCGTTGAAAGAGAAGAATCCGTGAATTGAAGAACTGAAATTGAAACTTTAAACGCGTTTTTCTCAAAATGGCATTTCTGAAGTCGGTGACCAAGATTACTCGAACACTAATGAACCGATCTTCTTGAAATTTTGCAGGCTTATTTAATACATAAAAATGTAGTCTTTAATCGTTCGATTTTTTTTTCGAAAAAAATGGCCGTTTTATAGCCAAAAAACGGTCGTTTTTTTTCGTTAAAATCGAACCATTAACTTTGACTGTCCGCCATTTTGTGAAAAATGAATATTTTTTAAAATCCTTCGATTAAAGACTAGTTTATACTTATATTTGACTAAATCCATCCGCATTTTTTTTTCAGATGATCCACTTCGCCGCAATGCTGGTCACCGCAAACGGTGTATATAAAAACATTATTTCATTGACGGCCATTTGCCACTAAACAATGTAATATTTTTCAATAAAAAAATTACTGAAAGCTCTCCAAGATGTGTTCTTTAAGATGGTATATTGATCGATTAAAAAAGTTCTGTAGTTTTCTTTAAAAAAATTCATGAAAAAGGCCTTTTTTGCGCTACAAGTGGGGGTAACGCCTTAATGTCAAATGCATAGGACGAAGGACGCGAAAATTAGCGGTGACGAACGATGCGCAGCATATAAGAACAAAGACTAGAAGCGAGTTGCGAGATATTTATCGAAGAACTCGACGCGCACGGAGGCATCCGCGGTTAGGACAACGGTGTCGCCGCAAATCGTTACTCGATCGATGAGAATCGTATCGATATATAGAACGATCGCGAAGCCGTATAACCGCAGGGGTCGTCTCGCACGGCGATTCCTGACCCCTCGTTGTTGGAAATCAATTGCCCTCTCCCACCCTTTCGCTCCTCTTGGTGGGGGAGTTGACGCGGTGCGTTGTAGTTCCGTGGCGTCTCACCAGGAGGCGGATAACGTTGGCAGGAATATATTATTATATTTCTCATGTACTTAAATACAATTTATGTGTGAAAGATGATTATATTCCATATAATATTGTTATTATTATTATTATTGCTATTATCGTGTAGAAATATCAACTTTCTTGCCTACTAATTACTCCGTAGTAACTTTTTGGTGTCGACATATGAAGGAATCATGCTCATCCTGCTAAGTATGAGTATCCATGGAAAGGCACATTTTGAAACGTGTGCTGCTTTGAGGCCTTATATGCGCGAAAAATTCCAAAATGTTTCATTTTTTAAATTATTTTTGATTTCATTAGCCTGAACGGTTGAGAATATTTTAAACTTTACAGAATTGAAAAATTCTCAAAATTGTTAAAGTTACAGCATTTAAAGTGTAAAATAGATACCGCGCGGCGCGCCCGACTGCCAACTTCAAAGTCGTTTTTCCACGATTTACTTTTTTGAATCTTGTGAAAGTTCTAACTCTTGAACGAGGGTTCAGATCACTTTGAAATTTGTACAACATATTCTTAGTAGCATCACCTATCGCGTGAACCACAGAAACAAAAAATTCAATGACACAAAAAATATAAAAAATAAAAAACCGACAGAAAATTTAGTTAAAAAATGTTAAGTTTCGAATTTTTATTATAATAATTAAAAAAAATCATATTGTTGGTTCACGCTAAAGATACATTCATTATGCAATTATAAATATGTTCATTTTTTTCAGACACTCACATCGATGCCGAGAACTTTCCCCATCAACGCGCGCGCAAAAAAATACATTGCTTTATTATGTTACATCTCCGCCATTTGTTAATATTTCTGATTTTTTTTACATATGCTCAACCATGCGCATAAATGATCCGTAAAGAAAATGTTGTTAATATATGCGTCATTTTTTTTTCAACCGCGTTTAGAAAAGTACCTTCGCAAATCGGCGAAATCGCGTATACAAAGCCTTAAGGGCAGGGTAAAGTATTAAAATTTTTTTTTTCATTTTTAAAAATTTTTTGAAATGAATGCATAATATATCAAGAATATTGTGTTAAAATTTCAAGTCGATCGGAGTAAAATTGACGGAGTTACGAGTATTTGAGCGTCTTTTGCTCCATGCCGGGTTTTATACCTGGGCGGCAGCTGCGCGGCGCGCTATTGTATTTTGCGACCCCGAATAAATTTCTTGATATACGGGCCTGTTCCGGTCCCGTTATGTATATTCGAGGCATGGTGTATATTAGTTTACACATTAGTCGTATACGACTAGCGGCGCACGACAGTAAAGAAGAAAGAGTTTTGCGTAGACAAACGCAAAAAGATGCTCTCGATCATCTTGATGGAAGCCTTTTGCTCTACGGACCTGGCATCGACGACTTTGAGTGAGTATAAGAAAATTATCGAGTTTTATTTTGAATTTCTAAAAATTCAAAGATAATTGAAAAATCTGAGAAAATTCATACGTATTCAGAAAAATGAACGAATCACAAAAAATAATTGGGTTGCGGGGAAATTGGTTGACTAATTTTTTTTTCATCATTTTGTTAATAACATTTTGGAATTATTATTATGCAAAATTAATCTTTTGAGTACCTTTAATATGCATGAATTTTCTCAGATTTTTATGCAATCGAGAAGTGCTCTCAAACTTATGTACAATGAGCGCTAAGCGACCAAACTCTTCTGCGTTTTTCAAACCGTTTTTCTGAGACTTGTCATATTTGAAGTCCGTGTGCACGATAACTCAAAATCTACTGGACCAATCGCTTTGAAATTTTGCACAGTATTTCTTCACATAATTCACCAGGTATTGTCGAAAGCTTTTTTGTTTTTTTTAATAATTACTAATTTTTCAACAACAAATTAGCCGATTTTTTTTAGCGAAAATCGGTTTTTTGGCTCCCAAGTGCTACGAAAAATCGAAAAATCGAAAAAAAAAATCCTCCCGTCATTACCTCGAGAACCATCTCCTTTAACAAATGCATTTTGATTTTTTTGTTTCAGATGATTCTGTTGCGAGTTATGGTGCACACCGCAAACCAACTTTTTTTCGAGGCGCCTCCGGGGTTTAATTTTAACTCGCTCAATTTTGAATATTTTGCAATGCAAATTTAGGAGAATGTTGTTCAAATGTTACTTTATTATATGTAAATTTTTCAATAAACGAACACTATTCGTTACGCCAAAAAAAAATCTTAAAAACATGCCTTTTTTTCGCCGAGTTAAATTTACCCCGCCCTTAATTCCTTTTTGATTTCTTCTGCAATCGCTGATAAGAATGAGATGGGTGGTAAAAAGCAGCAGAATTTGATTAACTCAACAATTGCTACTGAGGTTGGATCAACAACACGTTGAATTACCAAACCGCAGCGCTACAATAAGCTGCTAAAGTGCTGCCGCTGTTTTTTTAAATGTTGCTCATGAGATGATAGCCAAAGAGACGTCAATACCGCGAAGAAAAGTTCACCGATCTCGACTGGACGACTGTACAGCTAACTATACAATGGGATTGCGGTCTGTGCCGCGGTTACGTCGAGTCCTCGCAGCAGCCTTGAGAATCGGTATACTCCACTTGGCAATATCCGCCCCGATCCTATGTCGGTGAACGATTCAATGGCGTTTGTTCAGGCATGACTGTTCCAGCTCTCCATCGCCCGACGTTCTATTACCTACGCCGCAGCATCGCCAACACCTTCATACATTCAATACACACGCACACGCATTCACACGGGTATACATATATATATTCACGCAGGCAGATATAGCGCTTGCGCTGCCAATACAATAGTTTCCAACTCTCAAATAAAGCGTACAAATCGAATCAGGTGCGAATAAAATGGATTCACGGTTTACTGCGCAATCCAATGATTTTTCGTTGCGCTTCTTCCTCCCCTATTCTCCTCCTCTCCTGCGGCCGATATTGTGCAATTGCAAAGTCGCGGCAAATATTGTGCAAATTGCCCTTGTCGCGGTTCCGGCATGCTGACTCCGTGCTCGCCGCTCAGATGCATTCTAGATTTTTCCCTCGCTCGGATATTGGCGCCGATCTTTCGGGTTCGCCCCCGCTCGCGTTCGAATCCGCACTTATCGCCCTACCGCCCCACTTCGTCTAACGGGCTTTTGAGCGATATATATGAGGCGATCCATGTCACTTCAGGCAGTAAAAAATAAATTCGATAAATAATTTTGAAAAATCGAGTTACTTTATTGAAAAATATTCAACGAGTGTCGAAATTGAAATAAAAAACTCTGACGTTTTTTCTCGTTGATTACCATTTTTTAACATTTTTCCATTCAGACGCCTGTATCTTTGGCAGGACTTGACGTATTTGCATTCGTAAAAAACGAAAATGCGCGTCTTTTTATGGCCTTCTAGAAAAAAATTGAGTTAGATTTTCTTGAGCAAGTCGAGCGTCCGTTGCAGAGCAAAATAAGCAAAAATATTGTTTTTCTCAAGGAAAGACACTCGTTATTTTATTTTTTTAATTTCCCCAATTGTGAGTATGAAAAACGGATTTTTGGGATTTTTTGTATCATGGGATTCCTAAACACCGTGAAGTAACAGCTATTTTTTTATTATTTCTTTTAAAATTAATATTCGATTGAAGAGTGTGGAGCACTCGCTGTCTGTTCACCAGGTTTTTGAAGCCCATATGACATATATGAAATACATATATACATTATGATATACATATCCTGAAATACATATATGTCATATGTATTTCAAAAACCTGGTAAACATACAGCGAGTGCTCCACACTCTTCAATCGAATATGAATAAATTTTTTTTTTTTTAACAGTTGTTAATTCACGGTGTTTAGGAATCCCATAATATAAAAAATACCAAAAATCCGTTTTTCGTATTCACGTTTCGAGGAAATTAAAAAAAAATAAAATAACGAGTGTCTTTCCTTAAGAACAAAAATGTTTTTGCATATTGTGCCCTGAAACGGACATTCAACTTGCTCAATAAAGTCTAAATTAATGTTTTTCTGGAAGGCCATAAAAAGACGCACATTTTCGTTTTTTACGAATGTAAATACGTCAAATCCTGCCAAAGATGCAGCCATTTGAATGGAAAAATGTTAAAAAATAGTTATCAACGAGACAAAACGTCAGATTTTTTTTGTTTCGACTCTCGCTGAATATTTTTCAATAAAGTAACTCGATTTTTCAAAATTATGTGTGGAATTTTTTTTGACTGGCTGAAGTGACATGAATCGCCTTATATGTAACCTTCGGCGTTTATTTGCCTATGGAAAACTGATGAGTGCCAAACGGTGAGAAATATCGACGGTGTACTTCTTGTCGCAATTAGTCATCGTCCCTCGGAGTGCAATAAAATGTCGGAGTAGAGATATATTGCGTGCAGTAACTTGGATCATTTAGTGGCTGTCCATTTATATATGTATAGGTGCACTTATAGTGAGGGAAAACGGTTAATTGATGGCCGTCGACGGGGCGCCGTTAACGTCAATCGCTATCAGAGTTGTTCACGTCATGATGGAAGAAGATAAGCTGCGTATACAATCATTTTCTCGAAGACAGTGACGGCAGAAAGAGAGTGGAGAGGAGCAAGATTGAAGGGCAGAGAGAGAGGGGAGAGAGAGGGAGAGAGAGAGAGAGAGAGAGAGAGAGAGAGAGAGAGAGAGAGAGAGAGAGAGAGAGGAGACGAGACAGAGATAGAAGAGCGGAGGTTTGATGATGAAAGCTACCGATGGCAACTGATGCACCGGATGGTGACGTCTCGCAAGTAGAAAGAGCAAACTGGTCGTAAAGCGATATCCTCTCGGTCACGGTCGCATAGAGGAGAGCGCAACTTTGCTCCTGATCTATAGTACGATGTTCCCCATCGATGTCTGTATATTCATGCCTAACCCGTATCGATTCGTTGAGAAGCAGAAAGACGCGATTTGCAGCAACTTTGCAAGCACAGTATCAGGACTTTGCGACCTTTCGCTTTTCGCACAGCAATCGACATACGAATGCACATGCGTGCTTGACTACCAAGCTGGCTACGGACTCAGGATGAAAAGACAGCTTCCAGCTTTAGTTTCAACTCGCCGGATATGAGTCATCGTACTGTTACGATATGAATAGACGGGTACAACATATACCATCCTCATATATTTTCTACCTGTTCCATCATGGCAGACGTTTGGAAGACCTGCCTTCAATTTTTCTTCGAGGCAGCTTTCCGGTGTAAAACTTTGAGAAAACCAAATTTTTGGTAGCATTTTCTGGAAGTGTAGAATCTTAGGAGTATGAACTTAAAAGAAAATTTCGAAATTCCTAATATTTACAATAACAAACGAGACCGGAATAGGATCGACCGGTCAGAACTTCAGAAACTTCTAGGCAAGCTGGAGCTGCTTATAAGAAATCTGCTAGAACTGCTCAAAATCATATTTAAACGCCCATGACGCAGTCAATTTAAAACTTGTTTGCACAACATTTTTTTGGTTGTTCTTGAAAGATCAATAAAGAGACTGTAAAAAATTAATAGTAAAAATATATATATGTTTTTTTATCACGCCTTCATTTATATTATATATATATATATATATATATATATCATATTATATTATATTTATATTATATCTTCATTGATATTATATCATTTATATTATATATATATATATATATATATATATATATATATATATATATATATATATATATATATATATATATATAAATGATTAGTCTAGAGGTCTTAATTTCGGGCGTGATAAAAAAAAATATATATATTTTTACCATTAATTTTTTACAGTATTATATATATATATTAGGTGTAGTGAAAATAAATCCATTATTTTTGCATTAAATTGAAGGAAAAAAGAATGAATTTCTTTTTACTCCGCCTAATATATATATTCCAGGAGAACATGCCTCCACGAGGGCCAACCGCTTGCGATGAGTAATGATCATAAGGATGCAAAAAATCTAAACATACATTTACGTTTTTTGTATATTTTTTTTCTGAATATAATAATTATAAATAACGTACCACGCCAAATAAAACATAAAGAAAATGTATGAACTTTATAATTTTTATGAAATTACAATATTTTATACAAAATTGCAAGCATATAGTTACATATAAACAAATTTTGCCTGGCATCGAAATATCGGCGTACGTTTGTGCGAAGGGATAACCTAAGCCGCACGATCACACAAATCTATGTAATGCACTCCGGTAAATCCCACAGTTATTTTTCATACTGCAGATAAAGAGAGGCTTCTATCAGAGAAATGATTTGGTGGATAAAATCAAATTTTGCGCGAATCTCGACTTACTGGGCTTTTTTACACCGCATTTTATTCAAACAAATAATTTTTCTCGCAGTGTACATTGCAAACGTCCAATCTCACGGGCTAACTTATGGCTCACGCGTTTTGTTTTCTGCAATATCGACGAAGGCATATACCTTGTTACGGGTTGACGAGGATTAATGTAGGGAAGTTGTGCCTCAAGGAAAAAAAAAATAAGACGCATCGCATGAATTGCATCCGATGCACCATCCCACATTCATTCGCCTGTATCTGTACCGCGGGGCGATTAATAGATCGTTAGGCGAAATCCATCTTCTTGGGCTCTTTCTCCCTCTAACAATAAACCCTAGTCGAAAGGCACACACGCACGCACGCACGCACACACACACACACACACACACACACACACACACACACACACACACACACACACACACACACACACACACACACACACACACACACACACACACACACACACACACACACACACACACACACACACACACACACACACACACACACACACACACACACACACACACACACACACACACACACACACACACACACACACGCGTGCGCGCGCGCACGCACGCACGCACACGCACACGCACGCACGCACGCACGCACACACACACACACACACACACACACACACATAACACACGCGCGCACGCGCACACACACACACACACATAATTTTGCAATAAAAACGATTTTCTAATTAACTTCTTGCCGTGCACCTCGCATTTTTTATTTCCTCATGGTCGCGTTGCGATAAACGAATATCCGCGTTGGAAATAAAATCAACATCAGTGAAAAGAGGCAAGAGAGCACGAGGGTCGTGCACCACGTAATTACGCGCCGCATTGTGAGGGCCCAGGACATTATTGGCCCTAGTAATGGACCGTGCTGGCGAACTGTTGCTACCTAATCTTCGTATTTTTTAGTATCAATTCATTGAAAAAACAAAAATTACTCGGGCTCTCGAAATGCGTTATTGCGGTAGCAACGAATGATTTATTTTAAAAAGTGAAATATTCGGTGATATTGAGAATAATTTATTCCATCGAACTAATAAATACCGGGAATGAATCATATCAATGGTTAATCTTAATCGAATTATTTTCATTTAGTTACCTTTAGACGAGGAAAAAATTCACTGATTTTCATGTTTTTCTTTTAAAGAAAGATTTCTTCACCATTTTTTAGACTTAGGGTATGTTTTATTAATACTTTTGGTAGTTATACGTTTTTTTAAAGTTATTTTCAAAAATGGCGGAGATATGGCATGGTCTGCATTTTCGAAACTGGCGTGACGTATAGCTAATAAACTGATCGACCGATTTTGATGAAATTTGGGATAAAGTACCGAAAGCCCCTCCGTTTTGTCCAAACAAATCCAAACCTAAACAAACGAACCCAAACGAACCCACACTTAAAAACTATTGCGCGTCCCCAAAAATGTCTTTAGGCATTGTTTTAAAATGTTAAAAGGAAAATTTGTGCAAAATTTTCAGCTCGATCGGAGGGGGGGCGGTCGAAACCTTACGCGAAATTTGATGTAAGTCTTTCTAACCTTATAGTCCAAGACATGATCCTTAATGTTTGTGAAAATTACAAAAAAAAGTAGTTTTCCATAGTAAAACTGCAATTTTTTAGGAAAATTCAATCTCGTTGTTTCAATGCGTATTATTTCATCGATTTTCACCATTTCTCACTTTTTCTTGGTTCATATTCTGCGTATGAGTGCTGATGAGAGAAAAATCTTTGTTGGTTTTTTATCAGATTAATCCCGCCGACGCTACGTGTCACGCCGTCTGACAACATTCGCCGCGACCCGGTCAGGTGGCCGTGCAATATCTCCGCCATTTTTTAAAGTTAATAAATTTAAAAATACCATTTAACAGCCAAAAAGAGTAATAAAACACACCATAAATCTAAAAAATGATGAAGAAATGTTTCCTGTCGAGAAAAAATCATAAAAATCAGCCATTTTTACTCGCCTAAAGGTATCTACCCCCGATAATATTTCGTTGGCCACCAGTAAACAATTGCGTTGATCCGAGTGATATTTTTCCCTCCGCGTTCCGCGAGAATCACCAGGAACGTTTGACTCTACCAACGCTCATAATAACAACAATAACGCCAATAATAATAATAATTTTCAGCAGTTAAGCCTTGCGTCAAGTTCAAGTACATTTCTGTGCTAAACGAGCGAGCGGTATATCGCCAACGATACGCGGTAATGACGGGACCATAAACGCGGTACCCAGGCATAAGACGTGACGCAATACGTTGCGAAGTGCGCACTCGCACGTGAAAATAAAAAGGAACGAAAAAAAAGCATCCGAGAAAATCGTGGCAGAGTAGGGCGAAAAAAGCGAAGTCGCTCCTGATGATGAGCTAACATCCGTATAACTGACTTTCAGTAGTAAACTAGTTGCACACATACACGCGAGGGCCATGACTGCGACGGGTGAAAAAATCGATTTTATTGCATTTTCTCAAGGTATACGTATTCAAGAATGTGTGGAAAATTCTTCAAGTAAAAATTCTGGAGATTAGATCCAGGAGCCTGAACTCGGCATTTCAAGGTAGTCCTATCGACAGGCTTGAATTCATAGGATTTTCATAATTTTTTTTTGGGCTTCACTAAATATATTAATAATCGTCTCTGTGAAATTTCAGGGTTGGTTATCGACCTTATTACAGAGGAAGAAAATATATAAAAATTGCGTACTTTTGTGAAGGAATCCCGAGACGACATACAAAAACCCAATTTCTGGTCGCTACAAAAGTGTATACAATAGTGAGTATCCGTCAGATTCTTAAAAATAATCAGATTTACATAATTTACACTTGTAGTAATCCAATGCTGTCAGAAAAAAATACGCTTATTGACCTAATTTTCATGTAATATCAAGTTTAATTTGAACTTCCGGTATTGGATTTATTACCCCTTGCTACGATAAAGAGACGTGACAGCAAGGCAACAGCTGACTGTAGTCGTAACCTCATCTCACTTATTCGAATTTCCAAACATTTTTCATTTTTAACCGAGATATTTCGGCGACACAAATTTTCCACGCTTTTTTACCAGTCGCGGCCCGAATACAATGCTTTACATTTCCCGCACCTGACATTATTTTGACAGATCGACGTTGAAAAGCATGGAGGTTAAACTCGCCTGAATGAGTAAAAAGAGACGGAGATAGAACCATTGTTGCCAAATATCAAACCTATAAATACTACGCGAATCGTTGGAATAGCTATTTTTTCATTTCTTCTAATTAAATGTGAACATCCATTAAACAGCTTACAAATGGAAAATTTTAGTTATTACGAATGATTTTTTTGCATATGTTAAAAATATAAATTTTACAGGTGTGAAGTGGTATGACTACTGTAAAGCGATAGGACTACCTTAAGTGATGCCCGAAAATGAAGGCAACAGGGGTGGCGGTACGATCGCGCCGAGGGTTGCGGTGCTAGCTTCACTCGACAACTGACCGAACGCGAATTTGACGTTACTTTGAATTTTGTTTTCGTCAATGTTTGTTGTCAAACATTTTAGTATCTTACTAAATCTTACTAAATTTAGTAAGTAAAGTATACTTTAGTAACTAAAGTATGTTAATACATTTAGTAAGCACAGTATACTTTAGTACCTAAAGTATCTTACTAAATTTAGTAAGTACAGTATACTTTAGTAACTAAAGTATCTTACTAAATTTAGTAAGTACAGTATACTTCAGTAACTAAAGTATCTTACTAAATTTAGTAAGTACAGTATACTTTAGTAACTAAAGTATCTTACTAAATTTAGTAAGTACAGTATACTTTAGTAACTAAAGTATCTTACTAAATTTAGTAAGTACAGTATACTTTAGTAACTAAAGTATCTTCCTAAAAAATTTAGTATCATCCTAAAATTTTAAGTAACGTCCCAAAAATGTTAGTATCTTCCTAAAAATGTTAGAATCTTCCTAAAAATGTTAGTATCTTCCTAAAAATGTTAATATCTTACCAAAATTTAGTATCTTACTGAAAAAAATCACGAAAACCAAAATAACTTCTAATCCACTGGAAATTGCATAACATACATGGGGGTTTAATCGATAGGTATCGCGGGCCCCCATCGTTGTGCTTAGTTTGCTCCAACCCGCGCCTTACAGTATGTGTATTGCTTGGATCCAAGCACAGTAACGTCAAACTCGCGTTCGACCTGTTGTGAAGATAGCATCGTAACGCTTCGTGCGATCGCAGCGCCATCCCTGTTGCCATCATTTTTGGGCACTCTTTTTTCGTCATTTGGAAGTTTGGAGCCCCATTGAAGTTTAGGCTCCTGTATCTAGCATTTATGGTTAAAATGTTGAAAATTGACCAAGTTACAGACGATTTGGTAAGAGCCACGGTTTTACATACAGATCGGCGAAGTCCGTTAGTTCACACGGTTCCTTTGCTGAAGATCGACGCTAGAGGCGCTGCGAGCGAGGAGTGTGGGGTGCGACAGAGACGAGAATACACACGCATTCGCGTTATAGCCTAACCCGTGATCAAAACGACCCCTCTCGATACTAGCGACACCACAAATTCAGTTTCAGTAGTCCAGTCACCCCCATCACCGAATCTTCATCAAGTTTCCACATCTGTATGTAAGACCGTGGTGAGAGCAGATAGCGCAACGATTTACACATAGGTACTAAAACTTTCAATCGCGTTTTTCTCGATACGACTTTTCTCGATCTGGCCGGAATCATTACTCGAGCTATGATCGTCAGATTTTCAATTTTGGAAAACCAAAATTTCCGCGATTCCCGTAGGTATAGTTGTTCGTGGCAGTTTTTGTAATTGAATAGTTTTTCAGCTTCCAAAAATGAGTAAAAATTTCGCCAAAACATTTTTTTTCTAACGGCCGCCATTTCGTGATTTTTTTCGAAAATCGGCTGGGTATAATGAGATCTACATTTATGTAGATTATGAACCTTTTTAATTTTAATTTTTCAGACCAACCATACAGAGGCTGTTATACCTCAATAATATTAATTTTAATAATAACTATCTGTTATACCTCAATAATGTTAATTTTTAAAAATAGAAATTTAAGTAAAAGAAGCAGGCTAATTTTTGTTTGGAATTGTTTGGGTCAGTGGGGCTCCCGCCGATTTTAGCAGGAGTCCCACTTCCGAATATTTACCAAAATTTATACAAAATAAGTTGAAATTATGCTCAATAACGCACCGTTTTTCCAAATCCCAAATAAATAATCGAGTAGACAAAGAAAATTCGAAAAAACGACCTTTTTCGGCCCGTCACAGTGCTGTCCTCTCTTAATGTGAACCAATGTATGAATATGTCATTTCAATTTCCTTTCCCTAGTTCCACCGTATGAGTTGGTGGGCTCTAACGCATTGACCTTCCAAATTGAACCCTTTCCTATGACGCCCTAGCCGCACTTCGCTAATCTAACCTTATTTCTCATCGTCGGATAAATGCGAGTCATTGATCCAATTCTCAATTCCACGAACCGCTTGAGTAAATTTAAGGACCGTCCTGAAAGGAACCAAGTATACTGATGGCGAAAACAACATAGACGTAACGGCTTCAAAATATCATACATACCTTATATGCAAGTGTATTGTCGACAATCAATACACCATTTCTTTTTGGTATATAATTATTTACAACGGATATTTAAATTTTTGTAATTTAAATAACGAGATATATTCTTATTACTGGTGTTTGTTTCAATTTATTAAGCAGAAAATCCAAAATATTCATCTACATATATATATATACATTTTTTTGCATATATATATATATGCAATGAAAAAATAAATTTATGTATATATACATTTTTTAATTTGTAATGTATCATAGCTTTGAAGTTTTCATCGACGAAATGCAACGAAAGTTCTTTAAAAAAATGTGTTTCTTCATTTTCATCACAATTGATTTTTTTTAAGGCTAAGATCGTTCATCTCTGATGAGGATAAAAAAACCGTTCGAGTGATTTTCGTACCCTGAATCGTCGAAGAAAAAAACGTGAGCAACAGAAGACCAATTAACTTTCATTGCATTCCAACGATGCAAAATTCAGCATCATGACGTATCTTCCCATGTAATTGCTGGCTTATACGATTTCATCCCTATCACTTTTTCCCCACACCTGTCACTTCACTATTTCCAGTCCCTCGGAGACCCCCCAGAGCGCGCAGCCACTTTTTTTTCTAGGAATGCAATCATACAAGGAAGTTCTCTTGCAACAAATTCACGTCGAGAATAATATATGCACTGTTGATAGCTAAGGTCCGAAAAACGGCTGGAGCATTGGTTTGAAAATAAACAAGCAAATAAATGAACATATATCCCACTTTATACATATACATATATTTTTTTTTTTTCAAGTGAACTGTAAATATATGACATGTAAATACATGGTTTTTTAAAACTGCATCGTTTTCAAATGAAATTTGATTTGCTGTATAAACGCGTCAATCACGATTTTTGAATGGTGTGAATTCGAATTTGGAATTTGGAATCAATTACCAATTTGAATAATTCTTTAATTTATATATATATATATATATATATATATATATATATATATATATATATATATATATATATATATAAATAGGTATCGACAGCGGGCTGAAGAAGACGAAAACTTCATTTCAAATTAATAATTATTCAAATTGGGTATTGATTGAAAAATGTAAATTCGAATTAACAGCATTTAAAAATGGTAAACGAATATATATATGGATATATATAGTATGGTGATCTACAGTAAATGCCATGCACGCATTCTTTCTTAGTGCGAGTGTTACGTCAAGAAGTTGCCAACGGTATTTACCGACAGCGTGTAACCGTCATTAAACGGATGTTCGCGCTGTTTTATCGTAAATAACGCGAATGAAAGTACCGCGCGAGAGCGGATCTCTCTCGCGTGGGCTCTCTCTCTCTCTCTCTCTCTCTCTCTCTCTCGACAACCGGTTCAGGTGCCTGTATCATCCTCGCAAGATTTGCAACGCTTCTTTTCATCGCACACATGTACGGGTATAAATATATGGGCCATTACGCGCCAACTCGATCAATGTCTCTGAATCAAATAAAAATAAAAAAATAAAAATAAAATAATGAGGCCGACCTGCTCATCACCTTTAATTTAATAAAGTATTTTATTTTATCGTCGCTTCGTCTCTTCTAAATGGACTCGCACTTTAGCAAACCGTTACGCTTTTTTATGCAATCTGTGTGAAGCGTGCGAGAGAACGCAGAGATAAAAAAAAACCTCTTTTTCATAAAAAAAATATTACCGTTTTTTTCAATTGTAAGCTGCTGTTTCGTAATAACTGTTCTGGAATTTCGAGAAAATTCATCATCGCGTTATTGTTTAATTGATAAATGATTTCTGTTTCTTCGTCGTGTTTTATTCAGCCCACCGTTATACGGGCATCCGGAATATCCATGAGACACATCAAATGGAATGTGATCGATTTCAATGGAGAATATCATTTGCCCCGTCTATGATGGAGGCCGCATTGTGTTTGGCAGTTTTGATGAGCCTCCGAATAACGAGGATACCACATTATTATGTGGTATCCTCGAATATATATAATATATATTCTCGAGAAATATATAAAATATATTTTATATATATATATATATATATATGTATACTTTTTAATTCCAATTGAACCTGCTGGTTGCCTCATACGTAGGCGTGCATATTGGGGTGGCACAAATTTGAGCTCTATTTTTTTCCTTCTTCTCACCATCCAATTATCTTCAATACAAACAAACAAAAAATTGTCGCTGAAGCTGCGAGCGATCAAAAAATATTTAGCGGTCACTTAAGTCCCCCAAAAATTCAAATTTTTATTAAAAAGCCGATTTCTTTTTTTCGTCCACTTCTCACCCATGAATTTTGCGCTTGATAATTTTTTAATTAACCTCGCGAAAGCTCTGGCCGGCCAATGAATATTTAGTGGTCGCTTAAGGTTTTCGAAATTCAGAATTTCCGCTAAAAAATAAATCTCGCATGCACTATAATTCCTTGTAGCATGAAAACAAAATAAACAGCGAAGTGTTACATTTTCTGAATAATTTATTATAATAATTTGTAACAAACACCAATTAGACGATATGTGTTATTATGCATTATTATGTATTATTGTATTATGGCGTCGCTCGTCACAGAGTACAGCTATGATTGGTTCGCACTTTGACTAACAAGACCAACTGTGGGACGCATGACGATGCGCGGAAAACTGTTTCTGAAGAAAAAAGAATTAATTGTTTTGAAAACTTAAAAATTTCGAAGCTCCCGAGTGACCACTAAATATTCATTGGCCGGCTAGAGCTTTCGCGAGGTATTTAAAAGTTATAAAGCGCAAAATTCATGTGTGAGAAGTGGACAGAAAAAAAACCGTTTTTTTAATGAAAATTTGATTTTTTGAAAGGCTTGAGCGACCTCTAAATATCTATTGACCGCACGCAGCTTTTGCGACGATTTTTTTTTCTTCCGCGAAGATATTTGGATGGTATGGAAACGGAAAAGAAAAAAAAAATATAACAAAATAAAATATTTAATGGTCATAATGAATAATCCCTAAATATAAATAGGCATAATTATAAATGACTCGAAACTTCATTCCGAGTTGTATAAAACATTCATTCATGCAGTTTTTAAAATAATAACCATCGATAATGTTATACTTTTTCTAGTTGGCAGTAACACAAAAGTTTTTCTTACTTACATAATAAAAATATAAAAATGCATAATTTGGCTCCCCAACTATTTGATGAAAAATGACCACCAATAGAATAAATATAGACCTCGTCCGCATTTCTTGAGGTTTTTTGAGAAAAACCAAAATCACACACCGTCCGTTCCAACCTCCTTGAAACAGCTGTGGACCCAACGGAAGTTAGGTTGCATCAGTAAAGTGCAGTTAGGGAATGATAGGAAATACCGTGCAGAAATTCAGTTAAGACTTTGATCGGGCCCATCTTAGTTTTCCCTAACTTTATTAGGGCTCTAGTCTGGAAGCCTCACGTGGGCCATCAGTGACCGGTCACGCTTTGGTACCAAGGGCCATAGAGGCAAGATAATCGGTTGCTTTCAACTAGACTTAACGGTGCCTCATCAAAACCATTGCAAGCATATATGGACGTGTGTGTATGTGTGTGTGCACTGTAAAAAATGTGTGTTTCAATATGTTTTAGGCTTGGAATTCTGTAGATTATTTTAACACGTTTGGGCGCTGTTCAAATGTTCACACTGCGTGCCTGTTGGTGTAGGGCATGACAGCCCGTCTACTAAGCACATGGAATATTTCACGACCCCAAAATAAAATAAAATACTTCACTGACAGGCAACATCACTTTGGTGTCCTCCTCCGATTTTGTTGAAACTTTATTATGTGGAATTGCCATGGGATTAGGAAGCTACTTTGTAGCTGGTCCTTCAATTTCTTGAAACGATTAATTAATTTGGCAGATGGGCCTCAAAATAAACGCTATGTCTTTCTCGACACCGTAATTAAGTTTACCAGTACGTAATTAACGTAATTAAGTTTATCAGTGAATCACTTTTTTAAACGAAAAAAAATTGTCAAGTTCGCACATGATTTTATACCCGCTACTGTGGCCTAAGGCCTTAAAATGAAAATTTGAGAAGAAGACAAGGAGAATTTTTGTTTTAAGGTCTTAATTTCTTTAAGAGAAGTTCTTTGAGAAGTCTCACAAGGAACATCCCTCAGGTGACACCCTTCGATTTTGTCGAAATTTGGATATGTTATAAAGCACCTAAAAGTAAGCGATACGTATTTTTTTTTATCGGCGGAAAAACGGTTTTAAGGGGTGAAACGCGCCCTCGAAAGTAGGGGTGTTTTTCGTTTTTCGTCGATAATGGTATCGTTCTGATCTCCAATGTATAGTACATGAAAAAATAAACATTGTTGCAATTTGAATTTTTTTTATATCTCATACCGTTAAAACGTTATCGATGAAAAACGAAAAAACATCCCCATTTTCGAGGGTGCGTTTCACCCCTCAAAACCGTTTTTCCGCCGATAAAAAAAAATACGTGTCTCTTAGTTTTTGATACTCTTCTACATAAAAAAGTTTCAACAAAATCGGAGGCGGACACCAAAGTGATCTTCCTGTCAGTAGAATTTCTTTGAGAGAAGAATTTTCATTTTAATATACATATGTACATATCGAAATGAAAATTTTAATGTATGAAAATTTGAGAAGAAGTAGCCGCAAAAGTAAAAGAACGACAGCCGCACTGAGACGTTATGGAGCCGGAGGCTGTTTGGAATCAACGGAAACTGCACTATAAAATGCAGCGCCGCGCAGCTGCACTCTTAGACACCTGTAATGCATATAAATATCGTCATATGTAGATACCTTCGTGTATATACATATAAATATATATGCTTTGCGAATTCCAAGGTAGCCGGTCTCCTAGCCCCGGGCAAGGTTATTAATTATCACAAATATACCTCGAGGCGTCTGCGAGCAACGGTTTTACTCACCTGGCTCTCTCTCTCTCTCTCTCTCGCTTTTTTCAACTTTCGCCCCTTTAAATGGACAGCTTATTCTTGGCCCTGTCATATCTCCCGGTTTATCAGAATTCCAGTATCAGCTCTCGTAATTTATACGTGTAACTGTGTATCGAAGTGAATAAAAGTGTAACGCTTAGGGTATCAACCACGGGGATGCATCACTCTTCGTCTCTTCTATTTTCGCGAATTTTCTGCTCTCTCTCTCTCCCTCTCTCTCTCTCTCTCTCTCTCTCTCTCTCTCTGCCGGCTCTACGATTACCGCACGGCCAGAAGCAAAAGAGCGATTCACGCTGCAATCCTCGGGAGAGTATAATGAGAAAGAAATGAAAAAAAGAAAAACGCGGAGGCGGGACGTTTACTCGGGGCGCCACGTGGAACGGACCGTTACGCGCGAGAACTTTTTGTCCGCGAGCGTTCTCCAGGGCGACCGAGTCTTTGCTCCACAACGAGATATACGCGTCCGGATATGTACGAGGAAAGGTGCATTCGAAGACATTCGAAAACCCATCCTCGCGTCAGCCCATTGTCCCCATACTGAACATTACGTGGAGCCCAATGTCCTCAAAATCACCGTTGCATCAACGTGAGGCTTGTTTACGTACGGGTTGTTTCTGGGATCGTACGGTTTCCAAAACTATTTGGTTAGAATGAAGACTGTCAGCGAAAAGTTAGGTATCAGCCAGATGTACGGATACCGAGCGTTACGTTGATGCCATCAAAACATCCTTCCCCATATACAGGGAGGGTCGAAAAGTGTGAAAGGAGGTGCCTCGTATCGATACCTATCCGAATCACTCCCATTTATGCTCCACGATCTTATTTAGTTTTTGAGAAAAAAGCTTTTTTATTTATTTATTTATTACTTATTTATTATTTATTTATTTATTATTTATTTAGTTATTATTTATTTATTTTTATTTATTACTTATTTATTTTATTTATTGTATTTATTTTATTTATTATAAGAGCTTATTTATTTTTCGAGAAAAGAGCCTTGTTTTAAAACTCAACAAATCGATTTTTTCAAAATCAATTTATTTTGACAGTATATCATCTTATAAATGTTCCCTGAAATTTTTTAGGTGAACGCGTCAAAATTGACAGATTTACAAACGAAAGTTCGTTCTCACAGTCGATGAGGAAAATAATTAAAATACTACTACATTGACATTTCTGAATTTTTAGCGCTTTTTCTAGATGCAAAAATATAGGGTTCGATCAACGGATTTTTTTTCGATGTACGCCAATGCGATTTTTTCGTTAAAATCAATACTCACATTGAAAACGCGCCATTTTTTTTTAAATCTGATGTTTTGGAAATTCCGGCAATTAATCATAGGATGAACTAATATACGAACGAAATCAATTTGATTTTTTTATATTAGCTAACCTGGTTCAGAAGAACATTGCTCACCGAAAAATACGTTTTCGATACGTGCTCTCCGGACATCGGCTATGAATAGATTATAATTTAATATTTTTGCAGAATAAAAGTACGGAGTGTTCCGCAGATGATATTTTTTCAAATACCTAATTTCTGTAGGAATTTATGATCACTATTTTCTGTCAAAAAATCTCAAATATGAGCTGTTTTCGACTGTTACAACTAGGTACAACCCGCTGAAGATTTTTTTTCAAGCTTTCCAGTAGCAGTGGTTTCTATATAATTTTTTCTTTCGTGTATGTCCTTTCCTCTTAGAAATTTTTGAAAGCAATTAGGAGTCATTTAAACTAGTAGAAGTCTTTTTTTCCATCGTTTAAACTTTAATGATGGATCCTCTCAACCAAACTTTTTCATTTTTCTGATCGAAATCTAAGGCATTCTCGTTGGTGTTCAGTTGACCATTTATTTAGTGTTCAATATTTTATAACGATAAAACAAGTTTAAAAAATCGCGGGAACGAACATACACAGAAGAGAACAAAATTTAAACGCTTTTCTGTCTGTGTACATTAGGGTGGTTAAAAAAATCGATTTTTTTTTTCTCAACTGAGAATTTAACTACGTTACGAAAAAGAAACTTTTGCAAAATTTGAGGGTTCTAAAAATTGTTTTCGTTAGTGTTCAAAGGCCTTTTAGAGGTTTTTTTTCATGATTATCGGAGTATTAATTTTTTTTAATCTCGTTGCAGAAAATTTTAGTGCGTGATTCAATGTAAGTCTTGATTTAATTTTTGCTGTAACAATACACAATTTTTATTTAAATGATTTTTTTACCATAAACAATTTGTTTTTGCAAATTAAGAATCAATATATGTGATTCGGTTGTGAAGATTATATCAACCACTTGATGAACAAAAACTTGATGTTTACATCACTGAACGTCTTATAAGTATACGTGTTTTTTGGAGTAATATGTTGTTTTGGAGTAAGAAAACGAACGAAGAAAAAAAAATGACGGAAAAAACGAAAAAAAATGTTAAGTCGTTCAAGCACAACCTAAAAAAATGTTTAGACCTCCCACATTTTATATAAATGACTTTTTCATAACGTAGTTACATTTTCCGTTGAGTGCCGCGAAAAAAATGAATTTTTTTTAACCACCCTAGTATACATATTTGTGTATGCACGTATATACAGCGTGTCCTATTATGAATGGATAATTCTGCAACTGTCGAAAGGTCAGATCACGTCCTACCACATGCTGGAATTTCAGTATAGTAGCCCCACGGTTTTCGAGATAAAAATCATCTGCTTTTGGTTTTTCGCATGCCATTTCTACAAATGATAACTTTTTTCACTCGGTTAAAAAAAATACTCTTGGTTATTTGTTTTATCTAGAAAAGTCTTCTTTTTAACCTTAAACGTTAAGAAAACTTTATAAAAAAGATCTTATGCAGAATTTTCATACGAACCAATTCGAACATATGACTTCGATAGCCTGCGGTGTAAAAAAAAAATACTACGCATATCGTACCAATTACTTGAAAAAGTTGTTTATTGTCGATTTGTATCATTTTTAGAAATGGCATGCGAAAAACCAAAAGCAGATGACATTTTTTCAAAAAATAACACAAAGCCGAAAATCTCGAAAACCGTGAGACTTTTACAAAACTGAAATTCCAGCATGCAGTAGGCCATGATCCGACCTATCGAGAGTTGCAGGATTATCCATTTATAACAGGACACCCTGTATGTGTAGAGATAACATTAGCATTCTCCTCGGGCATCCTGGCTGCATATCTCCCGTGGATTCTCGCTTCCCTGGTCCTTACTTCAATTCCATCATAGCAGCCCCGTGCACAGAGTCGCTCCGAGGCCCCCAGGGCTTGCATATTCGACCATTCTCCGCCGCCTGCATACACATCCATGCTCGGCAATGTGCTTTGAATAAATTCATATTATTCCGTGCAGCTCTGTGCATACATTCGTAATAGTATGCGGAAAAGTTGAGCGATCCGTGAATGCTGTTTTTCCGCTCGCTCGTGCAGCATACACCGAGAGACTCATCTGTCCGCGCGTTGTTTGTCCGTCAAACGAGGGGAAAAAAACGCACGTTTATTCGCGAAACGCCGCGACACGCGAAAGAAGAAAAAATACGGTAATTATTCGAAAATGGGTCTCCTGTTAGAATCAGGCTAATTTTCCTCAAAGGTTCAAACAACCTCAAACAACCCAAAACAACCTCAAACAACCCCAAACAAACCCAAACATCCTCAATCAACCCCAACCAGGCCGAAACAAAAACTAGCCTGATTCTAGCAGGGGCCCCACTTCCGAATATTTACCAATAAAAAAAACGATGTCTCGTCGAAACGGATTTTTTACGAGCTACGTACGAAATATTTCGAGCCTCTCGCGTCGCATTTCCGGCAACCCGGTAAACTTGCATGTTTTAATTGATTGCGGCATTTTGCGGAATGCGGTTTTACTGAAAGCATCGTCGCAAAACCGAACCCCCATAAATTTCTTCCATATTATATGAGCTTCACCTTTGCATTTACGACGAAAAACGAGCAGGACACCTCCCGACGTGTTGATGACAAGAGGCGGGCGTTAGGCATCATTAGACCGACCGTAAAGGCTGCCTAAAGATGTACAGAAGTATACGTATGTGCTTGTGTATATATACATGCACACTTCTGCGCGATGTTTGGTTTTGCGAATCGATAAAAAGGTGTTAAATTGCGATACGCATTTATATGCATGTAGTTATATCCGTTTTTGTATATATACATATATATGTATATATATATTGTAGTTATAATTTGTAGGGAGAAGAACTTTAAATTGTATGCGGAGTCGATGTTACTATATTTTGGGAAAAATTGTACAAACTATATTTATACACTTTTTTGTAGTATACGCATATATATATATATCTATGTATGTATGTATATGTATATACACATACACACGCATATATATTATATAGAGTACGGGTCAGAAGTTTTCGACCACTTTTGATAATTTCAGTCATACTAACACAATACAGCTCATTTTATTAAGCATTAGGTATACAAATACAGATTTATTTATTACGCATACAAATAAGTTCTCGGCCTAAAAATAAAAACAGTTGTATCGAATATTTGAACGAGAAAATCTAAATCGTGAAAAAAATTTAACATACTATTTTCAAAATGAGATAGTTAAAATTTATGTATTCTAATATAAAAAAATTATCTGTGAAATTTTTTTTCCGAAATAAAGTGACAAAAACGTCGGATCTTATTAAAGGATTTTGCTTCTATAAATGACAACTATATATATACATGTTTGGAGGTATATTTTCCTTGGATGCGTATATAGAGCTTCGGATGCATACGGGATATATGTATATATAATCGACGAACGGAAAACAGTTGTATCTTCGTGGAGGATTATCGGTATCGACGGATTCAAAGGAGACGAGTCTAATTATCTCGTTGTGGCTGGTCTCACTCTGAAACGTCTCCGGGTAATCCTCCATGGGCGTGACGCCAGCTCTTCTCTCGGTACACCGGTGGGTTCCGCGTTCCACGTACACCCAAGAATCACCAGGAGCACACCGTCAACCTTATATATATATATATATATATATATATATATATATACATACACATACATACATGCATACATACATAGAAACATACACACACACACACATGTTTGTATATGTTTATACACATATATAAAGGCGCTATCGGCGCGGACGATTTTCTCGTCGAGAGCTTCCAGCCAACTTTGCCAGGTGCAGTAGCAACAAATTGCTCAGTTTGTAGGTCTCCGATTGTTGCGGGGGAAAAAGCGCGCGCGAGAAAAAGAGGTAGAGAAACAAGAGACGGAAAACGAAGAATTTACGAATGCTCGCATTCCTGCGTTTCGCAACAGCCACACGAGCGGGTATTTTTCCGGTGAAGAGAGTTGCGAATAAGCCTAATCGAATAATTCCTCACCGTGATAAAAAACGAGAACATCCTTGCAAAATGCTCGCTTATTGTAATTTTTTTTCCCCTACGTCTCGTAATTTCAAAGCAGCAACAAATGTCAATGTTCGAATTTAATGCCGTATACGCAAAGCTGCTGAATCTTGGAAGAGATTTCGGTCTCATTGAAGTCCTTTCGCACCGATCCTGACGAACCGAATTCAACGGACTGACTCAAAACAGCTGAGCAATTAACGGGTCTTCACACTTTATGCGCTCAAAAAGGCTATTTTCATGACTTTTTTATGGGTTTCTATTATAAATATTGATGTAAAGTTATTACGGTTAAGAAATACACTTTCGAAATATATTATTTTAATTTGTGACGTATTTATGTAACCCAAACAAACTTTGAACGCGTTTTTCTCGAAACAACGTTTTTCGACGGCTTGTTGATAAAATCTTCGAAACTACTGAACCGATCCTCATGAAATTTTAACCACGTATTCTTTACAATTACAGCTATAGCGTATATCAAGGATTTTTTTAAATTCTGATATTTACTATCTTTTACCAAAAACAGTGAGAGAACACGTTTTTTTTTGTTTTTCTCAAAAAAGTCCGCCATTTTGTTATTTTTGCATATATCAAAATCGTATCGACATCTAATGAACGGATTGAGTTGAAATTTGGTAAACTTATTCATGAGGTATTTTTATTCAATGTCAAGAAGTATTGGAATCAAAAGACTTGCTTGAAGTCTTTTGATTCCAATACTTGAAGTTCAAGAAATTCGGAAGAATTCCAACACTTGAAGTTGAAGAAACGTGTGAACTGAAGTTTAATAGTAGTTCAATTTTTACCGAAGTTTTTCGTCTTAACACTATTTTAAATTAGCTATTAACAGTAATGATGCCATTTTTTCCTAAAAAAATCGAAAAAAATGCTAAATGTTGTTTTAGATAATTAAGAAAGGATAACAAAAAAAGCGCAGTCAAGTTTCAGCCAATATTATCAATTTTAAAAGACCTCTTGTTTTTTTCAGGTCAACGAGGTGGCCTAAAGTACACCATTGAGTCCCTCACGCTCGAAGGTCCTCCACAAGATTGTTCATAACGTCTTCAAGGCTACTGGGTCATTTTGAGCCGAATGAATTTGAAATGGAATGCTCACTTTCCCAAAAAGTGTAAGATTTTTGTAATTTTTTACAACAATTCAATTTGATACTTTCCGAATGTCTATTATGCAGACATATTAAGCAATGTTCATACTGCAAACTTTAAACGCGTTTTTCTCGAAACACAGTTTTCAAAGTCGGTGGACATGATATCTTGAGAACCATTTGACGGATTGTTTCCAAATTTACAGGATATATGATGAGAAACATTGAAAGGTCGTTGACGATCTCACTTTTTAAAAATCGATCTCCATTTTTCAACCGTATCGTAAAAATGACGATTTTTTTTATAGATATTATATGCTCGTGTTTTAATTCGTCGCCACTTTGTTTAAAATAATGGTTTTCAAAATCGACGATCGTCAACGGCTCGTATTAATTTTTAACTGCAATAACCCGTGTCGTTTTTAGATTTCAGATGGACCGTGTAAGTTGAATTTTGTCCACCGCCAAACGTGGCGAAGAAAATTTCATCATCGGCCGGTGGCCATGTTTCTGTTGTTTTGCTGTATTTCTTTAAGACTCTCAATACATGTACCTTCGTGAAAAAAAAATTGCGTCTCTTTTGCTTATATAAAATAAAATAAATTTAAATCTTTAATAAAACATTGTTTATACAAAATAAACGAATTATAATATAATTATAAATTATACATAATAATTTATAAATAATATTATACAATTATTATATAATAATAACAAAATAAATTATACAAAAAATATAATAAATAAATTATTAAAATAAAATATTTGCATACGATTTTGTTCATATACAGATAAATAAACGTCTTAACCATGTTTCAATAATCGTCCTCGTACCTGTAAAATTAATTTTTTCAAATCACTCAGATTTTCGGTTCGCCACAGTAGCCCAACCCCTCAAGTGCATCGTTGCCCCCTGATGATTTCCCAGCCGATCGTACCCGCTACTTATTCGTCATCAACCCTATCCATAATTTTCCTCATTCTCCAGTAAATCGATACATCATCCATATCGATGAATCACTCGTGGTGTGGGGTGAGGAATGAGTTCGCGTGTTGGCTCGCGCTTCGCGTCTCGCGCTCCATGAAAACGACTACGGTGAACGACGCTGCTCGTCGTTTGTAAGAGAAAACGACGAGCTATCTCCGCCCGATGCACACGAAACGTGAGAGTACCGGGATGACGAAAGACCGGAAGAATATCTCGCTCGTACGTGTAGCACATACACGTATCGTCGCACACGCGGGTACGATACGTTGCATGGGCTAATAGCGATTACATAGTGAGTTCCGCTCCATTGGCGTCGCCAGCATTTTTTTTTTTTGGCACCTGCCTAGGGGTGCAAAAAAGGATGGCTGCCTGACAAAAAAGTGGTCTCGTTCACAATCATCATTTTTTTCAAATAAAATGTACGCAATAGTTGACAATCACGTAAAACACATAAAATATGAAGCTCGAACCACACGTTCACGTTTACATTGGTGTCAAACCTTTGCAGTACCTTAAGGGGTCTTCTCACTTTAGACGCTAAACGAAAGGCTTTTTTCGTGCATTTTTTTGATAGGATAATATTATAGATATTTATATAAAAGTTACACTTAATAAATACACTTTGGAAATACATGAAACTTTGTTTTGCGTATTTATGCAACCCAAACAAACTTTAAGGGCCTGTATTTTTTAAGGGCCGGGATTTTCGGGAATTCTTTGGAAGAAAAGTACTCAATTAAATGTTTGGAAAATTAAGAATGTATTTGGTTATATTTGACATGTATTACATAATTTTTTCATAGAAAATATTGAGATCCTAGCGACTTATGCGCTGCCTTCGGAGGCGCCAAAAAAAAGTTCCTCCACTGCTGACATAATTCCGGCCGATTGAGTAGCCAAAACCAAAAAAGGAAAACATGTCGTTAAACTGGAAGATATTTCCTGTACAATGAAGTAGGATTTTCGAAAAATATCAAAATCTAACAAAACGGCGTAGTTATGGAAAAAAACGTCTGTTTTCTTGCCTATAAAATCGTCGTTTTTTTCAATGTGAAATCGTCAATTTTCATCCAATCAAAAATATCCTACGTCATTACAGAGTAAATATATTCAAGAGTACTCAGTTCAATTTTCAAGTCAATCGGATAATTGTTCTTTGAGTTACATTGTCAGCAAATTTTAAAAATCTCAGTTCGAGAAAAGATTTAACTGGGGCATTTTATACCTACGAGCGGTTGCTCTTTAGAAGGCTACCATTCGAGGAGTATTAGAGGTACGGCCTTGAAATACTTACGGGATATTCTTGGAAGTATAAACTCTCGAAAAGGGCAACAAAAAATCAATTTTTTGAAAGTGTCACACCGGGACAGCCCCTTAAATGTGTTTTTCTCGAAACAACGTTTTTCGACGGCTTGTTGATACTGAATCTGAAACCGTTTCATTATTTGTTTCGGATGATCCATCTTCGAGATTTCATCAACAGCGCAGACCTACAGTTTTCTAGGACATTTTTTTAATAACATTTTCGTCTGTAAATAGTGACTAAAATAATTATTTAAAAAATGTATTTCGAAAGTGTATTTATTAAGTGTAACAACTTTTATATCAATATCTATAATCTCAATCTATCAAAAAAATTCATGAAAATAGACTTTTCAGCTTATAAAGTGAGAAGACCACTTAAAAAATAATTAATTAATTTTTCATCATTCTTTAATCCAGTTACCAGTCTTTGAACTCTACTTTAAGTAGATACTCAATTAAATAAGTCTCAGTTTTTTAAATTTGTTTCTGCAAATCGGTCAAACACTTTCATTGGTTGCAATTGTTTAAACAATGGATTATCTACGTTCGTGAGTGACATATGTAAGAATCGTTTCTGAATCATTGTGCTTTCAAGCCACGTTTTTGTCCGCCTCAGGGCAGAAAAACTATTTCGTCATTTTTAAATGAAAGTATGTTTTTCGTGACCATCGCCGCAGCTTCTAAAACTGACGTATCAATGATTTAGATGTATTAAAATAATTATTCATGAAATCCTCTCCGTTCTTTATACAGTAGAGCGTCGATTATGCGAACCAATTGGGGCCGGCGCCTTTCGGATAATCGAAAATTCGGATAACCGAACCGTAATATTCCGTGGACGGAAAAAACGTTGATTCTTTTACGATGATGAAATATATATATTTAAAAATACAATGAACATTGATATGTTAATAATACAAGTACACTTTTGGTGAATTGCTTGTGTAATTGTATTTACGTACTGAAATAGCTATTTTTTATACAAGTTACGAAATTACGACGAATACTTCAAGTT
Organism: Ophion costatus; assembly: GCA_951751655.1. Classification (NCBI taxonomy): domain Eukaryota; kingdom Metazoa; phylum Arthropoda; class Insecta; order Hymenoptera; family Ichneumonidae; genus Ophion; species Ophion costatus. The sequence continues at coordinate 14,088,974 of OX632360.1, read as the reverse complement.
TCGTTAAGGGGTTTCGTGGGTTTGAAAATTTCAAAAAATCCATTTTTTTACACTTTTATCATCTAACAGTACACTATGTCTAGAATATTTTCCCAAAGTTTTAAGTCAATTGGAGTAAAAGTTTAGGAGAAAGAGAGAGAGAGAGAGAGAGAGAGAGAGAGAGAGAGAGAGAGAGAGAGAGAGAGAGAGAGAGAGAGAGAGAGAGAGCCTTCGGTAATTCTCCCTGTTGGGCAAGACCGGCCGGCAGCGAAAACTTTATTCGCATTTTTCTCAAAACACTAGTTTTGAAGTCGGTGGAAACGGTTTCTCAAAAACAAATGCTAAAACTAATCTTATTGAACTAAAACTAATCTTATTGTACTAAACTTATTGAACTAAAAATAATCTTATTGAAATTTTGCACACTTCTTCAAAATAGCATCGACTAGTGATTGAACGAAGGTCTTTCTTTTCGATTACAACTAATTTTACAAGGCTATACGTAGTCTAAACTATACCAAAAATTGAACTATTTTGCATACAACTCTGCCAAAAATTCAAATTTCAATTTTTTTAAAATCCTTCGTTGAATCACGAGCTATCCTTATCCATTAACACATCAAATTGGTTTTTTAATTTCACATAAAGCAATCATGAGTCATTCTGACCACGACGAGGACACTTTCTTTTAAGGGGTCTTCGGAAACCAGGCCCCACCGGCTGAATTTTCCAAATTTGGTGGATGAAATTTTTCAAAATATTGTTCAAACGTTGCTCTTTTATGTGCTCAACATTTTGAATAAACAATTTATATATTATATTTTAAAAAAACAGAGAAAATATGTTTTTCCTTGCCTTCGAAACCCACGTAACCCTTTAAATTTTTTTTCACGCTTGCTCCGGCGACAAATAAAATGAACGGATTATTTGAATTGAATTACTTTGGATCGATTTTTGTCCCGGGGGTTGGACGTGCCCACCCTGTTGGCTACGCCAATGCTCGGCTCTTCATCTCGGTTTGTAGCCTGAACATAAATAAATCGCGTATATCCTCGCTCGCGTATGATGTGCCGTACGCCGTCTATGGCCCGTATGTGTGCATACGCCATAATCTTCGGACGATCTTAAGTGGGCGTACGTCCCAAGGTGCGTATTAGGGACTTTGGTATATATCGGTCCAACGAAAGGTTCACATGCTCTCCGTCGGAGCTCTCATACTGATAACTTCCTTGATTTTCCGTCTCCGTCTAGCTGCTCTAACCGTCTACTCGATTCATCGTCAATGAGCTTTTTCTCGGGTCTTACCAAGACCCCGTTGTGAAAAAAAAAACAACAACAACAAAACAGCCGCCTATCGTACAAATGAGGACTGGTTGCAATTATTTGTGGCCGTAGATCGCGCGCGCGAGAAATTCCATATAGCCAAGACTACGAGATAATGCTCGGTAGCAATTCGGAGGTGGGGGATCTTCTTTCTTCGCGAAGCTGCGAATAAACGAACTCGCACACCGACGTCGAGCTCGAACAATACCGGCAGCTCTGGTTTTTTTTTCTTTCTTTCTTTTTTTTCAGCCATCTTTCAGCCTCTCTCTTATTCCTTGCTCTCTGGCTCTCGTTCTACGGAATTTTAGTGTACGTGTAAAGAGAAAAAAGGAAAGAAATGCGCGTGCATTGTGTTTAATTCGCGAGGCTCGTCTACGTGGCCTGCGTCGAGTAATCAAGGTCACCGTAATTGATGGCAAGACAATCAGCCGATCTACTTGTTCCTCTCTCACAAGGCTCATTGTCGCTACACCGAGTATACCACGCATACACATTTGCCTTCGCGCAATTTGTGTTGTTTTTTTTTGCTTTTTTTTTTGTTCGATGGCTACCTCAGCGCATCAATGTTTTCACGCGTTCCTTCCCCATCTTTCTGTCGGAAGTTTCGCGCTGAATCGGAATTACGGTATGGAAAAGAGAAGAGAAAAAAATCAACCAAGAATCGCGACGAGGAATGGTCAATTTGGTGACGGTGAGCTCGCAATTGGCACGAAACGACCGAGCATAATCGACCGAGACGACGATCACGATTACGAATAACCGGTCTGATCTTTCAATCGCGACGATGGAAAAAAAAACGTTTTCTTTCTCCGTACTGACAAGTGGATCTTTGAGGGGTCTGTACGGTGTAACGAACGAGCTAGAGCTTTTGATTTATTAAGGCATCTTCTCACTTTATAATATTCAAAAAATTGATTTTGTATCACATTTTTTTTTGCCAAAAACGTTGAGAAACCACGTTTTTTTTCGAAAAATTTCCGCCTTTTTTGTTATTTTCGCATATACCGAAAATCGTACGATATGCGCTATAGCCATTAACATACTGAATCTAAAACCGTTTGATTTCTTGTTTCGGATGATCCATCTATGAGATTTCATCGACAGCGCAGGGCTACAATTTTTTAAGACATTTTTTGAACTACCATTTTTAACTATAAATAGCGACTTAAATAAATAAAATTTTTTTAAAATGTATTTCGAAAGTGTGTTTATTAAGGTCTTAGGTCATAGTAACGGGTATAAAATCATGTGCGAATTTACCAATTTTTTTCGTATGAAAAAGTGATTCACTCGTAAAATTATTTACACATCTATTTAGTGTGACTATCAAGCTGTTAGAAAATATATATTTTTTTTTCGATGTACAAAATGGCCGACTACACGAAACTTCTCGAAACAGCTTTTTCCCAATTGGCGTGACAAATAACTTCAACAATTTTCACTCGATATACTTCAAATTTAAAAGTTATGCTCGTAATTGCATTTCGCAGAGAAGTACGTACGGAATTTCTGATGAATCGAAAACTTTTCATTTTATGAGCAGTTTATGAGCAGTTATAACGAAATTTTTCACTGAAAATTAATTTCTTAAGTTCAAATACCTACAACTTTTGAATAAAACAATCTTTCTAAATTCCGTACGTAATTCTCTAGGTATTCTAATGTAGATTGACGAGAATTTTTGTTTTTTGTTCGAGGTTTTTGTTTGGGTGGAATTGTGAATGCTAAATGTCACGCCGCGGAGCGCCTAAAAAAAGATAAAAGAATATATTAGTATTCGGCCATTTTGTACACCGAAAAAAAAATATTTTTTTTCTAACAGCTTGATATTCATCCTAAATAGATGTGTAATTCCTTTTTACGAGTGAATCACTTTTTCATACGAAAAAAAATTATTAAATTCGCACATGATTTTATACCCGGTACTGTGGCGTAATTAAGGCCACAGTAACGGATGTAAGGCCACAGTAAAGGATGTAAGGCCACAGTAAGCTTAAGTGTAACAACTTTTATATCAATATCTATAATATAAACCTAACAAAAAAATTCACGAAAATAGTCTTTTTTAGTGTCTAAAGTGAGAAGACCCCTTAATAAAACGTATGATTTATTTGATAGGTCCGAATATTTTTATTTTAATATAAGGTACAAACATGGAGGTTATGTGTGAAACAAAATACCCGATAAATGGCCGCCTCGTCCTTGTTTGCAAACGTAAACTCTTTCGACGAAATTTTAAATAACATTTTGGCATAATTGCGAACTAATTTCATCACTGGTGCGTCCAATGGCTTCCTTGAGTTCCGGATAGGTCTGTGGATCATTAGCATACGATTTTCTTTTCGGAAAAGCCCAAAGAAAGAAGTCCAATGGCGTCAAATCGCACGATCTTATTTAATCACGAGTATAAAACTCCATCACTAAACCTCAATACTTCGTGATGCCAGTTGTCAAAGATTCGTACTCTATGTTCACCGCAAAAAAAATGGCGCGCAATTAAAAATGTCAGGTCATTGTGAGACACCCTTCGTATCCATTCCGAAATGTAGAATTTCGCATCGTTGCAGCCATCGAAAAAACGAATTGATGGTTTTTCCGAGACACGGTGGTGATTGCGGTTGAAACGCAATGTTACCAAGGCAGCTGGGGCGAAAGTATGATTAGAGGCATATCTTGACAGGCTGTTGACAGCTGACTAACGGTTTTCTTTCTGTCGAAACGTTTGGACGCTGCGTGCAGTGACTATCGACCTTTGACGTGCCTGACCAATGCACGACTCACTCTACTCGCGACGGTACTGTCCTCTTATCCCTGTCATCCTGAACAGGGTGAGAATTGTAAGGACGCGCGCTTTTTAAGGCTACCTGGCGGAAATTTCACCACCGGAAAAAAATATGATTTCAAACGTTTTTTCGAGTCCTCTTCGCAAAAAATATTGCCTATTTTTTTCATCAGTATCGTTTTTCAGAAAAAAATGGAGCGGACTAGAAAAAAATCATAATTCTGTTTTGATTTCAGCAGACTGCGGATAATTTAATTCCGAACACAAAACACTCCTGAAAAACTTTTTTCGCACATCCCGCCATGCAGAAAAAAAATACCAAAATGCATTTTGAAGTGGAGAAATAGAATTTAATTCCATTTAAGTAAGACTTTTTGAGAGTATTTCGTGTTTGCAATTTAACTATCTTCATTTCTCCGGAGGCGAGACGGAATTTTGACTTTTCTTTCGGAATGCTCAATTTCTTCTGGCAAATACTACTTATCACAAAGGTACGCTATACTTTATTTCATATATGCACCTTGAAGCGTCATTCAGTACTATATCTTTCTGCGGTGACAAAATTCTGCATTAGATCTTTTTTTCGTGAAGTTTCCTTAACATTTAAGGTTAAAAAGAAGACTAAGTAAAAAGTATGATTTTTTCGTTAGCAGTCAAAAAGTTCTGGTATTAATTTCAATTGAAGTAATCTTCAGCACAGAAAAACACATACTTCCACTGCGGGTGATAGCTTGAGGTTTTTTACATATAATCACGCATTTTTTCAGATTTTTAAATCGGGCCGTTTTTCGGATTTTTTTTATTTACTAAGGGTTGTTTCGAAAAATGTAAAAAAAATTCAGGGTGTCTTTTAGAGTCAATGGAATCAGATAAAAAAATTAATCGAATTGGCGGGGGTTAGGGAAAAAGTCCACCGGATTCACGTGGAATACCTCACATATAAATATAATATAATAATTATGTATATATTGTTATGTAAGGCTCTCATATTATTTACGTGTTTACATCTATACCCAGACCCAGGTAGGATTATATGTGTATAGGGAAATAAAGAACAGGGCGGTTGCTCATTGAAACTGATCGTCATTACCGAGCCGTGCAATTGACTTTGCGAAGCATCACAAATGCCATACGATCAATTGCCGGGCGTCGAAACCCCCCCGGAAATCTAAAGAAAAAACGAACACCGTTGCACAACTATAGACCTGCTTGGCGAATAATTAAAGAACCGTTCGCGTATGGGTATGCAGGCGCGAGCCACAAACGGGAGTAACATGCTATTGCAACGCTATCTTCGAACGTGTGCGCAAAGAAATTTTTTATCAGAGTCAAGGAATGCCGTTTACATATAAAAGGTATCGGCCTCCGCCTGCCGGCATACCTTTGTTTGTTTTGAAAACTGCTAACTGTTCTGCTTTTCGATACTGGAGAACAAATGAATATGGGAGTTTCACGAAAAACGCGTGGCGACGTTTCTCTTTCAATAGCCGTTTATTATTGTTTGCTATTTTTTGCTTTCATTCAAATCGAGTTTTCGAATTTTTAGTTCAACCGGGAACTATCCGGGGTATGAATTGACGTGATGAAAGGGTAGAATTGTTTTTTTTCTCAGTTCCAACCGCGTGCGCATGGAGAGTTTATGGGGAAAAATACATTTTTCAGGCACGGGACACAATCTTCGGATGGAACACCCGTTGCGGAGCCTTGTGGGGAGCCACCGATCCAGGGGGCCTTTCGATGCCTTCACTCCTCCTCTTTAAACCATATACCACGCGCGCATACTCGCGAAATCCCATATTATTCCCCGTATAAAGTGGAAGCCCCATATACAGATCTAGAGCCCTGTTAACCACTAATTAACGATTTCCTGTCTGTATATGTGTGTGTTTATATACCGGGTGTCCCATTTTAATCTTACACATGATTTATCTCGAAAAATACTGCTCCGATCGAGTATTGAGTATAATAAAACGGTCAAGGTTCAAAGGGGTTCAAAAAATAAATCCCTTATGGTAAAAAATTCAAAATGGCGACGCTAAGATGGCCGACATGGATTTTTAATAGGATCATAAATTTTTCACCAAAACATTTATCAGGCCAAAACTAACAACGCATGCAGGAAGACGTTCTTTGATAACGTTCATAATTTTTAGGTTAGAATGTTTTTTTAGCCGAAGTGACGCGGTAAAAAATAATTTCCATGTCGTTCAAGGTCGGTTCAAGGTGATATCATAAGTCGTTGGATTCGTCTGAATATCAGCTACAACGTGTTAATAAAAAAAGAAAACATGTTCCCATTTGGAAAACCAGTGACGACCTTGAGAACGCAAAAATTATGACCTTGACAAAAATGAATTTTTCACCACTGTATCAGCGCTTTGAAATCAATCAAATAACCTCCTGACATTTTTTTCGTTGCAACGGAGATATTTGGGGTGGTCACGTTAAATGGTCCACCCTGTATATATATATATATATATATAGTGTTAGCAGTAAGTATACACACCGGTCGACGTACTGCAAGAACTCAGTTATTCATTTTTTTTATTGCCCGTTTTATCGCTTCGTCGCGGATTCCTCATCCTCTTCCTTACCTACTGGCTTATTGCCGCAAGCGGCGCGCTCTCCCCACAAGGAGGCGCGTATAGAAATTGAGTTCGACGTTCGGTCGGGCCTACATTAATTTCCCCCTAATTAATTGGGGCCCTGGTTTGAAAACTTCATGCGAAACCTCAAATATAACGTTGGAGTTTACATCGTTGAAATGCAACGATTTTTTTTGCTTATTTTTTACTTCTTCATATTTTATCATTATCACACAGCTTTTTTTGCAATTTGAGCACATTGAATCTCCAATGAAAATACGTTAAAACGTTCGAGAGATTATCACAGTCTAAAAAGGCAACAAAAAAATGTTAACAATTAAAAAGAAGTAATTTTCGGTGCATTGCAAGAATGTAAACTTCAATATCATCCCTCAAACTTTGCATAGGGCCCCTTACGCCCTTTTTGCATTTTCTCAAAGTACACATACTTAAGAATATTCGAAAAAAATGTTCAAAGCAAAATATTGAAAATCGACCGAGTTACTGACGATTTATGAGAGCGGGGAGCGCAACCATTTTTCTTATACTAAAACTTTCATTCGCGTTTTTCTCGAAACGACTTTTTTTCAACCTGGCCGGAATCATAACTCTGGCGATGATTGTCCGATTTCAAATTTGAAATAACCAAAATGTCCGTAATTGCAGTCGATATCATTGTACGTAGCCGGTTTTTTATTCAGTATTTTTACCCCTCCGAATTTAAGTAAGAAGTTCGCCAAAATTCCACTTTTTTTTGAGACCCGCCATTTTGAGAATTTATTTTATTCTCATTTTTCAGACCAATCATTGTCAAGTTATCGATCCGCCGTTTTTTATACAGAGGCACTATAAAAGAGCATATCTTATTAATCTATAACGTCGTTAATTTTTTTTTTTTTTACATAGAAATTTACACGAAGAACGTTCAATGTATGCTTAATAATATACCTTTTTTCCAAACCCAAAATAATATTTTATAGTCGTGGTTACTGCCGAAAATATAGTACTGCTTATGATATTTTAGCAGTTGTGTTAACAATGCTCATATGTTAACCGCAACCAACAATCTTTCAAGCATACGTTGATTGTCAATGCTATATAATATAGTAGGTTTTCATAAAATGGATGATTCCTTGGACTATCAAAAAATAGTGCTTTTTACCATATTGAATGGTATGTCTACTAAACGTATATAATATTTCATAAATGCAAAAATATTCACTTGAGAGTACTACCTGTATGATTGTTCATCATAATTTGTTATTCCCTGACCTCCTGAAATGATTCCGATCGAAGAAAATATTTCACCTCCATGGAGATTCGAACCTACGACTTACCTATCTATATTCACAAACGCTGCCACTATATACTACCAGGTAGATTTGGCATAACGGACAAAAGTAATTCCAGCTGCAATTCCGAATAGCTGTTACCTCTGATATAGGTGGAATTTTGCACAGATTGCTTTTTTGATAATATATGTCACTACTCAAATGGATTTTTCGGCACAGCCTGATAGTTTTCAAAATATCGAATTCTAAAAATTGATCAACGAATGCGCTAATATATCTATATCGATCATAGCGTGCCACCGCTGTCTCTACTTTATTGACACGTTTCACAAATGATTTACGTCTTCACTATAAGATTACCATAATGTTGTTCGTATAGTCACTTTTCGTAAGATCTTGTAACAGTTTATACTCAACAAGTGTCAATGCCAACCATATAAATAGTACAAACTTGCACTTAGAAAAATGTCCATAGTATTTATTTTTTAAAAAGCCCATGGTAAAAGTGGGCATAGTAAAATTCATACAGCTTATTGCTACCCCAATCACATGGTTAATACAACTATAAGCGTCTATCTAATCATGCCGTTTTGGTAGTGTGTTTTTTTTATCTAGTATCCCTGAAATAACTATTAACTACTGTGAAAGACTTAACAATATCGATATAGTTCATTCGGTTAATATTTTTACAATAGTTAGTAGTTTTTTTCGGGGATTATAGTCCAGCACGCCACCAAAGCTGCATGTTTAGATATATTTTTCGCTTATAGTTGTGTTAACGATATTACGATTACGGTGGCGATAAACTATACAGGATTTTTTACTTCTTTTTAATTCTTTACTTCTACATACATTGAACACACGTCAAACACGCCTAGTTTTCGCAGTGCGATCAAGCCCTCGTTCAGCTTGGCTGTCGGATTTGGAGCAACTCGCCTTCCGTCCGACGGAAGTGAACTTGACACGGGGACGTTCGCGGACGAAGGCTCGCCCTTGGATCGAAGAAAATCCGCGTTTCCTCGGTCGCGACGATAAGTGACTCAGGCGCTCGGAAGGAACGGCAGGCGGCGAGGCCTGTCCTCGAACCGTTAAGTTCAATGTACAACGGGCGCCGCTCGGAGCAGCGACGATACCCGTCCTCGCTCCCGCCGGTTAAACCGTACGTACACCCGATGCTTAGGTAAATCGTGAAAGAGGCAAGGGGCTTTTTCGAGCGAGAAAAGAGAAAATCAAGTATAGGTGGAAACGGCGAGTATCGAGGAGTGTACCAGTGAGAAATAAGAAACAAGCAAATGACGGCAAAGAGCCCGATACTCTCGTCGCAGTTGCCGAAGAGCCCGAAGCTGAGAGCAGCTCTCGAAGAGAGCGAAATGTAAGTCGGAAGGTCGTGCCTTGGGGGCCTTGTGTTACTGTTCTCTTGTAAATAGCAACGTCGTGAATCAGCCGTTACGCGCGCCTCCGAACCGTAAGGAGAGAAGGATGAAGAGCTTTTGCAACGGCAAAATGGAGATGAGCGATAGAGAGAGAGAGGAAGTACCATGATGCCTGTGGAGTCGAGCAAACCGCTGTGTCTCCCTCGTTTCGTCTCCTATACCCAGTAGTCTTCTCATCATCCTCGCCACTCGGGAAATACGACTCTGTTCGCATCATGCGAGAATTTACTACACTTGGCGTGCACACGTACACACATAGGATCATATACCGTAAGGCCTGTATATGGTATGTGGTTCGCTATAATTCGGTCCTCGCGTTGAACGTTTGTCGTGCTTTTCCCGGGTCAAAGTTCGACTGGGGTTCGCTAAGTTCCAGGTTCAAAACGGTACACGGGTCACTTTCCATCTCGCGGGCGTTTTTGCCCGGCCAGACATTTGTTGGGGACACCGCACACAGGCAGTCTTCAGTCGTATCCAATTGGATTCCGAACCGTTCGTCGGTGAACGCCGTTTGAGAATTCTCACCACGTACGAATCGAAAGCATGCGAACAGTCGCGAGAAAAAATGACGATGATGTTATGTCAGAGTGCAGTGAATTGAATAACGAACGATAATTGCGGTGGATTTTCAGTGATGGAATTTAAACTGATCTTTGAGGAGGGAGATACATTTGGGCGAGGAAAAAATTTCCTGATTTTCTTGATGTTTTTTTATGCAAATATTTCTACACTATTTTTTAGACTCGGCACTGTAAAAAATTTCTGTATGAAAATTAATACACAAGTATAGGAAGTTTTTATGCGGATACCGCTTATGAAATTTCAGATACGACTTTGAAAATCCAAAACAGGTTATTTGAAAAATAAAAGCGGAGCTCCGTAATATTAATATACTTGTGCGTTTGAAAAATAATGCACGTGTAAAGAAATAATCACATCCAAGTATATTGAAATCAAGAACCATTTGGTGATATCAATATACGAGTGTATATTAAATTCAAGAACCACTTGCTAATATCAACATACGGGTGTGTATTAAAATTACTGATCCTAAGTATTAAGTTTATTTCAGAAATTGATAATTAAGCCCACTGAAAATGTGACTCGTATTTATCCTCCTCGACGGGAGCTAGAGAGAAAAAAGGTGATTTTTTGTGAAATTTCTTTCCTCAACACCTGGCGCCGTAAAAAGGGAAAAATAATTTCCTTCCCAAAATGCGAGTTCAAGAACTGCGGCTCTGGCGTGGATATGGAGAAGTAACGAATTTGTGACACTCTCCGACGCGTGCACGAGTTGCAAACGCGTCTGTTTTTCCCAGGACGATCGTAGCCGGTGGTCGGGTTATATGCCCGACCGAAGCTGCGAGTGGCTATGGGAAAGTGCGGAACAAGGCGCCGTCCCTCGGACGCTACGCGAACTACGCGCGACCATCGGTAGTCGCGAGCGGCCGACGTGGGTTGAGCGCGTTTTGTATTTGCAATACTCTGTTTTTTATATTTGAATTAATATACAACTGTTGTAATCTTTAATTTAAGGCACGGGTTGATGCAATACATTTTCCATAAATTTGCAAACTTTTCTTGGAAATTCCATGTTGCATCTATTAAATTCTATATCCACGTTAGAATTTCATGTTCCTGTTTGAAATTTACGGTACAAGTGTCTTAAATTCCATTTCATTTACTGAGTTCGTAAAATTCAATTCTTTTGTCCCTTAAATGTAGTGTAAATTTAATATAATTTTCACGTTGTTTCATGTGATTTTCATCAGCGTTTATGAATTCTTTTTTCAATTCCAGTTTCGCACTTTTAAATAAATCTGTGAAAATTGTACGTATCGTAAAATTCAGTTTCACATATATTATATTTTTCAGGCAGCTGTAAACAACTTTCAAACTTGTTTTGTATTTTCAATGCTCTGTTTTTTATAGTTGATTTATCATACATCTGTGGTAATTTTCAATTGAAGACACGGGTTAATGCAATACATTTTCCACAAATTTACAAACTTGTCTTTGAAATTCCATGTTCCATCTATTAAATTCTATATCCACGTTATAAAATTTCATGTTCCTATTTTAAATTTACGATACAAGTGTTTCAAATTTAATTTCATCTACTGAGTTCGTAAAATTCAAATTCCTTTGTATCTTAAATGTATTGTAAATTTCATATATTTTTTTACAGTGGGGGTATGTTTGTTACTGCTTTTGGCTGGTGCAAGGTATTGTTATTTATTCGTTAGTCTTTAAAAATGGCGGTGGTATGGTGGGGTTTGCTCAACTGCATTTTCGAAACTGACGTGGCCTGTAGCTAAAAGTTAGTCGACTGATAACGATGAAATTTGGTATAAATCTTTTTAACTTTATTGTTATCTTGAATGTTGTAATGTTTTCGAAAGAATTTTTTTTTCGTTATTGCAAAATGTAGCCATTTATTCGGAAAATTCAATCTTTTTTGTTTCAAAGCATACCATTTCATCGATTTCCAACATTTCTCACTTTTTCTTGGCTCACATTCGGCGAGAAGTCGTAATAAAACATTCTCTGAGTCTAAAAGATGCTGAAGAAATTCTTGCTTTAAAAAAAAACATGAAAATCAGCAATCTTTTCCTCGATTCAAAATATTTCCCCCTTAAGATATACTTTTTTAAGCGATTAATGTACTTGCGTTGTCATGTCTTACAACATTCGCTGTAACTCGTTTAGAAGACCGTGCCATACCCGGCCATTTTTAAAATTAATTTAAAAGATACCATGTAACAGCCAAAAGTATCAATAAAAAATACCGTAAGTCCCAAAAATGGTTAAGAAATCTTTCTATAAAAAAAATCATGAAAATGAGCCATTTTCCTCGCTTCAAAGAATCCCCCCCCCCCCCCCCCCCCTTAAGATATACTTTTATAAGCGAATTATACTTTTTAGAGATAAGATTAATGCTTTTCAAAGATTTACTCATTTTGTGTATCTATATATGTTGTTTGAAAAATTCTACCGGATTCTGGTCGATGATGTGGGAATCCTTTGGGATTCGAATTGGATTCGCACATCGGATTCCAATGGGGAATGCTGATTAGAATACAATGTACAAGTTTGGAGTCTTCGTATAGGGATCCAATAAGATGGGCGATTGGATCCCTATTAGACATAATATAGAGATTCCCTATTAGAAATAATATAAGGATTCACTATTAAGAATAGTGTAGGAATCCAATAAGATAACTCATTGGATCTCTATTAGGAAATCGAGTCAAGTATGAAAATCCAATTGTCTCTCTACGACAATTTCTGCACGGCTGGGTCCGTGATAAAATCCACATTTCTATACACACACTTTTCGCCACGATACATCGCGGGATCTGTTTTTTTTTTTGAGTCACTTCAAACAAAAGTAGAAACTGTGCCACATGACATATGAAATGCGAAAGCGCCAGCTGCAATTTTCAAATGGTGATTCCTCAGAGATGAATTATAATTATGGCAGAAGAAAGTCCCCAAGCTATGCTTCACAACATTCTACAGAGCCTAAAACTTTGTTTATTCCTAAGAAAAAAACCACCTTTGAGAAGAATCGGTTCGGACATTTGTGAGGTTATGTTGACCTTGGGCACGCCCTCAATTCGGGGCCTTTCGCCAATGTCTAGAAAATGGAAACCAAGAGCCAATTCCATTGTTGGATAAACAGCTGCACAGCAGTTTGATTAACACTTGCATGGAGAGAAAGTGTTTGATTTAATCAACTAACTCTGGTACCAAATTGGACCCAGCCTAGTTGCTTCAATCAAACAATTTCGAATACGGATTTTTTTTCTGAAGCAACTACATTTTTTCTACCAAAATATTTGCTATATTAGAAAACGATTACACTTGAAGCAAATTGATCATTTCGAATTTCGTTGATTCTTATCTTTGAGGACATCATTAGTCCTCACTCCATATTCAAATATATAAATTCGAATGAATGTTTACTGGGCGTAGAAAAGGCGCATTGTGCATCCCAGTGGAAACATCAAATTATCGTAGTAATCGCAATGTGAATAAGCCCAACCGCAAAATGCATAATATTTCGTAAAAATCAACGATTTTTTATTTTTTAATTTAAATTCTGCGTTGACATTCTACGTACCAACCAAATGCAAAAATACATTTCTTGACGTGACAAACGAGTTTATCCGACATGAATAAAATACGATCAGAGTGAAACATGCATTTCTCTATCAGATGCAGTATGCTCTTCGGAAATTGATCATTTCTTTTATGTGAATTAATCGTTTCACTGCAGCAAGTAAATGCGTCTGCTGGGGCAAAATTAATTAGGGTAAATGGTGGAAAATTTATTTATCGCTTTACGACTTACACGCTCATTCCCTAGCGGCTGAAGGAGACTTCCGGTATTGTGCAAAGTTTCGGAAACGGGAGCGGCATGTTGCCGGCAACGAATAGTGCAATGAAGACGAACGTTGCAAACGTCAGTAACAATATCCCAGCGTCGTAAGACGGTTCGCTCGACTATAAATGCATTCTGACAATATTCCGCGATGTATGCGCGTGAACTTCCGGTTTGCGGAACTCTGCATCCCGTAATGCACCGCCCAAGTCCCTTTGCGCTTCGTTTTTTTATTTTAATGCACTACACTCTCACGGATTACACCTACCGTGGAGAGAGCAATGGCGAAATCAAAATTGCTCGTTCACGCATAGCAGAGAGAGAGAGAGAGAGAGAGAGAGAGAGAGAGAGAGAGAGAGAGAGAGAGAGAGAGAGAGAGAGAGAGAGAGAGAGAGAGAGAGAGAAAGAGAGATCGTGCGTATTTTCCAGCCGGAAATTAGCAAACGTTATTGCCGCCATTAGGTAAATCCTACACGCAGATAAACCTCGTCTTATCGTAGACCATATACTATGTATCCTGTCTTACTGTATAACAGGAGAATACCAGAAGAATCCGGGAAACTTCACTTCCCCTCGTCTATAAGTGAAGACCCTCCTAACAGGCGGAAGGACCTAACTGAACGCATTTAAGGGAGGAAAATTTGCCGATTTTCCTGATTTTTTTTAAAGGAAATTTATCTTCACCATTTTTTGAGACTTAAACTGAAATTTGTTAGGGACAACGCACACAGAAGGTCTTCATTGGTGTCCAATTGGATTCTGAACACCCCGGTGAATGCCGTTTGAGAATTCTTACCACGTACGAATCGAAAATATGTGAACAGTCATGAAAAAAATGCTTATGTTGAAGGTATGTGCAGTGAATTTAATAACGAAAGAATAATTACAGTGGATTTTCGGCGATGGAATTCAAACCGATTTTTGAGGGCGGATTTTTTCCTCACCTCAGATACCTTTAGGTGAGGATAACATTTGCTGATTTTCATGATTTTTTTTTAAAGAAAAAATTTATTCACTGCTTTTTAGGCTTAGGGAATGTTTTATTACTACTTTTGGCTGTTACATGGGCTTTTTAAAAATTAATATTTAATAATGACGGAGCTGTGGCACGGTCTTGAATGAAATTTGAATAAATGAAATGAAATCTGAATGAATGAAATGAAATCGGAGTAAATGAAAAATGGGATTTGGTATAAATGTTTTATGTATATTAATAACAAACGATAATTACAGTGGATTTTCAGCGAGGGAATTCAAACCGATTTTTGAGGGGGGGGGAGGGGTAATCAGCAAGTGTTGTCTTCGCCTAAAGGGATCGTAGGCGAGGACGAAATTCGTTGATTTTCATGATTTTTTTTTAAAGCCAAGATTTCTTCACTATTTTTTAAACTTAGGGTATGTTTTATTACTACTTTTGGTTGTTACATGGGTTCTTTTTATTAATCTTTAAAAATGATAGAGCTGTCGCGCGGTCTTGAATGAAATTTTAATAAATGAAATGAAATCTGGATAAATGAACAACGAAATGAAATTTGGTATAAATGTTTCTAACCTCATTGTCCAAAGCGTGATTCTATATATTTTTTTAAATAAGAAAAAAGTATTCTTTTATGGCAAAATTTAGCCATATTTTCCGGAAAATTCAATCTTTTTGTTCAAAAGCATACCACTTCGTCGATTTTCAATATTTATCACTTTTTCTTGGTTCATATTCTGCGTATGAGTATTAAGGAGAGAAAAATCTTTGTTAGTTGCTTTTTAGATAAATTTCGCCGACGCTACGTGTCACGCCCTCTGACAACATCTGCTGCAACCCGTTTAGAGAACCCTTCGCCATTTTTAAAGATTAATTAACAAATAAAAAATACCTTATACCAGCCAAAAGAAGTAATATAACATACCCTAAGTCTCAAAAATAGTGATGAAGTATTTACTTTTGAAAAAAAAATCATGAAAATGAGCAATTGTTTTCTCGTTTAAAAACTCCCCCCTTATTTCCACGATCTTTTTGCCATACTTCGTGTGGCGAACGCGTGCACGTGTACGGGTACGAGCATGTGCAAAGGAGAAGAAACCGCGAAGACAAAAATGACAGATAGGAATTGCCGTGGCTGTGTTCCGTGACGCACTCGGCCGAAGTGCCTCGTAAAACTCGAAACTCTTTGATACACCCGCCACTCTCGTGCAGCAATGATAAATGCTTCTCGGTTGCCGTCCAAACGGATACGGCGCACGTACACGTGTACGCGCAACCCGATGAACGCGTTATCGTATCAGCTGAATCATTTTTGTGTTACGACGTGTCTGAAAAATTGGACAACTGGTCCTGATGCAACGATTCATTTATTGATTTTTCTTAATTTGATTAGGGTCCAATTTAAGGCGTCTTCTCACTTTATAATTTTCAAAAAATCGATTTAAAAATTTTATTTTTCGAAAGTATACACATCCAAAAGTATCTTACTAAAATTTTATGAAGATCGAAGAAATCTAACTGTATTTTTGTGTCACCTTTATTTTACTACCTATACCTACCTATACCGTATTATAAAACTTTGAACGCGTTTTTCTCGAAACAACGTTTTTCGACAGCTTGTTGATAAAATCTTCGAAACTACCGAACCGATCCTTATGAAATTTTAACCCCATATTCTTTACGACTATAGCTATAGCGCATGTCAAGTATTAAAAAAAAAAATTTATTGACTTTTTTTTGCCAAAAACGGTAAAAGAGACGTTTTTTTTTGTTTTTTCGAAAAATGTCCGCCATTTTGTTATTTTTTCATTTATCAAAAATCGTATGGTATGCGCTATAGCCATTAACATACTGAATCTAAAACTGTTTCATGTTTTTGTTTCGGATGATCCATCTCCGAGATTTCATCAACAGCGCAGACCTACAATTTTTTAGGACATTTTTTTAACTACCATTTCCGTCGATAAATAGTGACTTAAATAAGTAAATAAATTTTTTAAATGTATTTTGAATGTGTATTTATTAAGTGTAACAACTTTTATATTAACATCTACAATATAAACCTATCAAAAAAATTCATGAAAATAGCCTTTTTTAACGTCTAAAGTGAGAAGACGCCTCAAGATTCGCAATTGAAGCGGACACGAATTGTCGCGTTTGGTAAATTGAAATCATACGAGGGTCCATCGTATCTAGAAGATGCGAAAAGCAAGAGTGATTTCTGCGATCGAAAAGAGGTGAAGAAGCGGATATTGAAGGCTACCGTAAAATAGGGTTTCTTTGAACAGATTTTGAAAGTTTTTTGTAGATAACTTCTTTAACATCCTAAATTCCAACTTTTTGCTCCAATAAAACAATGTGTCTTTTGGCTATCAAATTGACGGGAAAGTCAAGCACCACCTACTACTACTACTACTACTACTACTACTACTACTACTAGCATTACATTTTTTAAGTGTCAAAGCAACCTCGAACATGGGGTTTGTTTGACAAGGCATTGAAATGCAACTTATTTCAAAGATTAAGGGTTGCGTTGACATTATTTTTATGGAAAAAAATATTTGATGCATTATTCATGGAATTAAATGAAAAACAACGATGTCTTACAATGAAGCCATCATCGTTATTGAGAAAACATTAGACATAAAAAATATTAAGTACCTAGGGGATTATTATAGGCACTTAATCTGTGTTATAATTATCATTGAGATCAAAATCAACTTGAGCAACATTACAATCAACTTGAGTAATATTTTAATAAACTGGAACAACAAATTTGAGCAACAATAGGAAAAAAGTAAAAAAATACTTAGTGTGTGATCATTTAAACCGTATTTTGGCGCTCTCTTGAAGTAGCTCCAAAAACTGCCAAAGTTATCCTTAATGTCAATTTAACCCCGTTTTACGGTAGTTATTTTCCATACGCAGGGCAAAATTTGAACGTGACAAGGCCCCGAGGCAACGAAGAAGTGGAAAGCCGCTGATTATTTTACAAAGATGAAAATATTTTTTATAGTGTTTTACGATGTATGCCAGTTGTAAAAGTCGAAAAGTGCCTTTTTCAAAATCAATATATATCAACGGTGTATCATCCTATAAATGTTCCCTGAACATTTCAAGATGATCGGATCCAAATTGACGCGTTCATAGCTAAACATTTCAAAATCTACTGTATCGATGTTTCTGAAATTTCTAAGCCTTTTTATAGATATTAAAGGATGAACGAAAAATCCCATTTCTCGCAAAAATCAAGACTCTCACTTTGAATAGTCGCCATTTTTATTTTATTTTGTATTTCGTCAATTTCTTCCATCAATCATACGATAAACTAATATAGTGACGAATCTGTTTGATTTTTTTATATTAAATAGGCTGTATAATATATTCTTACACAAAAGAAATACAGAGGGTTTTTTTAATGATACTTTTCTAATGCCTGTAAAAAATTATCGTCACGATTATCTTTGAAAAGTTCCAAAAATGAGCTGTTTTCTACTGTTACAACTAGGCGTAACGCGTTAAATAATTTATTGCAAAAAAGAAGATCCTTCCTAACAACGTACGTTGTTTCAAGTTAAATGAGGAGACGTTTCCTGACTTCAGCTAAGGTTAATTACAATTATAAAGCTTTAAAATTTTTTTCATGTGATTAAATTATTTTTTTCAGTGTGTAATTATATACTTTATGGTGTAATATTAAATAATTATATTCTATACAATGCACATGAGTTGGACCAATTTAAATGTTTCTTTTTCTCTTTACATTCATACAGTTTTAAATTTAACTATCCTTTAATAAATAGCATATACTGGACGGTGGAAGCGTCTGGCGCCAAGTAATAAAACTTTCATAGGCGTTTCATATAGCAGTTGTAAAAAATAATTAGAGTCAACTTATATTTTGTTTTTTTCGAATGCCGTTGCATTCTATATTTTAAGAAATAAATGGAACCCATAGAATATAATATTTAATGGAGAATTCTGGTGTTTGGTGCTTTTCACAAAGTTTCACAGAAATACGCTTACAAATGTTATTAATCCTTCCTTGACACACTAGGTCATTTTGACCCGGACGAATTTGAAATAGAATACTCACTTTCCTAAAACTGAAAGTTTTCGATAATTTTTTTCAACAATTCCGCTTCATACTTTCCGAATTTTAATTATGCAGACATATTAAGAAACGTTTGAAGTGTATCCCGGATTTTTTCAACAAAAATCAATAAAAATTGGATAAAAGTTGTTAACACCTTAGGCCACTCTGAGATTTTCCAAAAATCGATTGTTTTTCGATAAAAAATTACCTTAGTACCTATAAAATTATATTCCAAAAGATTATGGGTGTGAAAAATCTCCAAGTACTCGATTTTCGAAGTTCGTTGAAGATTGAAGGTATTGAAACATTATTCATCAAATTTCCACCGATTCACTTGAAATTTTAACTGTATATTTAGAATTACATTTTCTAAGGAACTACGTAGAATTTTTTTTATTATATTGCATAGTTCTTACTTTATAAACAATTTACTGACGATTTTCTCAAGGCATTTTATACTTTTTGTTGTAGAAATGCGCCATTTTGACAAAAAACAATATATATAAAAAATCCTACATACTTCTACAGCTATTACTATATATAATCGAAAAAACTTTACTGTCTCATCAAAACTCAAAAATTATAATAACTGTTGGTCCGGCCGTTGACCTTCCAAAAATAAAGGCGTCATTGGAAAAATGCTGCACAGTCGCCATGTTGACATATATCGGTGTGAAAAAAATAATTGTGCATAGTCAATTTCGTGTACAATAAAACCCCTATTTTGTAATTTCGATTCATTTGATGATTTCGTAAAAAAAAAAGTCACAAATTATGTCCTTTTTGCCTCCAAAGTGGCCTAAGGCCTTAAGGTCAGGTGGATCAAGTTCTGGGTCAAACTGACCCAGTGTATCAAAGCCGTGGCCGAATATAAGAGTTTCAGAAGAAGGGTTACAAAAGGTGCTTCGTAAAAGTGTAACAACTTTTTTTCTTGGTCAAATCTCTCGAGTGATTTTTTTTCATCAAGTGTTGCACATCATCAACAAATGTTACCGAAAAACCTTAATTATGGAGGCCCCGGGGCTTCAGTCCCTGTCCCCCCGTAAAGCCAGCCCTGTCCATACGTATTATGTCTATACTCGCGTCCGTGAGGTAAAGCGAGATTGGTAATGTGTACAAAAGGTATACGTAATAAAACTGGCAGACGAGAGTAAGAGCGTACGGAAGCGAAAGTAAAAGTTCGAAGGTGAAATTACCATGACCTTATAGATATATAATACGTATATTTAGTACAATCGAGAGAAACGGAAACTAGAATTTATGACGCGAATGTCTATGAAATTCGCGTCAGTCAGCCAAAGATGGCAAAGGAGATTCCATAACCCCTGAGGCAAATACACACACACACACACACACACACACACACACACACACACACACACATCCTATTCATTATTGTAAGCTGAGTGCAGCCCTGCGGTAAGAAACCTGTCCACTCCAAGCCTATCCAACGTAACAGGCGTGAAGTTGAATCGCTTCGTGGGTTCCACATACCTATTCCCGTCAAGAAATGCAACCAAATAAAGATCCACTCAAATTTCGTTGGTTCAAAAGGATACGAGGTATCCGATCGGAAATGCAATTGGTTCCGATTGGAGTCCCATATTTGTCCCTATACTAAAACGTCACACTCGTACATTGGATTCTCATCAGTATACCCCATTGGAATCCAATGTACGAATCCAATTCGAATCCTAAAGGGTTCCCACATTATTCGACTCTTGACGGATCCCATCGCATTCTGTACATTGAATTTTCTCAACAAAATATATTGATACTCAAAATAAGTGGATCTTTAAAAAAATATAAATCTTATTTAAAAAAAGTGTGGATCACTTTAAAATGTATGTCTTGGAAATCAATTTGAATGAATGGATTTGTAAACCCACTATGATTGTCGTTTATTTATTTTACGGAACTTTGACATAATATCACCACACACATTTGTGCTCACGAAGCATGCAGGTTATGTTCCAACACGCCGAGTTTTGACAAGTATTTCTTTTATCTTGTTTCTTTTTAAGGTGCCCAGGAAGGGACTTTTTAGTAGTTACACCGTTCGCTTTTCAATTTGACTGAACATTATTTTTACTTTTTAGAACGGTACCTCCTAAATAAATGCTTGCTTAAACAAAGATTCTTTTACGCTTTTTTCTCGTGCCTTTTCACATATTATCGATTCGAAAGTGGTAAGAATATGAAAATGGCGATCATAGGGGAACAAGTGTACAATCCAATTGGATCCCAACGAGGACTTCCAATGTACGGTATCCCTAACAAATCCCTATAGAGATTTGAGTTCATCTTGGGACTCCCCAACAATTTCGTGTGCGGTATAAGAAAAGAATATTTACTTTTCGGAAGATCCACCAACTTCCAGTTGACAATTCCAAATTAAACATCCTCAAAAAACGTTAATGGTAAAATAGCGTAAAATCCACTGGGATTCCAATGTGGATTTCCTGCATGTACTAGGATCTGGGCACCCCCAACAAATCACCGCACAGATTCACATACTTAAAAGTAGTTCCTCGATCATGGATGACACCATGCTACTGAATTTCCACCGCACCACCACACCCCGATCCCCAGCAATATCCCCCCCAGCCCGGCAAGCTCGAGCCGAGCTGGTGATTTCGAGAAATGTCGTTACCCGTTGACACGCCTTCCTCGAGGAGCACAACCCTCCGTCGTAATGATCTCTTCCTTTTTCGTTGTATTGAAATTATGCAACGAGAGAGGGAGAGAGAAGAGACGAAGCCGGGAGGAAGAGAGGAAGAGAAAGAAAAAAGTGAAAGAGCGAGATGGAAATATATATGGACGTCGACACTCTTCCGGTCTCGCGGAAGCGCTCTCATCGGGATTGCCGAGGGAGCAGGCTGCCGCGCGTTCACGCGGGGGCCGTAAAAGTCCTCGCCGGGAGACTTTACGACCGTTCGATTACGCGGTCTGCTTTCTAGGCTCTTCTATATATCCTTGGCAAAGCCCTCCCGAGGACATTATACATATATATATATATAGAGAGAGAGAGAGAGAGAGAGAGAGAGAACGGAAGAAAGAAAGAAAGAAAGAGAAAGAGAAAGAGATAGAGATAGAGATAGAAATAGAGATAGAGATAGTGATAGAGCTAGTGATAGACATAGAGATCGAGATAGAGATAGAGATAGAGATAGAGATAGAGACAGAGACAGAGACAGAGACAGAGACAGAGACAGAGACAGAGACATAGATAGAGACAGAGACAGAGACAGAGACAGAGACAGAGACAGAGACAGAGACAGAGCCAAAGACAGAGACCGAGACAGAGACAGAGACAGAGACTGAGACAGAGACAGAGATAGAGATAGAGAGAGAGATAGAGAGAGAGAGAGAGAGAGAGAGAGAGAGAGAGGCCCCGTAGCGAATTGCGCGAATATTAGTCACGGAAAAGGGCCGGAGAAATATAATTATCGTGTATATTTATGCTCCTTTTATACTACGTATTATTTCACTATTTTATATTGCTTGGGGTGTGCTTCGAGATGTACGACTCCCTACTGCACTCACTCTATAGATACATTCATATATACCTAGATCTACACACACACACACACGCGCGCGCGCGCTCACACACACACACACACACACACACACACATTATGTAAGGGCGTGTGTGTGAGTGCAGAGTGTATGGGTGCGTGTGCGCGTGTGTGCGTGCATAGTATAAACACTACGATGCTAATGGTAACTTCCTCATCTTCGTCTGTGTGCTTTTATTTCTTCCCGACATGGCAGTTACCGCGTTACCTTCAGTTCTCATTTTTTGTGATAAAACGCGAGGAAAATGACGAGGAAAAGAAGGAAAGTTAACATAAAAAACATATATATAGAAAAAAGGAGGTGTATTACCAACTCTGTAAAAGACGTTTGTACTTACTGTTCTCATTCTCTTTTTATTTCTCTTCCCCTCGTTCCCTTTATTTTTTCCTGTTTCGCTCTCATCTCTCTCTCTCTCTCTCCCACTCTCTCGTTTCCTCTCTTGCTCTTAGTATCCCTCGCTAATATATACAAGCGTCGGGGCGCGAATACCCCATGCGGAGAGTAGAGAGTAGAGTGTTCCTCGACTCGTTGCTCTCCGCTTGCACTTTCGTTTTTATACCTTTTGTGTATATGGGTTGCTCCGTATAGCCCTTTATGCACTCTGCCCCCCCCCCCCCTCTCTCTCTCTCTCTCTCTCTCTCTCTCTCTCTCTCTCTTTGCCTCTCTGGTTTGTCGGGGTCGTAGAAACTATCGGCGAACCTTCTCAACGTCGATTACTCGTTTATACGAGGCCATTACCGCGCCAGGGCCCTTAAGATATCCTACGTACTTGAATATAGGTATAGGGTCGAGACGATAGGGGCAGCCACCCGCGAAATCCTGTACAGCTCCGAGAGGCAATGTGTGCTCTCTCTCTCTCTCTCTCTCCCTCTCTCTCTCTCTCTCTCTCTCTCTCTCTCTCTCTCTCTCTCTCTCTCTCTCTTATCTCCTGTGCCTCCCTTCAACTTTTTAAACACTCGCGCTCTCTCTTTTGATCTCTCTCTATATCTCTTCAATTTTTTTCAACTAGCTCTCTCTCTCTCTCTTGCGGTCGTGAACTTCGATAAGCAGCCCTACGATGCAACATTTCCCTTCAATCGATCCCTTCAGCCCCGCATATGCTGAAAACAGTAACAAAACGCGGAAATAATACGAAAATACCGCGTCAATTTTGTTCGGGTCACTTCCGAGACCGTCTCTTTCTTATCTCGGCCGCATATTTGGTTTTCTCGTAGAGGAGACGGCGTAAAAGTTACAGGGGTAAAAATTTGCACCGGAAATTTCTGATGAAGAAGCGACGCTACCGAAATGTTAGAAAGAAAGGAAATATTCTGCTGGGTATGCCGCACCTTTTCTCTCTTTCTAACATTTCTGTGGCTTCACGTCTTCATCGGGAATTTCCGCTGTAACTTTTTACCCCTGTAACCTCCAACCCCAGTCTCCCGTGCGTATATACAGTCGAACCTCGATATAAGGAATCTCTATCGAAGTTCGTTTTAGCGAGTTTTTTTATATTGAGGTTTCGATATATCGTAGTCATGTTCCTCAAAATGCTCTTTAAAACAAATACATTAGTACTGTAATATAGAGATATTTTTTAAAGAAAGAAAGGTTTATATGAAAGCGGTGTTTACAAGCAATTAGCATTTAAAGCATAATGTAGGGGAGAGTAGGGTACAATGTATCACGGGGCACTATGAGCTTGGTGCGATTTCTCGGAGGTTCGTAGCTCGTAAATTCCGAATTTTTCTGCATCGGACCGCGATTTATACAGTCGGACCCCCCCCCCCCCCCCCCCCAATAAGAACGCTTCCCTTTTTTCTCGCTCGAGCGATTCCCCCACCCCGACTCGAACCTCGAGCTCGACCCATTTCGTGTGCGGGTTTCTGATTAAGGGGTTACCCCCACTTGCGATTTTGAAAAAATCGATTTTTTTTATTGCATTTTTTTGAAGTATAAGTATCTGCGAATATGTCCTGAAAATTTCAAGTCGATCCGAACAAAATTGACTGAGATATAAGCGTCGAAAGAGAAGAATCCGTGAATTGAAGAACTGAAATTGAAACTTTAAACGCGTTTTTCTCAAAATGGCATTTCTGAAGTCGGTGACCAAGATTACTCGAACACTAATGAACTGATCTTCTTGAAATTTTGCAGGCTTATTTAATACATCAAAATGTAGTCTTTAATCGTTCGATTTTTTTTTCGAAAAAAATGGCCGTTTTATAGCCAAAAAACGGCCGTTTTTTTTCGTTAAAATCGAACCATTAACTTTGACTGTCCGCCATTTTGTGAAAAATGAATATTTTTTAAAATCCTTCGATTAAAGACTAGTTTATACTTATATTTGACTAAATCCATCCGCATTTTTTTTCAGATGATCCACTTCGCCGCAATGCTGGTCACCGCAAACCGTGTATATAAAAACATTATTTCATTGACGGCCATTTGCCACTAAACAATGTAATATTTTTGAATAAAAAAATTACTGAAAGTTCTTCAAGATGTGTTCTTTAAGATGGTATATTGATCGATTAAAAAAGTATTGTAGTTTTCTTTAAAAAAATTCATGAAAAAGGTCTTTTTTGCGCTACAAGTGGGGGTAACGCGTTAAGAACGCGCAGCCTAGGAGAGCTTGAAAGAGTAAAATGAGATAAATATTGTAATGCACATTTCCGTTTTAAACCATTCTCGTTATACTATGAAGAAATGTTGGTATACAATACGAAATCAACACTTTTTGTTAATCGAACGCATGCATTGTTCGAGTCAATTATAAAAAAATGATTTCCATTCATAACAAGTACCCTCCGTTTCGCAGTAGTTGACACACTGTACCCACCTATACGATACATTGTACCCCACCCATGGGGTACGATGAGCCAGGCCGCACATTTTTTTTGAACTCATTATTTTGGTATTTTAATATTTTTGCAAAAAATATGGGGGCTCCATTGTACGCCCAAAGGTATTTAAAATCGGTTATGACCTTTTTTTTCCGATGAGACTACCTTGATTGGAGTAAAAGATCGTTACAAAAAAATAAAATAAAATCGGTTATGACCTTTTTTCATAATCAGACTACCGCGATTAGAGTAAAAATTCGTTGGAAAAAAAGTGACACATTGTAGGCCCCTTTCCCCTGTATTTTTATGTCGTTGTATCGAGGTTCGACTGTACATACATCCCTCGATGATCGGCGTAGTAAGAAACGGTATAGATTACGTGTACTTTGTACGACCAATCAGCCATGAAGAATATACCATACACTGCGTTTATTTAGATCCTCGTGTACGTATACGTGTATAGATAAAAGCGTATCTCGTTAGATCGTCGGCGCATCTGAACCCATAGGGCCCCTATTAATTGAGGCCCCTACGTAGGATAATGGACTTTCCAATCGGCGCAGCACATGCGACCCCCTATCGACTCGGCCACTCCGCCGCCTATCGCACATAGATGCTAGAGACCTTGCACCATATGCACTTCATATCTTCGCCCTTTCATATCTTCGCATCTTTCGCGTTCGCCAACGTTGCTGCTCTCCGCAGAAGGCCCACCGGAAAGGGCCTACATGCAGGGGGCTTGAGGGGTGTGGAATTCTGAGGATCTCTATCCTACTTGGCCGATACGTCAAATCGACGGAAAAAATTAAGCAATTTTGCGACATTTTTTAAACTCGATCGAAAAAAATTATGAAGCTCAATAATAAACTTTAACTTCGATCAAAAAAATCGCAAACAATTTTTTTACCGTTGTAAATGGATATTCCGCCTTAAGTTTTATTCCGCAATTTTATTCAACGCGTCTCAATCCGTATTCAATCCCTATTAGAACTATAGCCGTGTAGGACAAAACGACCAGTGAATGGACGGAGACCAATAGATGGACGGAAGCTGATTTATATTTAACGCGTAGTTGCGATAGAGGTGCAAATTTGTACCATCTAAAATTTCTTGTTCGTGGCTCTCTGTACATTTTTGTTTTGATTTTTACATATTTTTACCACACAAAAACTATTTTTTGTATTCGAGACTATTACCATTGCATTCCTGGGTAATATTTACCCCAAGAAATGCTGGTTGTCGAATACTTTTGGTTTATTTATACGAAAGTAATAATACTTTAAGAATGCAAGACGCCAAATCGCACCAATGTGGTCCATCCAAAATCGAGGTGTAGTTAGGGCCGGGTTGAAATTACGAACTTTGAATGATCCCGAAAGATCAGAACTCCGAAAAAATTTTACACGAAAGACCAAACCTCCAAAAATCTGAATCCTGTCAAAATGATTCGGCTATGGACGTTTTAAAAGTTAAAAAATGTTCAATAAATGCACGAATTTTTTCTAAGAATTTTTGTATTATAAGAAGTGATTTTACGTTAATTTGGAAATTTTTCTGGACATTGTTATACGGTCTACCTCATTTACAGTCAACTGTGTAGACTTTCGCTGGTATGATCTTGGTTACTACGGGTTAAAATAAATAAAGACTATGAATTGTCGATAAAAACTCGTATTACTATATTTTGACGAACAAATCACAGGTGTCGTTAGATTAATTCCTCAGTTAAAATCGAATTTTGACCACACACGGAATGTTTCTACTTTGTGGTACCTGGACACCGCGCAACTTAGTTACGATGCGGCTGTGCATCGTGGGTGTTCTAAAGGCGAAAACAATAATTTTTATAAGCTCTGAGCGTACGTATTACTTTCATTCTTGAAATAAAAACATATTTTGATGTTTTACAATTTTTTTATTATAAATTCGTAATAATAGATCAGAATTAAACATGTTTATTCACTGGTGCTGTATTCTAAGCGCTTTCCAGTAAATGGGCATTGGACTCTGTTCCGATCATTCTCAACGTGGAGTCAAAAATATAGCTGACCTCCTGAAAATTGCCAAACTAATTACTGTTGAGAGATGGCCATGTACATTTCATTAAGGGGTAAGGCCACTGTAAATTTTTTGAAAAATCGATTTTTTTTTTATTGGCTTAAAAAATAGTTTAAACCCTCTAGAATAAGAAAAAAAAGGTCCTGTGCGAAAAAAAATTTGTTGTCCTTAGGAAATGAAGGTCGCCGCCAAGCGTGTCAAAACTTGCTCCGAAACGACTGCAATTATATCGGAGATGGCGATTCCAAAACTTTCAAAGGCATCGTGGATTCGAAGCCTTATGAAAATGTTGATGTTAAAAAAAAGAGTGCATAGATCACGTGCAAAAAAGAATGGGCACTCGATTGAGAAACTTAAAAAAAGGAACAAAAGGTCTCGGGGGAAGAGGAAAACTCACTGCCAAATTGATTGACGAACTAAGCATTTATTACGGCTTAGCAATCCGTCGAAATTCCGATTCCATCAAAAATATGAAAAATGAGATCTGGGCAACCCTTTTTCACAAAATGTCAACGGATGAAAAGCCTCAGCACGAAAAATGTTCGGAGAATTGGTGCAGTTGGAAGAAAGCGAAAGCAGAAAATGCCTTGGATGCGTATCATCACAATCAGCCAATGAGTGAGGAGGTTTATCAAGCCATCAAACCCATCTACATGGAATTGAGCCGGGACGAGTTGCTGGAGCGTTGCTTGGGGGCCTATACTCAAAACAATAACGAAAGTTTCAACGCTACCGTTTGGAGTTTGGCCCCCAAATCATCCTCAAGCGGAAAAACTGTACTAGATATTGCGACGGATATCGCTGTTTGCATATTCAATGGCGGCCTTACCAACGTCTTGCAAATATTCAAGATGTTGGAGGTGGAAATTGGTGTACAGTTATATAATTTCTGCATCGAAGCCGACGCCAAACGCATCACGCACGCGGAGACATCTCTGAGCGACGCGGCCAAAAGTGCGCGCGCGCTCCAAAAATCAACCAGGAAAGACGAAGAAGACGAAAATTTGGCTATCGAAGGACAAATGTATGGTGCTGGGATTGCAGACTAACGGTAAAAATTTTTTTTAACTTCTTTTTTTAATTTTTTCCAATAAAAAACTATTCGCAAAACTTTAAACGCGTTTTTCTCGAAACATGGTTTTTCAAAATGGCACGCAGCATAACTCGAACAATTTTCATTTTTTTTACTTGAAATTTTAACCAGATGTGAACATTTACATTATCTTGAGAATGTCGATCGGAATTTTCAAGAACTTTATTTATTGATTTTTTATTAACAAAAAACTTGCCGTTTTTTTCGTCAAAAATCAATTTTTTTTTCAAACGCACGCCAAATCCACAAAAATTGATACTTTTTAAAATCCGATCGACATTCTCTAGCTATAGCCCTCTAGATTAATGGTTTTTTTTTTTTTTGTTCTAGATTCAAAAGTGCACCAGTGGTGCTGCGTGCCGCGGAGCCCTGGAAGCAAAACATGTCCCGGGAAGATAGCTGTGGAACCGCCATTTTGTTTTTTTTTTACTCTAAAAAAATTTTATAATAAAGTTTAATGTATGCCCGATAACACCATTAAAAGTTTTTTTTCAAATACCTTCAATTTCGGGAGCAAAAAATTAGTGAAAAAACCTTTTTTTTGGGCCGTTACAGTGGCCTTACTCGTTAAATATGTTGTCATAAAATCCCTTCATTCGGTTTATAAATTTTGACAAAATTTCATTTTCTATTTATCTGTCGAAACAAATTTTGGTAGTTTTTTTTTAGAATGTCATGGTTAGATGCAAAAAAGCTTTGTGTATTTTCTATAAAATCGTCAATAATAAATATAATACTTATGTGTACAAGAACATTACGTTTGTTCAACACAGTGATCTTTAAATCTGGCATTTAATAAAAAGGAATAATGAATCGATATCCTTTACACCATTCATCTATATACACTACACGTCCATTTACTTGTGATCTCGATCGTGTACTGACGATTTAGTCATTTCTCTAAGTATTTATCAATTACTTCAAAATTATTTCTTGCAATTGCTTTGACTATTTCTTTCTATGATCAGAATAGTATCTTTTGTTAAATTCAGCAATTAAAAAATTAGTTGTCATAATATTTTCTTTTTACAGTGCCCCCACTGGTTGGTTTACTTTATGTGCTTCAATGTTGTTTAGCATTCGAGAAATAAAGGCATAAAAAAATTCGAGTTCTTTCGCATAGTTTTTTCTTTTTCTTTTTTTTGTGTATATACTTTCCTCTTAGAAGTTATTAAAAGCAATTGGGAATCACTTCGACTGCTATAAGTATTTTCGATCACGTGAACTTTAGCGACTGATCGTCTCAGACCTACTTTTTAAACTTTTGATAAAAATCTAAGGCATTTACGTTAGTATTCAGTTGATCATTTATTCATTGCTTAACAGTGCACTCCATAACGATAGCACGAACAAAAAAAAACGCGAAAAAGTACATACACAATACCAGAAAAAAAAATGCTTTCGTCTCGAAAACTAGAAAAGATCGTAGAACATACATGAAGGTAACTTGGATAGCTATTGATACAAGGCACATGGATTTCCATTTTACACGTCACTTTTTCAGCTATCTTCGATATGTCCGAAATGCCAAGTAAAATCGTTCATCAATGGCACAACCATACGCGGACTGAATACCAAAGTTCCAATATCAGCAAACTCGTCAATACACATACATAAACATATATACATTACTCCCAAGATAGAGAGGCATACCCCCCCCCCCCCCCGCCGGCTTACCGGAAGTTGAAGAATTGCCTCCTCCCCTCCCACAGATATATCCATTTTTGCCTCACACCACACATACACGCACACACACAAACACCCAAATGTATGTAAGTGAGGCAACGTACTCTTGCTGCCGGTAAGAAACAGCCAAGTACAGCGAAAGGAGGACCAGTTACGTATATAAAATTCACTATAACCTGTAGAAAAGATGGTTTATGCCTTTTCGCGA
Organism: Ophion costatus; assembly: GCA_951751655.1. NCBI lineage: Eukaryota > Metazoa > Arthropoda > Insecta > Hymenoptera > Ichneumonidae > Ophion > Ophion costatus. Next base: position 14,058,672 of record OX632360.1, on the reverse strand, counting down.
GTTTTATGGGTTGACAGGCGAGAGCTCCATACACCACCCTGCCAGGCAGCGGCATCGAATGGAACGCATAGAAACGGGCGAGAAGTCCGTTTTTCTATTGTATATACCTATATACGGCCGACAGAGTCCTTTATCTTTTTTCTTTTCTTTTTTTGTTCATTTTCCAACCCACGACTTCATACATATACGTATACATATACTATATATATATATATAGTTGGAGATCTTATTCCCGGTAAAGCCTTTATCCGTTCGCGAAGAAAGATACATCCTGCTCTCTTCTGCCATTTGAAAATTACCGTTGACCGATCGCTCTACCACGTCGGAGCTAAGTTTGTTACCCATTGCATCCGCCCGAGCATTGCATTCGTATAGCATTTTCCGATGCGCAGTTGCATTTATGTATATATATATATATATGAGGCATTCCACGCCATTTCGCTCGGCCGTGACCCTGACCGTTTTTAATTTTTTGATTTTTTTTATAAAATAGTACGCTATGCAAGGAGTATTTTCACAAATTTTCAAATTTTTATCGCACGTATTTCACAAGTTACAATTTTTCGAAAAATCTGCATTTCAGAAAGTTCGGAAACGTTCTAACGCCGATATCTCGTAAATTAATCAATATATCGAAAAATGTTTATAGATCGATTTTTTTATGTTAGTTCACACTTTCATAAAAAAAAGGAAAACTTTTTAAATCATCGTTGTCAACATTTGTCAGCGTGTAAAGTGGAAACTATTTTTTTTTAAGATGCATGCCATTTTCTTTTTTTTTTCAAAAAATTCTCTAAAATAATATTGAGAATTATATGAATTTTAACGCTAGTCCCATTGTGGGCCCACTTTCCTTGTATTTTTTTAAAAATAAATTCAAATTTTTTCATGAAAATTTCGAGTGTTTCGTTTTGCTTTGAAAGAGACACCCTATACGCGCACAAATGGAAAACTAGTAGTTAAGATACACCCTGTAAATAGAGGCATATACATGCTTTTTTCATTAATATCGTTTATATATATATATATATATATATAATTGAAAAAAGCATGTGTACACATACCTGAGATCGCTCCATGTACATTGTATGGATACCACAAAAATTTCCCAATGCTCACCAATTCAACGCTGCGCCTGCATATACGTATATATGCAAAGAATATCAGAACTATACGCATCATTTCATGTCGCCGTTCATGATTTCGCAGCGATAAAGTTTTCTTGCGGGTGCGCGCACGAAGACGCGCCTTCCGGCAGGGAAATACACCACGCTGCGTTCATAAAATACATAACGTTTCAGGACGTGATACACAAATATTTACCGCGCTGGATTGCAAGATCTTGTGTATGTACAGGGTGTTAGGAAGGTCGATGCAAAGCCTTAAGGGGGTGATGAGTCACCTCGCTGGGAAGGTATCTAACCTAGGTTACCTTAGTCCAAAGTCTAGGGATTTCAAGTTGTCATGGTGAGTATGATTTTTGGAAAATTTTCCAAAATTAGGTACTAACTCGTTTACCTCTTATGTTGGTGCTATTTTTTCAATAGCATTTAATAGCATAAAAGGTATTTTTATATTTTGACAAGTTTTTAATTATTCAACACGTCGCAGTGGGTTAGTTGTTTGGATACAGATGGATGTATCGGTGTTCGTCGACTGAATACACATTAAGCTAAGCCGCAAATAAGTTTTCAGTTACCGATTATTGTCTGTTTAAACATTACGAACGAGTTAGTACCTAATTGTGGGAAATTTTTCAAAAATCATCCTTACCATGATAACTCGAAATCCTTAGACTTTGGTCCAAGGTAACCTAGGTTAGATAGGTTCTAGCGAGGTGACCTGTCACCCCCTTAAGGCTTTGCATCGACCTTCCTAACACCCTCTATATATACATATTACACATAAAGGGAATATACGAGCGTTTTCAATGATAAAAATGAAGAAATAAAGAAGAAATAGAATTTCCGTTGCATCGCAACGATGCAGACTACTACATCGTGCAACGTGCACACTCCATTCTGGAACAGAAAGAGTGCTTGGGTCGTGAGAATAAAAACGCGCACGCGCGCGTGTGTGCGTAGCGAGGCACGCGCAGAGATCCGAGTCTCCCTACGATAAATCGCCACAGATCGGACGCTCGCCGTTATTGCACCTTTCCCCATTCGACGTGTCGTACCAATACACACGAGCCAATTAATACGAATTCGCAAAATGGCAAAATGGTCGAGCGCGATGACCTCTCCGATAGTGTATTACTATTTGTCTGCGTGGGAGTGAGTGTACGTGTGATATAACACCTTCGTGCGTTAAACGTTAATTGCGGTAATTAGTTTCCTATTACGAAGCAGAGGAGAGATCAAGAAATTGAGAGAGACAGAAACATAGTGAGCGCGCTTGTTTATGTGGGTGGTGTGTGTGCGCGCGCGCGCGCGTGTGTGTGTGTGTGTGTGTGTGTGTGTGTGTGTGTGTGTGCGTGCGTGCGTGCGTGTGTGTGTGTGTGTGTGTGTGTGTGTGTGTGTGTGTGTGTGTGTGTGTGTGAGTGTGTGTGTGTGTGTGAGTGTGTGTGTGTGTGTGTGTGTGTGTGTGTGTGTGTGTGTGTGTGGGTGGGTGGGTGTGTGTGTAAATATGTACACACATATACACGTGAGAGGAAAGAACATTCGCGACTTGGGGCATTGTGACACTATCTATAGGAGGGTGTGTGTGTGTGTGTGGGTGTGGCTGGGTGGCTGGGTGTGTGTATAGTGCATTCCACGTTTGCGGGTCTCCAAGTCCTGCTAGAATGGTGTTTTATACTATGACCAAATTTTCACCCACGCTGTCAATTATCATCGCCAGGCAAACAAGATGGCAGCATATAAAACAAATAATTGAACGGTGTTGACATTTTTTTTATACACAATTATACAACATGCCGACAAACAATGACCTGTAACTGGACGTTCACGTTTATCGAACTTTATAGAAAATATTCGATTCTAAATACCGTCTGCATGAATTATCAGCGGTGTGGCGAATTTTCTATTTTTTTCGTTTAAATAATACAGGGCTGATCCGCAAGAACGCCTTGGAAACTCCCACGGAAAGATCTCCCACAGCACTCGAGTTTATCGTCTGAAATGCAGCACGTAATTGCCGACACCGCTAACTCATCATCCGACAAGGGAATATCGTCAAATACTGCGAAGATATTCAAGCGCTTTAATCCTTCGGAAGCACGCCATATTTTTTTTTCGCTTATTCCGTAAATTACCAGGGAAGTGGAAAAATGAGAGGCGGAGCGCAGGGTTCTCATTCAGCGGCGATTGTTCGAGTGAAATGAACCTTTGCCAGGACTTACCTTGGAAGTTGCAAAGCTCGCATAGAGAAATGTGTGTTTTGTTTTAAATGAAGATTTGCGGTATGTTTGAAGGATTTTTTTGGGTCGGAGGAAGTTGCAAGCATACCTGCCACTTCAAATAAACTTTTGATTGAGTGCTTACTTTGGAAAAATATTTAATTCGAGGTAATAGCAGATGGTTCAGTGAATTGTTCGCCCAGAAAGTAGTTCATGAGAATTCTTTTTATATTTTAGTTTTTTACATGATATACATTTAATTTTATATTTTATAAATTATGTTTATAGTGAAATGCTTGTGCTAGCAAATGATTTATAAGAATTAAATGTTTGGTCATCTGCATATCTTGCTGCTCAGTGATCTTTAACAGCCTTGAAGTTGATCATTTAATTTTTCAAAAAGAAATCTAATTATCGATTTGAATTCATCGTCATTATCTCGCAATGGCCATTTTACCCGTATTTTACACGGTATAAATGAAAAACTAATCGACCGATTCTGATGAAATTTTGTATAAACATTTCTAACCTCACGTCTAAAATGTGATGCTAACTGTTTTTGAAAATTAAACAAGAAGTATTTTTTTATTGCAAATTGTAGCCATTTATTTTTGGTAAATGCAATCTTGCTGTTTCAAAGCGTACCATTTCATCGATCGTCAACATTTTTCCTTTTTTCTTAGTTTATATTCTGCGTATGACTGTTAATGAAAGAATAATCGTTGTTGGTTTCTGGCATATTAATCCCACGGTTGCTGCGTGTCACGCCGTGACAACATCCGCCGCAACCCGTTCAGAAGATCGTGCTATACCTCCGACATTTTTAAAGATCAATAACCAAAAAATAATATCACGTAACAGCCAAAAATAGTAATAAAACATACCCTAAGTCCCCAAAATGGTAAAGAAATCTTTCTGTTAAAAAAATCATGAAAATCAGCAATTTTGTTATCGCGAAAATCAGCACTTTTTTCCTCTCCTAGAGATATCTCCCCCCTTAAACTTTCTCTCTCTACCTCTCGGTCTCTTGCTCCTATAGCGATTGCAATTGGAAATTTGTACAGAAAACACTCCGGCCACAATAAACAGGAATTGAATTCCGTGGACATGGGCGCCGAAGTCACTAACCCCGCCGTCGCGTACATATGCATGCGTGTGTTTCATCGTTCGGGTACCTAGGTCAAGAGACCGTAGACAAGAACCTCCGAAATATATAGTCCAGTAAAACAGACGAAAACCCAGCACTTTTTAAGCGTAGAATATGAATTTTGGACTGAAGGTAGATGGTTGCATACTGGAAGTAGCCCTAATAAAATGTTGCCTCTAAACTCGCCCCAACCCTAAGAAATAGGGGTTGAAAACTTAAAAATCGCCTAATCTCGATAATTAATAGCCCGATTAAAAAAATGTTTCAAACAAAAGTTCTTGGGAATAATAAGCTTCGTATAAAGTTATCCGACATCCAACCCCCTATCTTTAAAAATAACGGCACAAAAATTATTCGAAAATTCAGGGTTGATGCGTTTCCTAGCGGAGTAGACATATCGATGCGTCCTTATCTGGGTCAGTGGTACTCTCGTGTTTTTCTGTTGCTATTTTCAAAGATAGGGGATTGGACGTCATATGACTTTATACGTATTTTATTATTCCAAACACCTTTTGCTTGAAACATATTTAGATCGGGCTATTAATTATCGGGATACGGCGATTTTTAAGTTTTCAACCCCTTTTTCTTACGGTTGGGCGAGTTGAGGGGCAACATTTTATTGGGGTTACTTTCAGTATGCAACTATCTACCTTCAGTCAAAAGCTCATACTTTACGCTAAAAAGTGCTGGGTTTTGGTCTCTCTTCGTACATAAATTACGTGACGCAAAATTTCCCAATTTTTGACATCCCCCCCCCTTCCCCAAGTAACAGAATCGTAACGCATGGCCTGAACGCCCCCCCCCCCTATTCCGGTACGTAACGTGTGCTTTATCGTCAATAATTGCGTTTTTTTTTCAAAGAAACAACTAATTATGAAAGAATCGGGTTAATACTCATTTTATGAAGTATATATTTATCTAGTTTTATACAAATTCTTATGATTTTTGTAAAAATAACCCTGATTTGGCGCAAAAAAGAAATTCTTTTCATTGCCCCATCGATTTCTTTATGAAAGGTTATCTGTAAATAAAAAGTCAACAATTTATCGATATCCATACAAATGTACCTAATGTTATGGGTAGCCGCTTTTTTATTTTGGTTTTTTTAGAAAATGCCGTCAGTTTCAACATTTTTTTCTATCTTCAAGGCCTTTTTTTGTAACTCAAGCAATCTTTAAAAATAGTAATGATCAAAATTTACAAAAATCGGCAACGTATTACTTTAGTCACTGCGATTACAAAAATGTTTTTAAAAAATTGAAAATCGATTGATAAGTTTTTGAGTATTTACTGAGACAAGGTCGAAAAAAGTAGTTTCGAGAAAATCGCGATCGAAGTTTTCGTTCCGTTGGTCGTGATATAAAGTTATGTTTTTTTCTAGAATATTGATACTTACATTAAGTATCAAGTCGCGGGCGATATGACGGGTTTTCATCTTCATTATATTTCTCAAAATAATAAGAGCTTGCATTTCATCTATTCCGAACGAGGAGTTTAAAATTTTAAAACTTAAACATGCAGAAATTTTGCTATTTCTGACAGTTCTAAATTCGTGACGTAACGCAAACTCCAACCCCCTGCCGCCACGTACGTAGACCGTAACGCCAGCCCCCCCCCCCCCCCCATTTGCGTTACGTAATTTATGTCCGCCCCCTTACTAGGCTAATATCGTCACCAACGTGGACGTTGCATTATATATGTAATATGTAGTGCAATGTCCGCGTATATAAAGATCCACTGTAGTATGTTAACGGGATAAAAATCGGAGGAGGAGGGGAAGGAGCAGCGCGGAAGATAGCGACGATATGCCTACGGTGTTCCCTATGGTGTCGAGCACGGCGTCCCGGCTAGTTGATCGCGTTAATGGCCTTCTCGTGTTAAGTTCGTGACTTCGAAGTCCGAAGTCACGAAGAACGCTCGAGAGGGTGAGCGAGAGAGCCATACGAGTAGAGAGAGTTGCGGCACCGTGCTGTGTGTGACTTCCTCTCTTTCTCTCCACTTCTCTCTCTCTCTCTCTCCCTCTGTTGTTCACAACTAAGTACAACACATATACAACAATGTAAGTTACCGTTGTACACGTGCCCTCACTTTGATACTTCGCGGTCGACGTGCCGAAAAAGAAGACAAAAAATAACGATGATTATTCTCGTGACTCGGTGAGAGGTTGAACTTATGGATTTTCAGATCGGCGACTCTTCATCGCTGGATCATTTGATTCTGAGGAATATCGCTTGGCATTGCATTCGTGGGTTGCAAGCGACGTCTCAATGAGAAGATAAAAGTAAATGACCTTCCTCGTCATGGAAATAATTGAATAACCGCGTCGAGAGGCTAAAGTCAAGTAGCCAAATGGCAATATAAGCGAAGCCGCGATTTATAACGGCGTCCTCTGGCGAGCGGACAAAAGAGTCTCCTCTCATTCAGTCCCTCTGACTCAAGCCCCCCTTCCTCTCGCTCCCTCGGATACTGAGGATCCGTAACTCTTCCTTGGGTAATGCCTTGCGGTCGCTCGGAGCCCGGATCGTGGGATCATATTTCGCAGTCCGTTTTGCGGCTATTCGTTTCGACGCGAATGCATCGCACGGTGATCGGCCGGTATCGCCAACACCCTCGACAAAGACGATTAATCGGCTGGAACCCGCGGTCATTTCGCTTCGGGCGATCTACAAATTATGGATGCACTGAGAAGTATGTGTACTAACTGAGCCCTTCGCTAGCATTGACGTCCGATTGATGGTAAAGCTAACTCTTCCTTGGTTGGATGGCATTCTTTTTTGAGGCTTTGTTGAAAAGTTTGGATGAGACACTGAGGAGGGTTGCAATAACTCAGTATGTGAGATTCTTTAGAACTGCCCGCCTCACTTCGTACGCCTGAGGTCTATGGCGCAATAGTGAGGCTCACGCTCAGCACCCGACTCAGTACCACTTTTGCAGCTCATCTTCAACGTTGCACGCTGAGGCTCGCGCTCTTAAGTTCCGCTATTGAGTTCCGAGTCCTTATAAAACTCAGTTTCATTGAGAACTCACTGAGGAATACTCTATTGAGTTCCTCTATTTAGGAACTCAGGAAACTTTTCTTCCTTGAGTTCCTCAATCGAGAAACTCAGGGAACTTTTCTCCCTTGAGTTCCTCTATTGAAGAACTCAGGGAACTTTGCTCCCTTGAGTTCCTCTATTGTAGAACTCAGGAAACTTTCCTTCCTTGAGTTCCTCTATTGAGGAACTCAGGAAACTTTTCTTTCTTGCGTTCCTCTATAGAGAAACTCAGGGAACTTTTCTTCCTTGAGTTCCTCTATTAAAGAACTTAGGAAACTCTTCTTCCTTGAGTGCCTATATCGAGAAACTCAGGGAACTTTTTTACCTTGAGTTCCTCTATTGAAGAACTAAGGAAACGTTTCTTCCTTGAGTTCCTCTATTAAAGAACTCAGGAAACTTTTCTTCCTTGAGTTCCTCTATTGAGGAACCCGGGGAACTTTTCTCCCTTGAGTTCCTCTATTGAAGAACTCAGGAAACTTTTCTTCCTCGAGTTTCTCTATCGAGAAACTCCGGGAACTTTTCTTTCTTGAGTTCCTCTTTTGAAGAACTCATGAAACTTTTCTTCCTTGAGTTCGTATATCGAGAAACTCAGGGAACTTTTTTTCCTTGAGTTCCTCTATTGAAGAACTCAGGAAACTTTTCTTCCTTGAGTTCCTCTATTGAGGAACTCAGGAAACTTTTCTTCCTTGAGTTCCTCTATTGAGGAGCTTGACGTGCGAAGCACTGCGCGAGACTCAGCATGCAACGTAGACACATTTTTTCTCGTGTTGAGCATTTATTTATCGGGCTATATCTACCTAGGTAAGTCAGAAAATTGCATTACCAAAAATATTTTTGTGCGATAGTATCACCTTTTCGCTATTCTCAAAAAGTGCATTGAAATATTTCTAAAATTGAATGAGTTACAGCTTCTAACAGTCAGCCGGCCGAACGTCAGCAGCACCATACTTAAAACGTTAAACGCGTTTTTCTCGAAAAACTGTTTCGAAAGTCGGTGGACATATCTCGAGAACCACTTGATGGATTGTTTCTAAATTGTCGGGAGATACGATGAGAAACATTTGAAGATTCTTGACGATCTCACTTTTTCTAAATCAATCTTGATTTTTTAATAGTTACGTAAAAATGACGACTTTTCTTCATAGATTTTGTATGCTCGAGTTTTAGTTCGTCGTCACATTGTTGAAAAAGTTATATAAGATATTGACGATCGTCAGCTACTCGTAATTATTGTTTACTTGAATCACCCATTTGGTTTTGAGATTTCAAATGAACCGTTTAAGCTGGAGTATCCACCGCCAAACATCGCGAAAAAAAATTCATCATCTACCGGTGGGCATGTTTTCGTTGCTTTTCTGTATTTTTTGTTAATTTTTTAAAGGCTCTCAATATATGTACCTTCGTGTTCAAAAAATGCATTTCTCTTTCGCCATCCGTTTCCGATGAAAAAGAAGTCGACAACCCCTAACCACTGCCCTCCGCACTTCGTACGCCTGAGGTCTATGGCGCAATAGTGTCGCTCTCGCTCAGCCTCAAGCTCAGCCTCTGACTCAGCACCACTTTTTGCATCCGATCTCCTTCGTTGCACGCTAAGGCTCGTGCTGGGCTTCCCTCGTCAAGTTTCCTGGGAGTCTATGGCCATCCCATATTGAGCATTTATTTTGATTACTACTTCTACGCTATGGGGTTTTTGTATTTTGGAATAATTAGTATTTGAAGACATTGACGTACACTCAACCATATCGCTTTTTTTCTCTCTTTCTCTCTTTCTCTGATTATATGTGTGTGGGCGTGGTATAAATGTAACATACAATGTATACAAAATACTTTTTGTTAAAACAAGAAAAGTGAAATAGACAAAAATAAAGATTTATCGATATTGAACAGTCTCTTCGTCAAATCTCTTTGTTTTGTTCCTTGCAGATATAGGCTTTCATACATGCCTTCATCCGAAGCTTTGAAACAAAATAGAAGTTCTCTACCATGGAAACGGTTGCCATACTCGCATAAAATGTCAATAATTGATGAAATCTGTACACCATAACGGGATGGAAACAGTTTTAATTTGGTTGGCCATTTGGATTCGTCAAATTGGATCATAAACTTGTTTTCATCTCGCTGTTGGTACACTGGACGATTCGAAATGAGACATTACGTGCAATCAAGTGTTTTCGCGATAATCAGCTGCCGCTTATTCCGTCGAGTCGCTGCGAGCGTATTTTCGCGAGATAATTAAGGTTTTCATGATCGGTAAATATTCTGCGGCGTCGTTGGGGAATGCAAATTTGCCGAACGGCCTGTCTTGAAACACCTTAACAGGTTGCATCGTCACTTGCTACTTTTACTTCGGCATGTGCCCACGAAGTCGTTCTGAACTTTTATACAACTGAATTTTCATACACCGAGCGTATCCACGACTCACGTGGATGAATGGGAATAGCGGTGAAAATGGCAACGTCCGGGATAGTGATTCCAGACTGAATATTGGAACAATCATCCTGACCGATGGACCTTGCAGTCAGCACTTCCAAACCTTGAATCTGCGAGCAGCCATTCCAAACCTTGAATGTGCAATCAGCAATTCCGAACCTTAAATTTGCAATCAGCAATTTTGAACCTTCAATTCGCAATCAGCGATTCCAAACCTTCAATTTGCGATGAGCAATTCCAGATCGCGAATTTGCAATCAGCGATTCCGGATGATAAATTTGCAATCAGTAATTTCAAATTTCAAACCATGGATTTGAAATCAGCAATTCCAGATCACGAATGGGCATTCCGCGATTATCAATTCGAAATCACGAATTTGTAATCAGTAAGATTCCAATTTTCAAATCACGCATTCACAATCTGCGTAATTCCAAATTCCGAAGGACTAATCTGCAATCGGCGATTCCAAACTCAAAATATAGAATTTACAATCGGTACCTCTAAAAGTCCCAATAACAAATTTGCAATCGGCAATTCCAAATGTTCAATTAATAAGTTTGGAACCGACAACTCCAGAACACGAGTTTGCAATCACCGATTCCAAGTTCCAAAACCCAAGTTTGGTGCAATCACCGATATTCAAAGTTTCAATTAACGAATTGGCAATCAGCGATTCCAAGTTCCAAATCGCGACTTTGGCATCAGCGATTCCAATTTCCAAATCACACATTTGCAATCAACGATTCCAAATCACGATTCCAAAACAGCGAGAACCACGAGCTGTTCCGGCCACTCTGAAAACTCTTTATTCACCGGTACAATTGGATCATTCGTACCAGCTGCCGATGAGATAATTTCGAAGGATCCGCACCGGAGCCATCGTCCATTAGCAATAAGTGCGTGTTCACAAAAGCCGAGGACTTTTCGGCTAACGGGTGCGTGCGTGTAAAACAGGCGGTGCACCCAACAAGTGTGTGTGTACAAGGTGTTTGAGGGGTCGAGCCTCGGGATCTTTTCTCATTTCACGCATCACGTACATCTCGCGCATGTTTGTACGTTGCGAGTACTTCGTAATTCACCGTCCGCGTGCCTAAAAACAAAACAGAAAACGCGGCGTTTATCTCGATCGTCGCTCGATCTGTTGGCTCATAGTCCCGCGAGTTCTTAAATTTCCGAAGAAGCATCCTCCGCAACGGCATTTGCAGTGCCATTATCGAGCTCTTTCGTATTTGCAGTGGAGACTGAATGTACATCACTCTGAATTCTCCCAACCGAAGTTACGACCCTTTTAGCTACCGCTTTACCTCCATACCTCAGTGTGTGTGTGTGTGTGTGTGTGTGTGTGTGTGTGTGTGTGTGTGTGTGTGTGTGTGTGTGTGTGTGTGTGTGTGTGTGTGTGTGTGTGTGTGTGTGTGTGTGTGTGTGTGTGTGTGTGTGTGTGTGTGTGTGTGTGTGTGTGTGTGTGTGTGTGTGTGTGTGTGTGTGTGTGTGTGTGTGTGTGTGTGTGTGTGTGTGTGTGTGTGTGTGTGTGTGTGTGTGTGTGTGTGTGTGTGTGTGTGTGTGTGTGTGTGTGTGTGTGTGTGTGTGTGTGTGTGTGTGTGTGTGTGTGTGTGTGTTTTCAATATATCGCGACGCACATCTCCGCTGCGTGTTCCGCGCGCGTGCACTCGCAGCTTCAGTAGCGAATGGGTGATATAGTTGCGCAAGAGACCTACAAAAGCGATCCATGGAAGCAAAAGAAGGAGGAGCGCAATGCTCGCGGTATTGCTGTGCTGTTCGATGAGTGATCCGGACCGGACGCGCGAGGGTAGTCGCACGACAGCCGGGAGGCAACGTGCACCAGAAAGCAACTGTAAATCTTTTCTACCAGGATCCTCTTTTGCGATGTTTTATCCACATGCGCATGAACCTCAACCATATCGCGTCCATGTATATTTATACGCATACACGCATGTACATTGAGAAAATTAATGCGATATCATAGGTATATAGTGTAACTGCGCTCGCGTACGCGCACCTTTCCCTCCTCAATCTCGCGGAAAGATTCTCCGCGGTTTTCATTGCCTCCTAATCGAGCGCGTCTTTGCACATAGGGAATGAGAATTAAGTTGCTCCAGGATATCCCTCGTGCAGAGTAGATTCAATCTGACTCATCGGCGAGCGTGATCGCAAGGCACGCCAGTGAGTCGAAGTTTTTCCATCACCGCAAGATTCGAACGAGGAGAAAAAAAAATGAAAAATTATGTGTGCCGCAATGGCTGGAGCAGGGAGAAGGCTGTTTTGTGAATTTGGGCCTTGCTGATTGCAAATTCGGTTTCTGGAACCTTTAATGGCTGATTGCTAATTTGTGATTTGGCATTTGGACTCGGTGATTACAAATTCGCGATCTGGAGTTGTTGATTGCAAACTTGTTTATTGAACATTCGGAATTACTTATTGTAAACTTGTTTATCTAACATCCGGAATTCATGAGTGCAAATTTGTTGTTGGAAATTTTAGAAGGGCTTATTGTATATTCGTTATTGGGAATTTTGAATCGCTGATTGCAGTTTAGTGATTTGGAATTTGGAATCTAGCAGATTGAAGATGCGAGATTCGAAATTTGGAATACCGCTGACTACAAGTTCGTGATTTCGAATTTAGAAGCGGTGATTAAAAATTCGTGATTTCGTATTTAGAATCGCTGATTAAAAATTCGTGATTTCGAATTTAGAAACGCTGATTAAAAATTCGTGATTTCGAATTTAGAATCGCTGATTAAAAATTCGTGATTTCGAATTTAGAATCGTTGATTAAAAATACGTAATTTCGAATTTAGAATCGTTGATTAAAAATTCGTGATTTCGAATTTAGAATCGCTGATTAGAAATTCCTGATTTCGCATTAACAATCGCGGAATGCCAATTCGTGATCGAGATCAGCGGATTGCAACGATGCAATCTGCATTGAATGTGGGCCTTTTGCTGTGCGGCGAAAACGAGAATCGGCTGTGCATCGAGAAGGTTTTACCCTAACTTTGTATTTTTAACGATAGAGGAGTGAGACGATAACCTACTGACTGAATTAATTGGAGATTTTCGTTAGTCCAATATCGTTGCCTCAGGGGCAACTTGAAGCACGGAATTTATGTGTAGCTGCCCAATGGGGCCCAATGACAATTTCCCTTGATTGTTAGAATCTCGGGACTCAAATATACACGCCAATTAAAACCGCCGTTTTGAAATTCATGCCCTACCGAGTAGAATTAAAATAGAATAACCTGTTAAAATACTCCACTGTTATTATTAAGGGATGAAGCCACACGATGATTTTCAAATTTTCAGAAAAGCAAACGAGCAGGACCATGTTAATTTGCAAAGTATATGGGGCATTGCAGATTAAAAGTAAACCGATAATTTCGGTTGCTAAATATTAGTTCGAACTTTGAACACGTTTTTTCTCAAAACCGTGTTTCTTAAACTGGCCGGAAACGTAACTCATAGTCAGCCAAATATGCATCGATTTACTTGGAATTTCGATCTTCTCCGATGCATTCTCCATGGAAGTACTTACGGAATTTAAGATTGGTTACGAATTTTTCTTTGTAGACTTTTTAGTCTATATCTTTAGTCTTTATTCAGTCTGCATAGTCTATTTGTTCATGCACATATTTAGTCTTTATAGTCATCTGACTTATTCCTAAGAAATTAAAGTTTTCATTCAAATCTGCACCATTTTTGTTGAAAAAGGATATTTTCTAATTTCCATACGCAATTCCATACCTTTTACTAGAAATTTTCAAGACTTTCTTGATTTCTTGTTCTACATTGAAAGCTACAAGAGCGCTCCTCCCGGCCGTGAAACTCTTTGCACGAGCATTCTTTCACCATTTAAGATACCAGACAGTTAATTATCTCAAAATCCAACAATTTCCCTAACCCGACCTCGTCCCGGATAATTCAGAACCAGGGCTAATTTGCGGAGCTTTTAAGGGCCCTTGGTTTTGAGGCCCTTCAGAGGCCCATGTGAGGCTTCCAAGCCCTGATGAAGGCAAAGTCGTCGCGTGTTCGCGTTTCACTCGCGAGATATCAACGAGGAGCAAATTTGACCATATATCTCGCACGCGTGCCCATATTTAATCTCAATTAGAATCGTGAATTTGTAAACGTCCGGTAGAGCGTGTAATCTGGCATAGATACAAAAGCGATACAAGGGTAGTCGTGCGATCCCCTCCTGCTTAGCCGGAGTAGCTGTAAATCAACCGCACTGCGAGAATATCCACGCACACACATACACCCACCCACACACACACCCACCCACACACACACACACACACACACACACACACACACACACACACACACACACACACACACACACACACACACACACACACACACACGCACACCCAGCCAAACAAACACACACACCCACACACACACACAAACCCAAACACACACGCACGCACACACACACACACACACATGCTGGTATGCATTTACAGACACGTATGATATCAGTCATCGCGTGTGTCGCGTATTCTCTGCCTCTGTACTCGCTTCCCATCTCTTGCCTCATCTTACCCACGACTCCCTCGATCCATATATCTACGTATGAATCCGCAGGCAATCTGCTATACATGCACACCAGGTTACGTACACCCGATCTGCCCACGTTACTTAGGATCGGCAAAAGACACAACGAGAAAGAAGGAGAGAGACAAAAAGAGGGGGAGAGAGAGAGACAGAGGGAGAGGAGAGAGAGAGGGAGAGAGAGAGAGAGTTCCCCATCTCCTATCGTGATGCTCTGCATATATCGGCCACACGGGACCGTTTCCTCTCCCGGTACCCTTGGATTCTCTCACGGGGCACGCGGAACCGGTGCATACATACACCAGCGTGATCTTTGCGAGAGTAAGCGAGACAAAAAGAACACACACAGTGTGTGGTTAATGTCCCGTTCGATCGGTCCCCTCGATCTTCCTAGAGAGCTCAAGGGGCAGAGGGGGCACTCTCTATCGATTTTCACCCGCAAATACGAACAAGATTTGATCGTCGGTTAATCGGAGACTCGTGTAGTATGTCGGACCAGCGAAGACACCTCGTTCGGATTAGAATCTATCGGGCGATCGCCCGATAAATCAGTGCGATAAGCTCGTTCGTAGATCGCACCGTCAGGGAAACGAATCTCGTTGATTGGACCTTTTAAATCGAATCTGACAGCGAGCGTCATTATTGATCGGCAGTGCAAACCGAAGGGAAAACCTAGATGCCTCGCATCAGTAGTTATCCAAATCACCCCCATGTGTGTGTTTACGATCTTTTTTTGGTTTCGAGAAAAAAACTTTGTTCTTTCTTCTCTTCTGTGCATGGACTTTCGTCGCGATTTGTTTCATTTGTGTTATCGTTACGGAATGGACTAAATGAATAAATTACCAACAGACACCAACTGATTGTTTAAGAATGCTTGAGATTTTGATCTCGAGATTGAAAAGTAAGTTTTGAGAGGGTCAGCCACTAAAAATCAGATGAAAAATACAATACTTATACTAGTCTAAATGACTCCCAAATGCGTTTAGAATCTAGTAAGCGAAAAGTACATACACAAAAGAAAAAACATAATAATCTTTTCTACAAGAAAAACCGAAAAAGAATTTATAAATGCTTTTGTTCTCGAAAAGATTTTCTCATGTAGATTTTCTTTTTGAACGTCACTTTTCGAGCCACTTTGCATATGTGTTTATTGTAAATCCGATAATTTGAACATAGACTGCCAGGTCCGAGCCCAAATGCCAGGGCCAAGAGAGCTGAGATAATTCTGATCTGTGACGATCCTGCAGGGAAAATCAAACCTCATTGGTCGAGACCTAGCACTGCTGGTAGGTGTGCGATAACATATCAAAAACACGAAAATCAGTACTCATTTTGCGGACTGGTTGCGAATGTTTTTCATCCCAGGGTACGAAAGTGGGCTTGTTCTGGAAAACAATTGTGCTTGCGAGTTTGCACGTGGAATCTTTTACTGGTGCACCTTATTGTTGAAGATGTTCAGAATAAATGTTACTTTTCCAATTGTTGGCGCATGCACAGTCGGAATATGCGAAGAAATAATGTGACGAATCACAGTGACGTGTTTGCAAGCAGCAATAACGATTTTTTTATCACATTTCTAGCTTCGCAGTACATGTTCTAGAGCCAGGATGGATCTTTGTCGTTCGTTTTGATGAATATCGATGAACCGTTTAATGCTCCTGATTTTTGTTACACTCGGATCCATTCACTGAAAGCTCAGTTTCGAAGTTTTATTAAGTTGCACCGGATCTATTTCGATTTTGAAAAATGATTCAAATTTGGGGATTTAGCATAATTTCTTAGGATAAATCGTAAATTTAGAGGCAGTCAGTATTTCTTGCGGACATATTCATCGCGCGCTAACTGATGAAGAAATTCCACCTCAATGCATGATACTCCATAAGAAACTGAATTAAATTGTCTAGATCCTAATATCAATTTTTCTCGTAAACAATGCAGCGAAAGTTACGAAAACTTCGAAGTTGAAATTGCATCGGACGTATCTTCCTCTAAAGGACGATCTATCCTTTGGCGTGCATCAAGCGCACCACACGACCCCCTTGACATTGAAAGAGGAACATTCCAGCTTTATCAGAACCTCCAGCATTTTTAAAAGGATCTACCTTTTTCGTAACATCCAACGTTTCAAATAAGATATTTCCAGCTTTATTGGAACATCCTGATTTTTTGAAAGAAGCATTCCAGCTTCAATGGAACAGCGAGCGTTTTTTGAAAAAAAAAAACATTCCAACTTTTTTAAAACATTCAGCCTTTTTGAAAGAAACATTCCTGCTTTATGGAAATATCCAGCGTTTTTAAAAAGATCGTTCCAGCTTTATTGCAACATCCAGCGTTTGTGAAAAAAACATTCCAGCTTTACTGGAATATCCTGCACTTTTTAAACAAACATTACAACTTTTCTGGAACATCCAGCGTTTGTGAAAGAAACATTCCAGCTTTACTGGAATATCCAGCATTTTTGAAAGAAACATTCCAAGTTTTCTGGAACATCCAGCGTTTGTGAAAGAAACATTCCAGCTTTACTGGAATATCCAGCATTTTTGAAAGAAACATTCCAACTTTTCTAGAATGTCTAGCGTTCTGAAAAGAAATATTCCTATTTTATGGGAACATCCAGCGTTTTTAGAAGGATCATTCCAGCTTTATTGGAATATCCAGCATTCTTGAAAGGGCAATTCCAGCTTCATGGGAAAAACGCTCTATTGGAACATCAAGCGTTTTCACAACGATCATTCCAGCTTTAGTGGAACAGTCAGCGTTTTTGAAACAAATATTCCACCTTTTTTGGAACATCCAGCGTTTTTTAAAGAAATATTCCAGTTTTGTGGAAACATCCAGCGTTTCTAAAAAGATCATTCCAGCCTTATCGAAAAATGCAGCAGTCTTGAAAGGGAAATTCCAGCTTCATGGGACCATGCTGCGTTTTGAAAATCAAAAACGTTCCAACTCTTTTGAAAAATCCAGGGTTTTGAAAAGAAAAATTCCTGCTTTATGGGAACCTCAAGCCTTTTCAAAAGGATCATTCCAGCTTTATTGGAACATCCAATGTTTTTAAAAGAAGCGTTCCAGCTTCAGTGGAATATTCAGCGTTTTGAAAGAAACATTCCACCTTTTTTGGAACATCCAGCGTTTTTTAAAGAATCATTCCAGCTTCACTGAAACATCCAGCGTTTTTTAAAGAAACATTCCTGCTCTGCTGGAACATCCAGCGTTTTCCAAAGGAAAATTCCAGCTTTATTGGAACATTCAGCATTTTTGACAGAAACATTCCAGCACTACTGGAACATTCAGCATTTTTTAAAGAACCATTCCATCTTTTCGGGAACATCCAGCATTTTCGAAAGAAACATTCCATCTTCGATCGACCATCAAACGAACTGTCATGTATCAGAATATCATGCTGTATTCGGGTTACAATCGTATACAAGCAATAAAGAAAATAAAACGGTACACGGTACTCACGATTTCCAGCATCGATGTTTCCTCGTTACGGCGATCATGATTCCCACCATCGGCAAGCGGAAAAAAACTCAATAGTTTGCCCCGTAGCTTCACAGTGCACTGTCCACGTTGATTAAAAAAAGCGTTTTACAAAAACAAAACGGAGAAACGATTGGCGAAGAAAAAAATAATTCGTCTCTGATCGTAGATCGTTAGGAATGATCACTGGATGTTATCACGAGGTTCTCGAACTTGCTGCAATTCCTTAACCGTCCCGCAGCGTCCTCGACCTTCGCCCCTGAACTTTCTCCCTTTCCCGCGCGTCCTTGAACCGTCGACCTTGCCTCTCGTCACGATATATTTTCGCCGCGAACGTGTGTCAAAGCCGTGCGCTTATCGGCAGCGAGTTGTCAATGGTGGACTCGCGAACTTTGTCGAAACCGCGATGACGATGCTCGTGGGGGGCAAGACTCGAGCTTGTGGCACTTCCGAGTGTCGATGAGCGAAAGAAAAATCAATGGCGCGGTGGAGAGGACCGAGTGAACGAAAAATGGAAAATACAGTGACGTTGTTGGATATAACGTAGCCGAAGAACTACTTGACGCGCCGTTGGTCTTGCCCGTGCAAGAGTGGGCGTACGAATCCACTGGCGGCCGAGGGATACAGTACGAAGTTACAAGCTCCGGAGACTCCTTCACCAAACGAAGAGGAAGAGACGCGAAGGACTTGCGACGAGCGGTGAACGGATGATGACGAGGAGGACGAAGTCGACGACCACGACGACTACTCCTCCGTAAGTGTGTACAGGGAAAGGCGGCGATGGTTCAGCGGAGAGTAGAGAAGGAGTAGGTACCTCGCAGAGTGGAGCACAACGCCGTAATGACATGGTCTAGGAGATGCCGGTCAGTTTTGTAATAGGTCCCGGTAAAAAGTGAATTTTCCAAGGTGGGGAAACGGCCCCGGAGCCAATCGGACGATGATCCAACGTACCGTGAGCCAACGCCGAGACCCAATCAGAGCGCGACATTCCGGAGCGAATCTTCACCGGATATCCTCTCCTCCTGTGCCGATCTGTCGCTGATATATACCTCGCGATCCTTTTCCCTCGTCAAGAAAAAAAAATGAAAACGATGGTGCCCTTCGGTTTCAATCATCGATCTATGTTCGCCCGGTTGATTCTTTTTCTCCGGCTTATCGTTATTTTTGTGTTATCACGTTTTTCGCGCCATCCAACATCGTCGTTGAACTCTTTTATGGAGTTTCTCGTAGTTTTCCTTTATCGGAAACACCAATTTTAGGGACAGTTTTACTTACAAGGATCATCCCTCGGATGACACCACCCGATTTTGTTGAAATTTAGATATGTTATAAAGCACTGAAAAGTAAGCGATACGTATTTTTCTTATCGGCGGAAAAACCGTTTTAAGCAGTGAAACCACCCCTCGAACAAAGGCATCTCTAGGGTGGTTCACCCCTTAATTTTTTGTTGTTGCAATGTCACTATAGTGGATTTTTCATTGCTTCGGATTAGAAGAATTTTCGTTTTTGTTTCATGAAAATCGGTGGAATGCTTGTGCGTGAAACTGCTATGTTACCCCTAGAGATGCCTTTTTTCGAGGGGTGGTTTCACCCCTCGAAACCGTTTTTCCGCCAATAAAAAAAATACGTATCGCTTACTTTTCGGTGCTGTATAACATATCCAAATTTCAATAAAATCGAAGAGTGTCACCTGAGGGATGTTCCTTGTTAGTTGAACTTTGAACATGACTAGGGTTGCTGGAACAATTGCTCGGGACTATGGGATGCTAGGTTCTGAGTTATTCAAATTGGAAATAAGCTTGAGCAAGGAGACCAATTAGGACGAAATATACCGAGGAGAATAAAAAATTAATCATATGGTCTTTCATTTTTAAAGCACCCCAGCAACCGTAACGTTTGGACTTTGTAATCTTTTCAAATGGACATCAACGTAAGAATCCTTCCTCGTGCCGTTTCACATATTCCGAACTTTTAACAGCGCGGAATTGTAAAATGACATCATATTTGTCACATTCAAGGTAATCAATGGAAACTCAAGAAGAATTTATTTGAATGCGCCCTTGCGAATTTTTGCAACACAACGATAAAATATTAAATACTATGTGCGCAACTAAGTTTCCGGGTTTTTTGAACAATGAAGAATGGGTAACTTCAAGAGAAATACAAAAAATGGTATACTCAAAATATCGACCCTCGCTAGCTACACATTTTCCTGTGGGGGCCTAGTCCGCTTGCGTTGTGGAAAGCCCTAGTAGGGAATCCATATTCAAACCCTCATGGGCCCCGATTTTTTTTATGGCTGCCCTCCTAATTTCTTTCACGGGGAAAAGCTTCTGCTTTTCATTTTATCATTCCGACGCATCCCACGTGTATACAGTACTGCTAAAATAAGAGTGTTGCTTTTACACACTTTTAGTGTGCAAACGGCTGTAAACACTTTTTACACGGTTTAACGTGTGGCGGAAAATAACACACACAAGTGTGTTGTTTCGACGCATCTATCCGTGCTGTTTTTACACCGTTATTTCTCACACACGTTAAACCGTGCAAAAAGTGTCTACAGCCATTTACACACCTAAAGTATGTAAAAAAAACACACTTGCTTTTGCAGTGAAATGCCTATGATAGAAAATTGATGTAACCACTCAATTTGATAAAAAAATTCTGTATTTCCTTACCCCTTGGGGTGATAAAGGAGCGCCAGTTTGAAAGACTTTTATTCGAAATCGGTTTTACATAACGTCGCTACCATATAAATTCCTTGTGAACGTGTATTTACAACTACAGTTCCGATCCCACGACAAGTTCCACGCTCCCGTAGAGTTGGAACATTTTCCATCTTTCTCTCTCTCCCCCCTCGGTCTCCCTCGTTGTTTTTTTTTCTTTCAGGCCGATCCACGTCAGTCCGAGAATTCAAGATCGGTAGAGAGGATCGGTTATTCGTGAATCCGTTGCGTTGCTCGATCGACAGGCAGCCATTACACTGTAGACGAGGCGCGCTGTTCCTCAAACTACCTCAAGATACAGAAATAGACGGAAACACGTACACGGGGCTGCTGGTGCACATGCGAATGGAGTACTCTTGCGCACGGCCACACGGAAAATCTTGCTGTTGTTTGTGGACGTAATGCGCGCGCGCGCGCGTGTACTCGCTGTTTGTGATGCCGCTGTGCGAGATCGGTAAACGCCTGGAGGATTTCCGGGTCTCCATGCGTCTGTGTAACGGTGAACGGGAAGAAATTGTGCATAGGGAAAAAAAAGGTTCCGGGACTGAAGGGAAACTTTGGCGGGATTCCGGTCTTTTCTCTCTCGTTACACGCGAAACGCGCAAACTCTCTTATTCCCGAGAGCGCAGTCAATTCATCCTTTGGCTATAGTTCAGCGTGATCACGCCGGCCGACTGTTTTTCTTTTTATTCCCAGATCATCGCTGCCTCCGGTGGAGAACGATAGCGAGCTCGATTCCCACAGGGATATTCGCCGAGAAAACTCGCCGAGCACCGCGCCAGGATTTCCCTCGGAGAGAGATAGAGAGACGAGCTTGCTTAGGCGTGCCAAACATGAATCGTGAAACAGCACAAATTTAATACTCCGTGCATGTACGTACGTACACGTTTGTTTGCAAAGGGTGTCTCAAAATGACCTGACGTTTTAATTTATTCGTAAAACGTGCTATTTATTTGAAAAGAACGAATGTTTTTGTTTTGATATAAGGTACAAACATGGAGGTTAGGTGTGGAACACAATATCCGATAAATAAGGCCGCCTCGTCACTGTTTGCAAAACGTTCGAGTCAGAGGAATTTCCGAAATATCGAATTTAACAATAATTGGCGCGTGTTGAAAGTGAGTCTTGATTGGTGTGAAAAAATGGGGATTTTTCGTTCATAAAATCAAAAATACTCGTCGGAATGAAAAAAACCTTCGGTCGAATATATATGAGATTTAAGTTTATTAATAAAACGTATTATTTATTCGAAAAGTACAAATATTCTTGTTTTTACTACTTCTAATATAAGGTACAAACATGGAGGTTATGCGTGAAACACAATATCCAATATCCTTTTGACGAAATTTTCAATCACATTTTGGCATTATTGCGGACTAATATCATTAATGGTGCGTCCAATTGCTTACTTGAGCTCCGCAATGGTCTGTGGATCATTGGCATGCACTTTTCCTTTCAGAAAACCCCAAAGAAAGACCAATGGCCTTAAATCGCACGATCTTGGTGACCAATTCACATCGCCGCGGTGCGAGATAACACGACCATGAAACTTCGTCTGCAATAACTATGCAGTAAATAACGATTTCTATGCGTTCCTCGATCGTATAATTCTCCAGGACTAAACCTCTATACGTCCTGATGCTAGTTGTCAAAGATTAGTGCTCTATGTTTGCCACAAAAAAAATGGCGCGCAATTTAAATTGTCAGGTTATTTTGAGACACCCTCTATATGGGTGGTTCACCCAAAATGAATACATTGCAGGACACCCAAATTTATAAACAAGCATATTCCATTTTTTCATTCCACAATTGCAATTGGCTTCACTTTCAATCCATATAATATAACTCTGTGTGGATCACACTGATTTTTCAGTTTTAAGATATTTATCATGATCAAAAGAAATAGAGCCAGTGGAATGATGATGAGGACTTTTGTCTTTTGTCTCAACTTCTCTTTTCCTACAGGATCCTCTTTAAGGCGGGATGTACATCTCGATGGAAAAAAATGAGCAATTTTGAGAGATTTTTTAAACTGAGAAATAATTATTCAGCATTCATTAAACTGTAGGTGTACTTCAATGGTTTATTTAAGTATACAAAACAATTTTTTTGTATGAAAAACGATTTTGCAAAAATCGTTTTCCTTCCTAATTTTTTAGAAACAATTTTCGTCAAGTAGAATTTAGCTATATTATCGATATTTCTACCACGTTTCAACTCAATCGGCTAAATAGTTTTTCAGTAAACCTGCACGCCAATTTCGAAAATGCAGTTTTGAGAATAACGTGTTTGAAGGTTACGTGGAATTTGAATTAAATTGCACTAAGTACTTATGATAACTAATTACTTAATTAATCTGTTACAAAGTAATTAAATTATCAATTACAGTGATAATTGTAATTGTTAGTTGTTCATTTATTTTTTGCCCATGTCTGCCTGCCTCTCTGGACTCTCGCTTCTATTCTCATGCGACGCGCGCACCGAATCCGAGCGGTGTGACACAGCGTTGACGAGCCGTAACGTTTGAAATTTTCCGAACTTCACTTTGAAACTTGAAAAATATTCTATATATAGTTCTATCGTTTGAAGAAAAAAAAATCGATTTTTTTATCGTTGTAAATTTTAATCCCGCCTTAAGCATTCGTATTTCCATTTTTCAGCTCCTCTTCTTCTGTGGAACCTTTCTTTTTTCAATGGTAGCATGGCAATAATCTAAGAGAATCATTTTTATGTAACCTCATGCACATCCACACATGCGTAACCAAAAGAACGTGTCATTGCTCTGTTGCATCCAAGTTTAAAGGTTCGACCTGAACAGGTTGAGAGTGGCTTATTGAATTGAAAAATGATGCAGTTAAGGCCTTAGGCCACAGTAACGGGTATAAAATCATGTGCGAATTTAACAATTTCTTTTTCGTATGAAAAAGTGATTCACTCATAAAATTAATTACACATCTGTTTAGTATGAATATCAAGCTGTTAGAAAATATATATTTCTTTTTCGATGTACAAAATGGCCGACTACTAATATTTTCAATTGTTATCTTCTTTTAGGCGTTTTGCGGCGTGATATTAAGCATCCACAATTTTTTACCTACAACAAAAAACAAAAATTCTCGTCAATCTACAATAGAATACCTAGAGAAGTACGTACGGAATTAAAAAAATATTGTTATATTCAAAAGGTCTACGCATTTGAACTGAGGAAATTAATTTTCAGTGCAAAATTTCGTTATAACTGCTCATAACCTGCTCATAAAATAAAAAGTTTTCGATTAATCAGAAATTCCGTACGTATACTTCCATGCGAAATACAATTAGGAACATAACTTTTAAATTTCGAGTAAATCGAGTGAAAATTGTTGAAGTTATTTGTCACGCCAATTGGAAAAAAGCTGTTTCGAGAAGTTTCGAGTAGTCGGCCATTTCGTACATCGAAAAAAAAATAATTTCTATCAGCTTGATATTCATACTAAATAGATATGTCATTAATTTTATAAGCATATCACTTTTTCATACGAAAAAAATTGTTGAATTCGCACATGATTTTATACCCGTTACTGTGGCCTAAGGCCTTAAGAATGACCAGCGGAATGACTTTTTCGCCTGTGACACCACCCCATAACACATAAAATCTGTAGAAAAAAGCTTAAGCTACACAAATGATACGATACTGTCAATCTCTTCGGAAACGTAGGCGTAGACGGCGCTGCTCTGGCAAGTATAACCAGCTAGCGCCACCCGTCACACAATATGACGTTGAAGTTTGCATCGGTGGAATGCAATGATTTATCTTCTCCATTTTTTCAGTCCCTTATTTTTCTCGTTATCCAAAGGCTCTCTATTCAAAATTACGATCGTAGATCTGTAATAAGAATCCGTCAAAACAGTTAAGGCGTTACGCCCACTTGCAGCGCAAAAAAAGGCCTTTTTCATGAATTTTTTTAAAGAAAACTACAAAACTTTTTTAATCGATCAATATACCATCTTAAAGAACACATCTTGAAGAACTTTCAGTAATTTTTCTATTGAAAAATCTTACATTGTCTAGTGGCAAATGGCCGTCAATGAAATAATGTTTTTATATACACGGTTTGCGGTGACCAAGATTGAAGCGAAGTGGATCATCTGAAAAAAGAAATGCGGATAGATTTAGTCAAATATAAGTATAAACTAGTCTTTAATCGAAGGATTTTAAAAAATATTCATTTTTCACAAAATGGCGGACAGTCAAAGTTAATGGTTCGATTTTAACGAAAAAAAACGGCCGTTTTTTGGCTATAAAATGGCCATTTTTTTCGAAAAAAAAATCGAACGATTAAAGACTACATTTTAATGTATTAAATAAGCGTGCAAAATTTCAAGAAGATCGGTTCATTAGTGTTCGAGTAATCTTGGTCACCGACTTCAGAAATGCCATTTTGAGAAAAACGCGTTTAAAGTTTCAATTTCAGTTTACACGAAGAACGGATTCTTCTCTTTCAACGCTCATATCTCAGTCAATTTTGTTCGGATCGACTTGAAATTTTCAGGACATATTCTCAGATACTTATACTTCAAAAAAATGCAAAAAAAAAACGATTTTTTCAAAATCGCAAGTGGGGGTAACCCCTTAAGTGATTTTCGTACTATAAATTGGCCAAACAAATATTTGACCAACTAAAAAGGATCCACTGCATTCCAACGATGCAAACTTCAACATCGTTCACACCTCATCGGTTCACACAATATATGAACTGATTTACAGCGTTCCAGAGGAATGATTGACAAAAACGGTTACAAAATTTCGTTGTTTATTGTGAGATATCTTTGCTTATTATTATAATTTTTTTCAAGAAGGGATTAAATAAATGCCCAAGGGTTTCAACGTAAGTTCAAATTTTCTGATGTTTTTGAATTTCAGTTTTTCAGTTTGCTAGTGTATATGAAGTCTGAAAACTCACACTCCAGAGGAATCATATTCATAATAAAAATACAGAAGAAAAAAGGGATAACGACGATTTTTCTGCCGAATCTGTTTTGTAGGAAAATTTCGAAATATTTAAAACTGTTATATTCCAACGAAACTTGCAAAGTAATCGAATAGCATCTATTAAAAAAGTCAGGTTGCATGTAAAATGACAATATTGGGAAAGTTATGCATAACTTTGTGCGCATATGTACGAATGCGGAAAAACTCTCGGCTTCAAGAGTCCTCATAGTAGAGCCCCCCCGTCGACAGCCGTCCTGTCCCTGAAATCAACGATTAGTTGGAGCGAATTTTAAGGACCTTTGACCAGCTAAGTGTGCTCGATAGCGAACATCACGCTGGTATAACGGGCTCGAAACGTCCCTTTGCTGTATTTATGCATGCATGTGGATGGCTGCAGGGGCAATGACTCGAGCGAAAATCGACGACAAAGAGGCGTCAGCGTTGCAGTGTCATCGTTATCATTCGATCGAAGGTCGATATTCCGTACACGGGAATCGATTCCGAGTCATTGGATCGGATGCATATGAGAGCTCGACTATTCGAAGCAACAGGGGAACTTGCAGAAACAACAAATGATTCATTAGATCAGTAGATACGACAGAGCTCGTTATATTGTAGATTGTTTTTTTTTTTATTATCTTATTTTCAGCGTGAATATGTCTCGGGGGATGTTCATCGGGTTGGTAAGATTGCAGTTTGCTGCTCTTGGCACTACCCCAGAGTGAGAACTTGTTTCCCATCTTATTTTTGTGTGCCTAAGTCCGTTTTGGCCCTGCTTTGGATCTGGTAGCTCGTTGTTTGGTTTTGATGCTAACGGAAATAGGTTCAACGGATTACGCCTAGTTGTAACGGTCGAAGACAGCTGATTATTGGAATTGTTTTTAGAAAATTGTAACGATATATTGGTCCAAAGTTTGGTGTTTGAAAAAGTATCGTCTAAAAAACACTTTGTAATCGTTTTTTGCGTAAAAATATTTAATTGCATTCGTTTTACAGCCAACGTCCAGGAAGCATCTGTTGAAAGCATCTCTTACGGTGAGCAATGCCCTCCTAAACCAGGAATATAAGAAATCAAACAGATTTCGTTAGCATATTCGTTTATCCTATAATTAATCAGAGGAGTTTCCGAAATATCGAATTTAAAAAAACTGGCGCGTGTTCAAAGTGCGTCGATTTCTGCGAAAAAAAATGGGCATTTTTCGTGCATAAAATTAAAAATACTCATCGGAACAAAAAAACCTTCGATCGAATGCATTTAAATTTATTAATAAAACGTATTATTTATTTGGAAAGGACGAATATTTTGGTTTTAATATTAGGTGCAGTAAAAAGAAATTCATTATTTTTGCCTTCAATTTCATGCAAAAATAATGGATTTCTTTTTACTACACCTAACATAAGCTACAAACATGGAGGCTACGTGTGAAACACAATATCCGATAAATAAAGCCGCCTCGTTCCTGTTTGCAAACGGTCACTCTTTTGACGAAATGTTTCATAACATTTTGGCATAATTGCCGACTAATTTCATTAATGGTGCGTCCAATTGCTTCCTTGAGTTCCGAAATGGTCTGTGGATCATTGGCATACACTTTTCCTTTCGGAAAACCCCAAAGAAAGAAGTCCCATGGCGTCAAATCGCACGATCTTGTCTGTAATGAAACTTCGTCTGCAATAACTATGCAGCAAATAACAAATTCTATGCGTTGCTCGATCGTGTAATCCCCATGACCAAACCTCAATACTTTCCAATACCAATTGTCAAAGATGAGTACTCTATGTTCGCCACGAAAAAAATGGCGTCCAATTAAAAATGTCAGGTCATTTTGAGACACTCTTGACTATATTTTTGCACCTATAAAAAGCACAAAAAATTTCGAACGACGCTCCGAGCGTTCCCACGGGCGTCAACATACCAACCTATAAATCTGTCGATTTTCATCCGATGACCTTGAAATTTTCAGAACATGTTTATTAGACGTTACACTGTCAAAATATATTGGTTATAGAAAGAGTGATTTTTCGACTTTTACAACTAGGCATAACCTCTCAAGCGCGATTCTGTTGCAAGATTTTTTCATTCAAAGTTTGATGAGATTGGCACTAAGATCATACCAGAAAATCGAACTCACGGGAACTAAATTAGTGGTTGGTGAGATCAGACCCTAAAGGATCAGATTAGCATGTTGGTATATCAGTATAAAAAAAAACCGTCTGATTTTTGTCTATGTCGAAGAAATTCCCTTGCTCCATGGTAAATTGCAACGCGGCGTATCGCAGTGAAGAGTTTCACGGTCTTCCAATGATGTTCTCATCTCCAAGGACACTTGACCTGTGCATACAGTCACGCAGCTTCCTTTGAATTATCGCTGGATCATCGTGGGTCCAGCGCTCCTGGATCTCGCGAGTGCGTCCACTGTAATGAAGATCTACATTGGACTGAGCATTAATAATCTCGTCTCCCCCCCCCCCCCTCATGTACCATTATTCACCTGGAATAATAACGTTGAATAGGTGACTAGGGTTTCAAAGAACTTGAGGAAAAAATTTCGGACCCCTGAGTGCAATGATTCCCGCAGAGTCTTGCGCTGCCTGATGTTGCGGATCACGCTGACAACGAAAGCTGAGTACGTAACGCTTTGCACACTCGTCCTTGGCAAGTGTATATCGTATCTCCTCCTCTCCCATTCGCGAACGCCCCGTGACGTTTGGGATTTAAAAAGTCAGGACTTGTGCGGTGAGAATTGTTCGGATGATTTCGAGCGATAGGTTTATGGACACCTGCGGGGTCTCGAGACTCGAGGCACCCTACCAGGAGATCCACGAGCCTCGCTTCACCACCGCTCCGTCACTCGCGAACATCCTTAATCCTTACTACTCGACAGCGAAAAAATCATTCGTCCGTTCTCATTTTTTCTTGAGGCCCGAGAAAAGCCTGCGAAATGCCAGGGTATTGGGTTCAATGTTGGAGCGGCAGTTTTGTCTCTCGGCTGAAAATGACAACCAACTGACAAACTAGACAGAGTAGCCAGCAGAAAGTTCACTTTTATTGGCATTTTGGCATTCATCGAAGGCCAGATAGGGACTGTGGGATTACTTTTGGAATTTACTTGATGTTTGGTATGCCGTTAGGACCAGTATGTTAAAAAGGATAGCTGGGAAAATTGTTCGAAAAATGACACTTATGGACGAATTACTTCGTAACGCCTATCATCCGACACAATATCTTCTTTAAAGCGGGACACCACTGTGACGGGTAAAAAAATCGATTTTTTTACACTTTCTCGAAATACAGTATAGCATCGATTATCCGAACGTCAATTATCCGAATGGCGATTTGGGTTATGCAAAATATCATCTATCTTAACAATAATTTTATTACTCCCTCTATATTGTTGCACCATGTATACATTGTTGCACGTTCCCTCCACTTTCTCGGTCTGCGCTCGCGCGCACTTTGCTTTCCGCTGACAGTGGAGATTTGACAGCAAAGAAACGAGCTTCCGTTGCGAACCAGAAGAAAATCGTCGACTTTTTCAAAAATAAATAGATAAGAGCTCAATGATGTGCGAATGTTGATTAATTTTAAATACATATTTAACTTCGTTCTATATAATTAACTGATACAATGGTTATTTGCCATTCACCAAAAATGTACTTGTATTATTAACATATTAATTTTCATTGGATTTTTAATTATATATATCATATTGAAAGAATCAACGTTTTTTTTCGCCCACGGAATATTGCTGTTCGGTTATCCGAATTTTCGATTATCCGAAAGGCGACCAGTCCCAAAATTCCCAGATCCCAGTCCCAGATTCGGATAATCGACACTCTACTGTATACATATTCAAGAATATGTGAAAAAATGTGAAGTTGAAAAATTGAAAATTGACCAAGTTACAGACGATTTAGTGAGAGCAGGGAGCGGATTAATCGAACACCTTTGCATGGATCGATTTGAAATTTTGATTGTAGCTTCACAATCGCATTCTCTATCAGAGTACGTAGCCCTTTTTCGATTAAATGTAAACTTTTTTTTATAAACAATTTACTGCTTATTTTTTGGGCGAAAAATCGATTTCTTTCTTTCAAAGTGCGCCATTTTTTCTAAATTTGATTTTAAAAAACCCTCTGTACTCCCATAGCTAATAATATATAGATTATAATTTGTTTGGTTTTTGTTCCAGGTCTTATACTTTACGATAAAACCGTCCCCCCGTGAAGCTATTTGTAAAAAGCACGTTTTTGAAGATGGGCTCTATCGTCGCCATTTTGTATGAAAATTATAATAAATTTTTGTTTAACCTCTTCGTTGGCCTTGACAAAATAGTGCGTAAAAAATTTCGGTACCCTGTGTGGCATTGACGCAATAGTGCATCAACCTTTATTTCCCTATTTAACTTGCTCTGATTTGAAATCGGAGCCTTACTCGGAGGTTTTTGGGCTCGCTGAATCCGAATTTGAAGTCAAAAGTTGCAAATTCAAAATAAAGGCGCCAATTTGGCGGACAAAAATCAAAAACTTTACACGATTTAGATGAAAATTAGTACTCCGGGATTTTTGAAGTCGCTTATGACGAATCTGAACTTTAAATTTGAAAATTCAAAATGGCGGCGCTAAAATGGCGGACCGAAATTGAAAATTTTACTCGATTTAGATAAAAATCGGTACTCTGGGATTTTCGAGGTCGCTTATCACGAATCTGAACACAAAATTCAAAAAAATTTAATGGCGGATCTAATATGGCGGACGAAAGCGCAAAAAACAGCTCGATTTGGATAAATCTTGGTACTCGGGGGTTTTTGGGGACGCTGAGTGTGATGCTGAACTCAAAATGAAGGAACTTTTCATGGTGGATTTAATAACATGGAGCATAATACAATGAATAGGTGGAAATATATGGAGCTTGAGTACCGAGTTTCATCTAAATTAATCCGTATTATTTGTATTTTCATTCGCCATATTTGTTCGTCATTGTGAATTCCTGAATTTTGAGTTCAGATTTTGAGTTCACCCTCAAATACCCCGGAGTACAAGTTTTCGGGATAAAAAAAATGTTCCTGCCATTTTGGCAACTTTTTGTCGAATTCTCTCTGCCAAGCAAGGGATTAATACTTTAATACGCGTTAAATAAACCCTCTCAAAAGAAATCCTATTCCTTGTTTCATACTCCCAAAATAAATTGTCAAAGTTAGGCCTTATTTTATGCCGCTAGCGTTATCCCTTAACACTTTTCTACGTCCGGACCATTGTACATTGTACATCGTGAGGCATTGCAGGGAGACTCGCCGCGCAAATACATCCATATTTCATCGCCTTCAGAAGGATAGGTGGCTGGCACCGGCGCGCTTCGATAAAGCTTCGGGGTCAAGGTATGGAAAATCGAGTAGCATTATCTCATAATATTCGAGACTGAAAAGGAAGCGGAAGGAAGAGGGTAGGAAACGTGGAGTGAACTTGAAAGAGGTAGAAAGACGTAAGGAGGTGAGGACGTAGAAATAAAGGTAAGAATAAGTTCACTCTGTCTCTCTCCATCTCTCTTTTTATCCTTCTCTTTCTCTCTTTCCCCCTCATTCCAAAGTCGTAGAAGCGAATGCAGATAAAAATTGGCTTCGAGAGCGTGGCGCACGGAATCACGTTCGGCGTGCAGGCTCACTCGACTATAAATAGTAAATGCCTACCAATCGCTGTCAGATGAGTGGAGATTCCATTGGCCTATGCTCTCCTTCCATTAAGTCGAAGGATATCTTCTCGCTTTCCTCGCCCTGTAACAGCAGCTAAGATTTCAGTACGCCGCTCTATATACACGTGTCCATCTACGTGTCTGCCTATATATACGTTTTCACATGGATATAGCAGTAAACTAGAATATATATGGAACGAGCATAGATGTTCTTTCCATTCCTTTGTTTCCCGTCTGCATCGGCACAGCAGTTACAAACGAGTTGGTGGTAATTTGAATCGCCACTCGAGACTTGCCACATTGTTGCTCGGAAAGAACATCCCTACCGGAGTCGATTGATGATCGGGTCTAGGTCCATTTACGAAGAGCCAACTTGGCAACAGCTTACCGTCGAGGGGCATGGAAAGTGCATGAACTTTGGGAATTTTGATTTTGTATAAAATAAATACTCTTGGAAATGGCCCGGTGCGATGGTCCAGTGGTTAGCGTGCTTGCCACTAAACCTACGGACCGGGAGGTCCCGGGTTCGAATCCCAGTCGCGTACAATTTCGTTGTGAAATTTTTTTCTTTGGCATCTCGCGGCGAAATAAGACTAGTTCCACGACTGGGGGGCGAACTTGGTGACCAGATGTATTGGTATAGGTTTTACGCAGTTTCCCCTATACCCATGACAGAAATGTCATGACGAATATGATACAGAGGGGGAAGTCAGCTGGGCCGCAAGGAGGGTGGGGGAATAGGGACAAAAAGTGAAGAAAGAAAGGTTGGAAAAAGAAACAGTGGAGAAACGAAACAGTCACAGTGGAGGAAATAATAGGTAACAAAAGCGAACAGAGCATGTACCTTAGGAAAAAACAAGTAAAAAAAATACCCTTGGAAATGGATTAGGCAATAGAGGGGGAAATCCTAAATATGCTGGGTGGCAAAGTATAAAAGGGATATGTGAGTACTTTAGGCAGAGGAAGTCTGCAGAAAGGTGGACAAGGAAGAAGAGGGAGGAGAAAGAGATAGAGGGGAGGAACAAATGAAGAAAAAGAGAGAAAGGTTAGATGGTCCGAATTGCAAGAATCCGTTGCGTAGTAAATAAGTGAAGTAATATGAAAGTGGTAGTTCATTGGTTTGTAAACAAAAACTGTTAGAAGTTGTGCAAATAAAACTCGATTTGATTGATACGTTTGGGAAGGGGTTTTGACGTATTTTATTCTTCTATCAATGGAGAGTAAATTGCAATAATATTTATTTAATAAACACAAAATGGCGGCTCCAGCTCCCGTCAAATAAAGCGATGCACGGCGTGTTTTGGTCTGCGCGAGGTGCTCCGCAGCCTCGCCAGTTCATCTGAAATAATGATGGGTTGAAAATGATTGAACTAGACTCCATTTCAGGGGCCTTGTCGATTTTCGTTTTCTGCAAACGCCGTGAGTAACAAAGTGGCAGCCGTTTGAAAAGAAAACGTTTTTTTTCCCCGGTATTTTTTTGCTTCAACGGACGAAAAAAATATTTCTAAATGAATTTTTTACACAAAATCGCTTGCTGATGGTCCCGGAAATTGAATTTTCTTTAAATTAATTAGTTTTTCAGCCGGCGGACGGTTCCGCTCAAAAGGCTGTAAGTTCTAAAATACTTTAGATATGAAAATATCCATTTACCCACGTGTTCTAAGCACATTCATAATGCACATTATGTAAAAATCATACGTAAACAAATATTTTGAAAAAAGCTTTTATATAATGTAACAAAAAGTAGGAAATAATTTTTTTTTACCAAGTCACCCATGTGTGACTATAAATAAAAGCTTGGGGCGCTCAACTTTTTAAATGTCTGATAAATTTTATCAATTCATTTTCATTAACCATATATTATTTGACACAATAGTAATTCGAGAATTTAGTGTCACACGTGTATACTCAATTTCAGGATTTTTATTTTCGTAATCGAAGGTTGTTTTAAAGTAAATTAAATACATTTGATATGCTAACGGATTTATGTAAATTAACGATTATATGTCGAAATATTGAGTATCGCGAGCTATACTTATCTACTAACAGAATAAATCGGTTTTTTAATTTCAGATAAAGCCATCACGAGTTATCCTGACCACCACGAGGACACTTTTTTCAAGGGTCTCCGGAAACCAGGTCCCACCGGCCCAATTTCCCAAATCTTAGGATGAATTTTTTTTTCAAATATTGTTAAAATGTTGCTCTTTTATGTGCTCAACATTTTGAATGAAATTTTTTATATGTTATATCAGGTGTATCAAAAATAAATCCATCATTTTTGCCTTCAATTTCATGCAAAAATAATGGATTTCTTTTTACTACACCTAATATTTTTTTTTAATAGAGAAAATATGCTTTTTTGGCTTCGAAACCCACGTAACCCGTGAAGGACGATGGGCAAAACTCACGCGGATGAACGGACCTAGATATATGAGCAAACATTGCGGTCCAAATTCACGAGCTGGTCCAAATTATCACCAACTCGCTTGCACATAGTCATAGATCGAACGAGTTCTCGCCGCATCCGCTTCCGCAGAGGGGTCCAGCGTGCGCGATCTCATGAAACGCTCGGTCCGCGTTTTCGCCCGCTCTATCGGTCCATGGTCCATAAAGCTCCCCTTTCCCGATCGCACCGCAAGAAGAGAGAGAGATAGAATCCTTCTAACGCGATTCGCGCGAATAGTTCTCTCTCTCCCTCTCTCTCTCTCTCTCTCTCTCTCTCTCTCTCTCTCTCTCTTCTCTTCTTTCTCTCTCGCTCTCTCTCTTGTCGGTACACTCTGTTGAGGGGATGCGATACGATGCGGCGTGTCGATTCCGCGGAGATCCGTGGGAGAACTCGACCAATTTCATGGCCGTTTACTGTCACGGTCCGAGCCACGGTTCTTTGTTCTTTTCTTCTTCGTGGCACCGTACTAATTGTATTAGTGCTAGAGGCACTAGCACGGGGGTTGACCAGTCGGAGAAGACCCGAGTTGATACACGCGGATCGAACACTCTCCTCGGGGCTGCGCACTGCGGATGATGGTAACACGTACAGAGCAAACCGACCAGTGAATGGACGGGGACCAGTTAAGGAGGGTGGAGCGTTAGCCACAATCCAAGAGTACATTTAAAAAAAATATATGTCATCGTCTATACTATACTGAGTCTTGATGAATTTTTTGAAATTTTCCCAACACGAAACACCAGAGATAAAAAATAGGTTAATGTATGGAATTTTACGTGCAGTCAGATGGGCAAGACGTCCACGCTACGGGTGATGTCATTTTTCTTGGCTAATCAGCACCTATATAAACTGCTTCTAACAACGGGTTAACGAAAACTAAACCTTTGTAAACATTTAGCAGGAAACAAAACCCGATTTTACCTATAGTAAATTCATTTATGGTAATATTAAACAATTTCGCGTCATAAATATAAATAGGCGTAATTATAAATTACTCACAATTTCATTTTGAGTTGTATAAAATATTCGCTGGCGCAGTTTTTTTCATAATAATCATTGATAATTTTGTGCTTTTTCAATTTAGCAGTAAGACAAGAGGTTTTCTTATTTATGCAATAAAAAATATACAAATTCATCATTTTGCCCTTTGATGATATATTTTATGAATAATTAGCATC
The DNA here is from genome assembly GCA_951751655.1 of Ophion costatus. Lineage (NCBI taxonomy): Eukaryota > Metazoa > Arthropoda > Insecta > Hymenoptera > Ichneumonidae > Ophion > Ophion costatus. The sequence goes on along the minus strand of OX632360.1, from coordinate 14,023,655 downwards.
TGCAGAATAAATCTATGCTTCGTATGAATTTTATTTGAGGCGCGTTGAAGGTATAAAAATCATAAACCGTCGATGGACTTAACTGGACCGCTCCAATCACCTTAATGGACGAAACCCGATGTATGTTTCAATCAGGTCAAGAATATAAGTTGTCGATAAAAACTCGAAATATTATAATTTAAAGAAAATCAGGGTTTTTGTTGAAACCAATTTCTCAGTTTAATACCGAATTTTAAGGTCACATGGAATTTTTCGAGTTTTTAGTACTTGCACACCGCGCAACTTAGTTGGGCAGTGCACAGTAAGGGTTCTAAAGGCGAAAACGATCGTTTTTATGAGTTTTGAGGGTAAGTATGGCTTTCATTAGCTACGATAGAATCAATCTTGGATTTTTAGCAGAAAATCGAAATAAATTCGTAGTCGACCAGAATTGGACATGTTTATTCACTGATGCTGTGTTCCAACCTCTTTTTACATGTGGACATGTGGGCTCTGTTCTGACAATTCTCAAAGCAGAGTACAAAATTAAGCTCATCTTCTAAAAATTGCACAGTCAATTATTGTTGAGAGGTGACAACGTACATATCATTAAACGTTGTCATAAAATCACTTCATTCGTTTTTTTTTTTAACGAAATTTAATTTTCTATTCTTCCGTTCACGTAAACGCTGGTGGTTTTTTGAGAATGGCACGTTAACATGTAAAAAAAGCTTTGTGTGTGTTTCTAAGAAATCGTAATAATAAATACAATACAAAAAATCGTAACAACAGATACAATACAATAATGTATGAAAATATTATAATTTTTGTGCAACCCCGTGATCTCCAAATCTAGCATTTAATAAAAATAAATAATAAGCCGTTATCTTTTACACTACACATCCATTTACTAGCGAGTCGAGTGTCCAATTACAGGTAATTTCATCAATTCACAAACGATTTAGTATTTTCGTTACATATTTATCGATTCCTTCAATCTTATTTGTCGCAATTAATACGAATATTTTGTTTTATTGTAGATTCCATTGTATCTTCCCGCGTTTTCCATTCCCGAGCATACTTGTTTTTCTACGATCAGAATAATATATTTTACCAGCTATATCAATTAAAAAATTTATTTCATAACATTTTCATTTCACAGTCTATCTGAATTATACAGTGTCGTTATCCGTCCATTTCCTGGTCGGTTTACCCTCCACGTTGGGCTTGCCTGCATGCGCCCACGGACCCATCAATTTCTCGTGCGCTGTGCAAAATTATCGCTCAAGTTATCATACGCGCGCGCCGTATGATAACCTGTATGGTACCGTACTAATTATCGTGCATCATCGTACGATTATCGTACAATAACGCGCTATCATTAAAACAAATATTATCGTACGATTATCGTTCGTACTTGTGTTCCCAACGTATAATAAAAGCAATCATCGAAGTTTTTTGGGCTTTTCGTTCTTGTTTTTTTCGCCGCTACGCAGCCTTTTTTCTACGCCGTGAGAATTTGACAGAGAATTAATGATGATACTCCGAACTGTGCGAGAACCGTATATACACGTTTTCGAATGCGCGAGCGCGCCAGTGCGAGCGCACTTTTCGTTATTACAGGTAATGCGGATCCAGTATAGATCGCGCGCGGCCACCATCCGCAGACACGCTGATAATAATCGTTATTATTGTTTTTAATCGGACCGATTTGTGGTATATAGTTGCCATTAATAGAATGGATAATACACCGTAGGAACAAACGAAGGAAGCACTTTCGCGGACGCGAGGCTCATCTTCGGACCCATTATGGATCTTTTTAAAAGCGAAAGACAAAGAGAGTGCCAGGGAACGGAACCGGCGAACCGGATACAAGAAAGATCGTATATAGACTCGATAACCGACGTGAGCGCTATATATATATATAAATATATATATACATTCTTTGTAATATTCTACGTTTCTGACATCTGTTAGTGAACAGGAGTAATGTTGTAACCCGTTAAGAGTTCGACTAGTAGACTGGGAAAGGTCTTTATTAACGGGTCTGCGTGTGCTTGGAACCCAAAAAATTGATCGATTTTCAATATTTTTTTTCTGACGAGAGTAACGGGATTACGAGATCGGAATTTTACCCACACGGAGAAAAGAGGGGCCTCGAAGTTTAGAATTAATACTATGCTTCTAAGTATAATATATTATATATTATATAATAAATATTATATTTATTTATAAATATTTATAAATTTCGAAATATTTAATAATATATTTCGAAAGTTTATTTATAAAGTGTAATAACTTTCATATACATATCTATAACATAAACCTATTTTAAAAATTCATGAAAATAGCCTTTTTAGTGTCTAAAGTGATGAGCCCTTAAAAAAACGATCAGAGTAAGGTGAATTAATGGAACCATAAACAAAAATACAGAATGCAAAATAGGAGATCATTTTTTACTGAATCTATGGTTTTTATTTGAAATGGCGCAATTATTTTACATTTATCAATGTAAATAGTTAGGCGTCCTACGTACGTGGGGGGAGGTGGAGGGGGAGGCGAAAGTTTGCGTTACGTCACGATTTTAGAAGTGCCAGAAATAGAAGGTTTTTGAATGTTTAAGTTTTGAATTTAAAACGCGCATGTTTAGATACACTTTTCACGTATAGTTGTGTTAACCATGTTATGATTGCGATGCCAATAAACTATAGTCGCCTATAGTGTCTCCTCTTTTACTATAGGTGTTTTTTTTCAAATATCATGGGCCTCTCTCTCGCTGTGCTCAAAATGTTAAAAATGTAAAAAAACCGGCGTATGCTCTGAAATTCTGGACGTGAAGTCCTAGTGACTTGGGGATGATTAAACTTGTTGGGATTTCGAATCTATCGAAGTGTTTATCATGTTGTACGATGGTTATTTCGCAGCCGGCAGTATAGCGCGTAGTTGGAGGTGCTTACATACATTTATCTACATACACGGGCGTGTACGTGTATCATGTGCACTGGAATGCCTCACGGCTATAGTGCAACGGTGCAACTCTGGTGTATCTACTACTACATCGATTCTCTTTTTCCGCCTGCAAAACATTTCTCGTATATATATGCATATATATATATATGGGATATTCCACGCCATTTCACCCAGCTAGTGACGCCGACGATCTTTTATTTTCCCGCTGCAAAAAAAATGTTTAATTAAAAAATCAGCATAAATTGAAAATAAACCATTTCAGGCCTGATGAAGCCGAATTGGAAATCATAAAATTATTAATATCATTATTAGAGATTAAGATGATAAAAATATTCTAAGAAAAATGAGATTAATTCGAAAAAAAATAGAAGGAAAAATGGGCCCATAATGAGACTGGTCTTAAAAATCATATAATGGGCTACTTTATTTTAGAGAATTTTTTTTAAAAAATTAAAAATGGTAATCATCTTTTTTCAAAATAGTTTTCACTTTAGAAGCAAAAAAAAACTTTGACATTGATAATTGATAATTTTTTCATATTTTTTAATGAAAGTATGCTTCAAGATGAAAAGAAATGATGTAGTGACATTTGTCGATACCTCAATTAGTTAAGACGTTATCAGCGTTGAAACGTTTCCAAAACTTCCGAAATCGACATTTTTTGGAATATTATAACTCCGAAAAGAAAAGAGATAGAAATCTAAAAATTGGTGTGGATATTCCTTTCATGGGGTACCATTTTACAACAAAAAATCGTCGGGGTCACGGGCTAGGTGATCTGGCGTCGAATTTCCCATATATATATTTCGATGATATATTCTGGCTGACGAAGATCGTGGCTCGAAGATCGATACCGCAGCTCCATACTGCTCGTGCCACGAAACATTTCCTCCGTCTAAATTGTAATTATTACCGCAGCAACGTTATTACGAGAAAATCCTTTCGCAGCCGCGCGACGATGCTATCGTTGTGCGGGAGATTTCTTTTTATCCTCGCGTCTCGCTTATCGATAATTCTCGAACTTCCTGGATGGCATAATAAGCCACGGGTGCGCGGTGTGTGCGCGCTTCTTCGACGTAATCTCACCAACATAAATTTCGTTCTCATTGAGGCTCCGAACAATGTTTCATAGAACAACAAAAAAACTTATATCGCGTGGATGTACTATATATAAAATATAGATTTCAAGGCACACTGACTTTTTAGTTATACCTAGGTCTAGGTAGTTTCGACGTTTTAATGAGGCCTCCGTGTGGTCTTCGAGTACAAAATGTAAGCTATTGAAAACACTTTCTTATGGAAAATATAAATTCGAGCTGCATCAACTGTTAAAATTGTACCTTTTTCGTTCAATTATTTTATTTTAATGTATAATTTATTGAATATTTTTTATTTAATGAAACTTACTTGAAATTCTTTTAAATATCGTTCTTTGATTATCGACGGATTCTCAAAATATAATATTTCAAAAGTATTTTGCGACGATTTCAAGTCGATTCGTTCAAAAATGAGGGAGTTATGGGCGTTTATAGGTAGGTTCTGCGAACTGGCAATCTTTAAACCCGTTTTTCTCAATATGACTTAATCTAGATCGGTGAGCACGATATCGAAAAAATCGCAGCACTCGTTAACTTTAAATTTTACGAGCTTCTTTTATATACCAAAATGTAGTGCTTGAACAAAGAATTTTTTTGTTATTAATGTAGATAGCTTTTCTTCACCGTAAATCGATACTTTTTTCGAAAATCGGCGATCATTTTTTTCAAAAATCAATATTTTATGAAATCCTTTGTCCAAACACTGAATAATCTCATGCAAAAAAAAATGTGTTCGATTTTTTACGTCGAATGATTTGTTTGCGAGCAACAGTGGTCACCGCCAAGGACGTTTTTCTAACAGCAGCCTGCACAAACTATTATTTCTACTACACTGATAAATAGGTCGCAATATAAAAATTGTTAAAAAAAAATATTTGCGACCATATTGTTCAATGGAAAAAAAGATTCGAGAACCTGCACACGTTTCCCCAGAAAAAGTTCATGAAAACTCTTCTTTCTTCCGGCCACGAGCTATGTGTAACCTGTTAAAAAAATACGATATTTTTATTGTGTTGTTTTACAGTTCAGGGTCGTAACTTGGATTTGAAGCAAATATTTTGTAAAAATTCCAAAATAAAATCGAGTTGTGACGATTTTGTTGATGGGTCAGATCGTCGATTGCCACGTTGCGATTAACCCTTCTTTCTTTTCCTCTTTTCTCGAAAGTACGTTTCATAAACCAGTGTAAGTCGTCTCTGAAAATCTATCGGTCCAATTCACTTCAAATTCGGACAGAGCATAGTTTAGAATAATTTCTATCGTATGGTTGACTGATTTTTTAATATGATTTCAGGCGTTACTCGAGAGGATTAACTCCTGTTCGCGTCATTTATGTCTGGGATCAATGACCTCGACGTTACAAGGTCAAATGCGTCGCTCAAACACACCCAAGCGAACATTGGGTTTGTTTTTGGTCTGTTTGGGTTTGTTTGTTGAAATTGAAAATTTCGTCATTTTTGAAATTCCTATTTTCATACTGTCTCGCAACGTACACTCCGACCCGTCCAAATCTCAATTTGTTTTCTTCCTTCTCAAAATCCACAGAAGCTTCGAAGTCAAGTTTCGAGTGTTTCCCTCGAAGAAAAAACCACCTACTTCGGATGAGTTTCCTCGAATCGCGAACGACCCCGAGTCGAATCAACACCTTTTTCAAAACAAATGAAGATCGTTCCTCGTTATCCGTCAAACTTTCAATCCCAACCCCCGCGCCAAGGTCGTCCGCTCCTTTTTCACCAAATTGATGCGTCGATAAATTTCCAAAATCGGAATCATCCCCGGTCTCATCCCCGAAACTCATTACCGAATCACCGAATCGAGCGATACGTGATGCGAAGAACATCGCAACGCTCGTGAACCCCAATGGCCCAATGTCGCATCGCGACCTCAAGATCGTGCAGTGATACGAGTGTGGATAGGTGCTGTTTCCATTTGTGGCAAGTACATCCGTACACACTCGAGGGGGAACGTTTTTTTTTCTCGGATTGCCTCCCGCAAGGTCGCGAGATACGAAACGCTTGTGATGTCCATGCGCATCGACATATTGTGATGTCATCTCACGTCGCCGGGTTGTCGGGTCATCGATGTGACGCGTATACGTACGTTTTCATCTTCAATTAAGCTTCGACTCGCATCGATGCCCCCGCAGCTTGATCCCTCCGGATGTTTGTACGTGTGTATGCTCGTATGGGTTCCGCACATTACGTGCGGAAAGGTCTCAAGGATTCGCGCCCACGATCGTGGAGAACAATACGCGCCTGCTCCCCGCACGTACTCTCCTATAGCCTTAAGGGGAGACATACCTTTGAGCGAGGATAATATTGCTGATTTACAGGATTTTTTTTCTAAAGACAATATTTCTTCACCATTTTTGAGACTTGAGCTTTATTGAAACGAAAAGATTGAATCTTCCAAAAAAAATGATTACATTTTACAATTTAAAAAACATACTTTTTTTCATTTTCAAAAACATTTAGGCTCATTTTAGAATTTAAAATGCTTTCAAAACTGTATATGTTTGTCGGCTGGGTATAGGAGTTGAGTTAGTCAGATGTCACACAGACCTAAGTCTACCCCCACTCTACTGCCACTGTGTTGGAGTAGAGTGGGGGGAGGACGCGACATGCTGAGTGCCGGTGATTAGTTGAAAAATGCCCCACGCAATTATAATCTTGTTATTAATTAAAAAATTATATTACAACTTATATTACAACTATATTGCAAAAATGATTTAACAGTTATTATACAAACAAACGCAAACCAACACAAAACAAACCCAAACAAACTCAGTTATATACCTCAAAGTATAAATATTCATTGAAAAATAATAAAAACTAACTCATATTATTTTCATGTATCTGTTTTTTATTACCTCGAAACTCTGATTACATTTTCAATGCCATGAAATAGTTGCACGTTGTGTAATGTCTGAAGATTTTTAGACAATAAAGTTGGAAAGATTTATACGAAATTTCATGAGAAGCTATAAGCAGTCGATTACTTTTTAGCTATACGTCACGCCAGTTTCGGAAATGCAGTTCACCAGACCGTGCCATACCTCCGACATTTTTGACGATTAATTTTTAAAAAACACCATGCAACAGCCAAAAGTAATAATAAAATACGTCCTAAGTCTCGAAAATGGTGAAGACATATTTCGTTTTAAAAATAAATCGTTAAAATTAGCAATTTTTTTCCGTGCCTAAAGGTTTCTCCCCCCTTAACATTTTTTTCTCTTCATTCTTTACCCCTTTACCTTTTTTCTCTGCTATTGTACATGCTTGACCACTTTTGCCACAGCGTGAGCCTGTGAGATCCCGCCGCCCTCTCATCACCCGCGAGGAAGAGGATCGCAACGTGGCATGATAACGCGCGTTACATCTGTCTGCGCAACGCCCTCATGTAACTTCCCTCGCGAATCCAAACGAGAGATACTCCCATATAAAGTAAACCCTCTACGGGTCCCCTAATGATTTGAGAATACAACACCCACACTCGGGCACCTTCTACGTACGTACAGGATGGTGTTGAAGTTTGCATCGTTGGAACGCAAGGAGAGTTTTTTTACATTTTTTTTCCATATTTTTGTTGAGGGGGATATACCTTTGTGAGGACAAAATCAGGGGTCATTTTTCACAATTTTTTCAAGAAAAACAAAACAATATTTTTAAATTCGCTTTTTATACATGTTAGTACAAGTCTTAAAGTAAAAGAATTTTTTTTTTAATTATTTTGAAACAAAATGGCTTTAAACGCGTTTTTCTCGAAACTATGTTTTTGGACACGGGCGTATGCGTAGCGCCTCGAGTTTCCAATCGATTGACTTGAAATTTTAAGTATAACTCCTTGACAACGTATTCTAGTACAGCAGGTAGAATTTTTTCGATAAGTTAAAATTTCTAAATTTTGTGATCGATATTCGACCTATTTTATTCGTATTAACGCCATTTTTTTAAAAACCAGTATTTTGAACAACCCCTACGTACTGGACTAGTTTTTTATATCTACTTTCAAGATATTTGTCGTTTTTTGTTCTAGCTTGAAAATTATGACCTGTGCGAATATGCCCATAGAGGACTATGAAAAAAACGAGTTTTCTTTCATCGACTACTGTGCCGCCATTGTGTTACGAAATAATTTTTTTTAAAATTGCTTTTACTTTAAGACTTGTACTAAGATGTATAAAAAACCGAATTTAACGATATATTTTTGTTTTTTAAAAATAAATTGTCAAAAAAGACCCTTGATGTTGCCCTCACAAAGGTATATTCCCTTGACGGTTGACCGTCTCCATAAGAAGACGTGCTTCAGTAACTCAACGTGCTCGGCATTGCAATTGTATTGCGAAAAAAACTGAACGGTCAAAATAGCTCAAATTTTGGCAATAGCCGCATAAAGTATTCGTCAAAATCATATAAAAATTTCAAATCCGAAAGTTGGATTCGTAGTAATGATCGTACCTCCTTAACGGACAACACCACTGTGACCCCCTGTTTTTATGCCATTTTTCAAGAAATTTTTTTTGTGGGAAAAAAAAGAGATATTCGAAAATTTTTTTTTGTTTTGTTCGTTGTTTATTGAAGACACATAAAAAAAAAATTTCGAATTTTTCACGCCCCATGATGACGCTGGGGAAGCTCCCGCGTCAGATACTGTTGCCTCTGCAGTGGTTCGCGGCACGCAGCAGAACTCTCTTCAAAGTCAATCTGAAAAAAAAAATACCGAGTGTTTTCATTAATAATATGATATTTTGAAGGGAAGTACATAGGGATTTGAAAAAATATTGATTTTTAAAAAATAGGCACGCTTTTGAAATTAAAGGACGATTTTCGAGCAAAATTTCTCGTCGAAAATAGGCTATAACTTTTTTTATTATTGAGATATCGAAAAAATCCTATGTACTTCTTTAGATAATCTAGTTTTATTGATGCAGTCCAAATTTAAAGTCGATCGGATAAAAATTGCTCGAGTTCTGCTGCGTGCCGCACTCAAAAAAGTGGTTTTGAGGAAAACGCGTTCAAAGTTTTAGGTTTGTTAATTTATGCGATAAAATGGAAAAAAAATGTTTACCTTTAATCAGCGATGCCGGCACCATATAGCTGGCCTTCAAGAAGCAAATCATTGTCCCTAGCATCTTTTCTCGAACTTGTAGAGGCTCTTTTTGCCTCTTTTGCAGCGTCTGTGAGCGAGCGCTCCGCCAGCTCGATCCGCGCTGCGTCGGTTTCAACGCAAAAATTGAAACAATTTGGGCCGATAGTTATCCCCAACGTCTCCAAAACTTTCATGAGGCTTCTCAGGCCATCATTGAATAATAATACCGCGATATCAGCTGCAATATCGACGATTTTTTTGCTCCCGGACTGACACTTGGGGGCTATTGCCCAAACTGATTTGTTGTAGCTTTCGTTGTTGTTTTGCGTGAAGCCGCCCAAACAACGCTGTAGCAAATCGTCTCTGCTCAAATTTTCGAAGACTGGCGCAATTGCCTCCAATACTTCCTCAGGAAGAGGCGGCTTATGGCGATATTCAGAAATATTACCGCGCTGCACCGCTCCACAAAATATTCAATATCTCCGAAAATAATTATTTTTTCGACCTGGGTCCAACGGCATCTTAATCTTAAATGTATTTTAGATTTTTCTAGATGGTTTTCAAAAAATCGATTTTTTGAAGCCGTCACAGTGGTGTTGTCCGTTAATAAATGACAAAATCAGGTCATTTTGGATGCAATTTTTCCGGCCCGCGATTGCGTACTGTCCGAGGCAGATATAAAACGCGTTCGATCGGCCAAGGCACAAAGAGTGCCGCGCAAAATTGTTCCCGACCGTCTGTTCGCGCATTACTTTTTTCTCTCTTCTTCCTGTCCCCCGGGAGTTTTCTGCATTCGCGCTTCCTCGGTCGTCCGGGCGACTCTCGTGTATAACCCGAGGTGCAAATTATACACTTTTCAATATGACAACAGCGTCTGGCTAGTAGGCGAAGACACGAAAACGCGCGGCTGGGTCGCAATCGCGGCGAAGAAAAAATAGAAAATCGGTAGGGCGCTCTCGAGGACGTCGCAGTTCAGCCGAGACGACCACCGAGCTGACCGCTACGTCGACGGCCATCAACTCCTCCTCGCGGCTCTGTAATATCGTCCGTTCCCGCGAGCGAGATGGTGACAAACGGATCCGCGGAAACGTCAAGCGGAACGGGGTTAGTAATTTGCCACGCGAGAGGGTGGAAGGGAGAGAGAGAGAGAGAGAGAGAGAGAGAGAGAGAGAGAGAGAGAGAGAGAGAGAGAGAGAGAGAGAGAGAGAGAGAGAGAGAGAGAGAGAGAGAGAGAGAGAGAGAGAGAGAGAGAGAGAGAGAGAGATTGATTGATTGATTGATTGATTGTTTATTTATGCCTTGGTCGAAACCTTTAGGCAATGTGTTACATAGCGGTAAGTATATAAAGTAATACAACTAATACATGATATCGTCGATAAGAGCGGTATTATAACTAAAATGAAGCTAAACATTTGCTTGAAGAGAGAGAGAGAGAGAGAGAGAGAGAGAGGGAGAGAGAGATGAATAGAGAAAAGGGATATTGCTCACCGCAGCCGCAAAATGTCCTTTACTGCCCATTTATTTCCAATCATCCCTCCCACGCCACCCGCAACTACGCACGAAAATCATTGTATATAGAACGCACGGGTTGTCGCGTTTTCCCTTTCAACCCTTCACGTGACCGCATTATTCGCCACGAAATAATAAGTATTTCCCATGGGTACGAGCCAACGGACCGTTGAAACTTTTACCCGACCACGCCGCAGATGGAAGCGCCAAACGTGCACTGCCGCTGTGAAACATTTCGAAGTATCGCCCGATTTTACGTCGCGCTCGAGCCCGGACAACGATCACCGCTATTATCGCTGCAATCTCGGCAAAGTGATGAACGAACGGGAGGACGACACTTGGAACCAAACGCGGTCAGATAATACCTCCACCATTCACAACACTTTTTTTCCAATACTTCGATGTACTTTTTCCGTACTTTGTGCGTTGTATTGAAGAGGCTGGAACGTTGGTCACGATCGAAGATGATATTTGAAAAAATGTGTGTTATCGTCGAGACTGTACTGAGTCTTTACGAATTTTTTGAAATTTTCGCACCACTGAACACCGGAGATAAAAAATAGTCTGAGGCGTCTTCTCACTTTAGACGCTGAAAAAACGCTATTTTCATGATTTTTTTGATAGGCTTATATTATGGATAGTGATATAAAAGTTGTTACATTTAATTTATGCACTTACTAAATACATACACGAATTTTTTAAATTTATTTACGTCACTATTTGTAGACGAAAATGATAGTTAAAAAAATGTCCTAAAAATTGTACACGGAGAAAAATACGGCCTCAAATTCTAACACTCGTTGCCAGAATTCTAATATTCAGTGCTAGAAAATATACTATAAATGTAATATATACTATATATACTATAAATATAATATAAATATACAAACTTGTTGTTATAGAAGTGTAAAAATAATTCTCACACCGTATAGTAAAAATGATGCGTGCATATTACATTTGAAACTATTCTCGCATAGGCGCGAGTCCTATACGCTGTATAGTAAAAATAATGCGTGCTTTGTAAAATACCAACCTTTATTACACGCTATATTTTCATATGGATTTTACTATACGTATAGCATGAATCTTCGTGTATGTATAGATTTCACTATACGCATAGCATTAATCTTCGGCGTATAGCGAAAAATATGACGAAGTTGATTAGTAAAATGTGACTCTTTATACTGTACTTTTTGTAGAATACTGGACACTAATTGTTCCAACCACGTGGGCAAAATATTTTTTGAATACTACGAAAAATCACAATATGCCGAATAAAAGGTATTATTTGTATCAGTTTACGTGCCATATCGTAGGTTGAAATTTAAATTTCTTCATTATTACTATACCATAAGTACAATTTTTATCTTCCATTCAATACTTTTTGATATTTAATGATGTTTTTTTTAGAAGTATAGTATTAATTCTAAACTTCGAGGCCCTTGTTTTCTCCGTGTAGATCTGCGCTGTTGATGAAATCTCGGAGATGACAGTAAAAAAAGTGTTTTTTTACCGTCTTTGGCAAAAAGAAATAGTAAATTTCGAGATTTAGAAAATTCTTGATATGCGCTATAGCTATAGTTTTAAAGAATATGTGATTAAAATTTCATAACGATCGGTTCAGTAGGTTCGAAGATTTTATCAACAAGCCATCGAAAAACGTTGTTTCGAGAAAAACGCGTTTAAAGTTTGAAAGTAGGCAGATGAACGAGCTCAGGTAATAAAGTAAAGGTCACACAAAAATACAGTTGGACTCCTCCGATCTTCATAAAATTTTAGTACGATACTTTTAGATATGTACTTTCGAAAAATGTCATTAAAAAAAATCGATTTTTTGACAATTGGAAAGTGAGGAGACCCCTTTATGTATGTAATTTTACGTGCTGTTACACTGAGAGAAAAGTGCATAGTACTTACAAAAAACGCGCATGGTAAAAGACAGTATAGTCGAATTCCCTATAGTTTATTGTCACCGAAGTCATAATATGGTTAACACAACTATAAGCGAAAAGTATACGTAACCATGCGACTTTGGTGGCGTGTTTGACTATCTATTATGCCCGACTATCGTTTGACTATCTATTATCTATAATCGTTTGACTATCGTTTGACTATCTATTATCTATAATCTATCTATTATAATTGTGTTAACCATATTATGATTGCGGTAGCAATAAGCTATACGAATTTTACTATGCCCACTTTTACCATGGGCTTTTTTAAAAATAAATACTATGGACATTTTTCTAAGTGCAAGTTTGTACTATTTATATAGTTGGCATTAACACTTGTTGAGTATAAACTGTTACAAGATCTTACGAAAAGTGACTATACGAACAACATTATGGTAATCTTATAGTGAAGACGTAAATCATTTGTGGAACGTGTCAACAAAGTAGAGACAGCGGTGGCACTCTGTGATCGATATAGATATATTAGCGCATTCATTTATCAGTTAGAATTCGATATTTCGAAAACTATCGGGCTGCGCCAAAAAATCCATTTACGCAATGACATATATCATCAAAAAGGCAATCTGTGCAAAATTACATCTATATCAGAGGTAACAGCTATTCGGAATTGCAGCTGGTATTACTTTTGTCCGTTATGCCAAATCCACAATCGAAAGAACATAAGTACCTGGTAGTATAGTGGCAGCATGTGTGAATATAGATAGGTAAGTCGTAGGTTCGCATCTCCATGTAGGTGAAATATTTTCTTCGATAGGAATCATTTCAGGAGGTCAGGGAATAACAAATCATGATGAACAATCATACAGGTAGTACTCTCAAGTGAAAATTTTTGAATTTATGAAATATTATATACATTTAGTAGACATACCATTCAATATGGTATAAAACAACATTTTTTTATAGTGTAAGGAATCATCCATTTTATGAAAACCTATTATATTATATAGCATTGACAATCAACGTATGCTTGAAAGATTGGTAGTTGCGGTTAACATATGAGCATAGTTAACACAACTGCTAAAATATCATAAGCGTTTCGGCAGTAACCATGACTATAAAATATTATTGTCCCCACAGGGTAATACAAAATATGGTTGAAATATGGTTGAAGTTACTATATATTTCTCTCTGTGTACCTATCTAAATCACAACGCGAAAATATTCATATTATGACTTACCTCGAAAAATTGAGCCACTGTGTACCGATCCTCTCTTTTTTCTAAACTGGGTCCTGACGAGTCTCTATTTTTGTTAGGTTAACAAACACAATGCTCAAATATACAGCTATATTGCGGGAGGACAATGACTTCGAACATAACTGCTATACGTAAAGAAGCAAAAAGCATACACTCAGCTGGTTTTTCAACTTTTTACACCAAAAATAATATAAAATCACCTCTCACAACCGAATTGCGCGGGATCGACTCACAGATAGGTTCAAACCTATTGGCAGCCGAGGGTGGTTCTAATCTGAAAAAGACGAACATATATGTCCACTTCTGAGAAGCAGAAAAGGTTCAGTGTACCCACTGCTGCCACTGTTCCCACTTTGACCCTAGACTACGTTCCTGTTGTCAATACACAAGCTGCAACACAAACGGTGTTCGCCGTTTGACCGACCACCGTCGCGACTACTCGCGACGCCTGTCTATTTTATTTTCCCTTTCCCAGCGCAGATGGAAGTCTCGAGCCGCGCGGAATAATTTCGAATCGTCGGACACTTCGATCTCGACGGACCGAAGGATCGACGACGGTGAGTTTCCGTTAACCTTCGGCAGCCTCTCCGCTACCTCGCCTAGGTCACATTTGCGATCGCGAAAAACCCAAAATTCGTCGGCGCTCTCGTTTGATGGATTTCCGGCCAGGCCATTTCCAACCTGTACGAAATTTAGGGTTCAACGCCGTATTTCACGATGCATCGTCGTTCGCCGACGTCACACGAATAATCTGCGATTTGATCGAGCAGCATTACGGGAGCATGAAAAATCGCGTCTCAGCCGCGGTGGATGATATCAGAAGGCGTTGGATCGCCACAGGTCGTTCGAGTTTGCATGCACGATTTTTCGTGCCGAGATAATAAAAAGGGAGGAGCGAACGAATGAGAAATCATCATATCATTCGTGCTATCATTTCAGAGCAGACGGTACTCATTTCCATCGAGCCAAAGTGGTCAACAAATTGATCGGCTATTATCTCATCTCGATGGCGATTTACATGATCGAGCTGTCCTTCTGGACGAATGGAAAATTGTTTCGTCTACTTGGCAATCTTATTCTGGAACCGAGGGAGTTAGTATATCATTCTTCACGTAGTTTACGTGCATATACGCGTAGCCCGTATATATTCACGGCACGACCTGGAAAGTTCCTAGGTTTACCTGATAATTATCGTTTCAACGACATAAATCAAAATAATAATAATCATAACGATGACCGACACTGGTGGATGGGCGGTCGGAGTTCGGCTCCGGCGGTACATCGGGTTGGGCTGGGAATGGCCGATACTCGGAGCGGTGACCGCTTGGACGTGCACCGGCTGGCGCATCGACCAGTCAGCGGAACGCCAATACTCCTGAGACCTTGGGTGTGCTGACTTGAGTAAAAGTCTGTACACCGGAGAATCGGAAGAATATTGGGTCGTCTATACCGGTACGGGTTTACCACAGTTTCCCCACGCCCTAGGAAAATGCGATGTAGTTGTAGCATAAGGGGATCCTATCGCTTCACACTAGTCATACCACTGATCTTACTTCAGACAGATACAATTTATATTTTTAACATATGCCGGAAAAGTAATTTGTAATGACTACAATTTTCCATGTGTAAACTGTTTAGGGAATGTTCACATTCAATTAGAAAAATGAAAAAATAGTTATTCCAACGAATCGCGCAGTATTTCTACACTGTAAAAAAAGATATGAAATTTACAATACATTTAAGATACAAAAGAATTGAATTTCACGAACTCAGTAGATGAAATTAAATTTGAAACACTTGTATCGTACATTTAAGATAAGAACATGAAATTCTAACGTCGATATAGAATTTAATAGATGGAACATGGAATTTCAAAGACAAGTTTGTAAATTTGTGGAAAATGTATTGCATTAACCCGTGTTTTCAATTGAAAATTACCACAGATGTATGATAAATCAACTATAAAAAACAGAGCATTGGAAATACAAAACAAGTTTGAAATTTATTTACAGCTGCCTGAAAAATATAATATATGTGAAACTGAATTTTACGATACGTACAATGCATGATCACAACAGATTTATTTAAAAGTGCGAAACTGGAATTGAAAAAAGAATTCATAAACGCTGATGAAAATCACATGAAACAACGTGAAAATTATATTAAATTTACACTACATTTAAGGGACAAAAGAATTGAATTTTACGAACTGAGTAAATGAAATTGAATTTAAGACACTTATACCGTAAATTTAAAACAGGAACATGAAATTCTAACGTGGATATAGAATTGAATAGATGCAACATGGAATTTCCAAGAAAAGTTTGCAAATTTATGGAAAATGTATTGCATCAACCCGTGCCTTAAATTAAAGATTACAACAGTTGTATATTAATTCAAATATAAAAAACAGAGTATTGCAAATACAAAACGCGCTCAACCCACCTCGGCCGCTCGCGACGACCGATGGTCGCGCGTAGTTCGCGTAGGGCCCGAGGGACGGCGCCTTGTTCCGCATTTTCCCGTAGCCACTCGCAGCTTCGGTCGGGCATATAACCCGACCACCGGCTACGATCGTCCTAGGAAAAACAGACGCGTTTGCAACTCGTGCACGCGTCGGAGAGTGTCACAAATTCGTTACCTCTCCATATCCACGCCAGAGTCGCAGTTCTTGAACTCGCCTTTCCGGAAGGAAATAATTTTTCCCTTTTTACGCCGCCAAGTGTTGAAGGAAGAAATTTCACAAAAACTACCTTTTTTTTTTATCTCTAGCTCCCGTCGAAGAGGATAAATACGAGTCACATTTTCAGTGGGCTTAATTATCAATTTCTGAAATAAACTTAATACTTAGGATCAGTAGTTTTAATACACACCCGTATGTTGATATTAGCAAATGGTTCTTGAATTTAATATACACTCGTACATTGATATCACCAAATGATTCTTGATTTTAATATACTTGGATGTGATTATTTCGTTACACGTGCATTATTTTTCAAACGCACAAGTATATTAATATTACAGAGCTACACTTTCATTTTTCAAATAATCTGTTTTGGATTTTCAAAGTCGTATCTGAAATTTCATAAGCGGTATCCGCATAAAAACTTCCTACACTTGTGTATTAATTATCATACAGAAATTTTTTACAGTGTAGGTTGATGTTTGACAACATTGGTTCTATCTTAGTCTCTTTTTACTCATTCAGGCGAGTTTAACCTACATGCTTTTCAACGTCGATCTGTCAAAACAATGTCAGGTGCGGGATATGTAAAGCATTGTATACGGGCCACGGCTGGTAAAAGGCGTGGAAAATTTGTGACGGCGAAATATGTCGGTTAAAAATGAAATATGTGTGGAAATTCGAACGGGTGAGATGAGGTTACGACTACAGTCAGCTGTCGCGTCTCTTTATCGTAACAAGTGGTAATAAATCCGGTACCGGAAGTTCAAATTAAACTTCATATCACATAAAAATTAGGTCAATGAGCGTAATTTTTTCTGAGAGCGTTGGATTACTACAAGTGTTAAGTATGTAAATCGGATTATTTTTAGGAATCTGACGGATTCCCACTATTACGTACACTTTTGTAGCGACCGGAAATTGGGTTTTTGTATCTCGTCTCAGAATTCCTTTACAAAAATACGCAATCTAAATTTTGTTTTCTCTATAATTAGGTCGATAACCGACTCTGAAATTTTACAGAGATAATTATTAATATATTTAGTGAAGCTAAAAGAAATGAAAATCCTATGGATTGAAGCCTGGCGATAGGATTACCTTAAGGGGCTACATCTACCTAGAAGCCCGAAAAAATGGCCAAATGCCGAATTTTTTTTCTGGGTAACGTTTAACGAGAAAGAAACATATTTTTTAACGTAAGGTACATGGTGGGTGGCCTGTTATGGATGGATAATCCTGCAACTGTCGATAGGTCAGATCATGTCCTGCTATATGCTGGAATTTCAGTTTAGTAAAAGTCCCTCGGTTTTCGAGATTTTGGGCTTTGTTATTTGTTGGAAAAAAAATCATCTGCTTTTGGGTTTTCGCATGCCATTTCTTTGTATTGGTTTGTATGAAAATTCTGCATAAGACCTTTTTTCATAAAGTTTCCTTAACATTTAAGGTTAAAAAGAAGACCTTTCTACATAAAACAAATAACCAAGAGTACTTTTTTTTTAACCGGATCAAAAATAGTTATCATCTGTAGAAATGACATGCGAAAAACCAAAAGCAGATGATTTTCATCTCGAAAACCGTGGTACTTTTACTGAACTGAAATTCCAGCATATAGTAGGGCCTGATCTGACCTATCGACAGTTGCAGAATTATCCATTCATAACAGGACACCCTGTATCTATATATACACAGAGAGAGAGAGAGAGAGAGAGAGAGAGAGAGAGAGAAGGAGAGGAGAAAAATCGAAAGATGAGAAAGAGCCAAGTGTGTCCGCGACTATAGCGCCGCAGGTTTCACGCTCCACGCGCACCCTCATTATTCAGTGCAGTCTTTCTCGCCGACTATATGCATCTATGGGCCTATATATATATATATACACATATATACATAAATTTACGTTGCTTTGCGCCAACCATCTTTTTTATCTCCTAGCATCGTACATTTTCTTTTATCTTCCCATATACATCTTTCATTTCGATTTCCACGTACACACACCCACGAACTCGGACTCACGCACGATCCCGCGTGCTTCGGCGATGCAATGGTTATTGCTGTGCTGTCTCTGCAGCGCCCAATTTTCGGCTTCTCGATAGTATGTAATATATATTGTGCATCGATGTTTACGGATCACAGCTAACGAATAGTTGCATTTATTCGATGGCTGGTGCTTTAATCGGTTGATGGCACTGTAGTAATAGTGTGTAAAAAAAATAAAAAAACAAATCTCAATGTGCACGAGACCCGCTATGGCACAGATCCCAAAAAAAAAAATTGCGCGATAAATGTTCAAAGGACGGAAATTCAAAAGACGCCATCGGAAAAATGATTTTTTCTTGCGTATTATTATGATGAAAAAGGTAGGACAAGATTGATGAATAAACGCGCTCGTGGTTCGATCAATAGCCATATATGGCTATTGATTGAACCACGAGCTATGTTCAATTATATGTGAAGTTTTCAGACCAATTGATCGGATAGCTTTTTTGGAATCATGTCCGCCAGGTAAAATGAACTGGTTTTGAAAAAAAAAACGTGGTTACAGTTGTTCGTATGGAACTTTTTTTTATAAAAAGTACTTACGCCTACGGAAGGAAGGTCGACTCCGAGGTCTATTGGCAATATCGCGAATTTATCGCAAAAAAAATTGAGGACATTATCAAAAGTATATACTTTCAAGGCAATGAGAAAAAATGGGTATATCTTTATGGCATTAGGACAATGGACAATATTTTCATGGCAACGAAAGTGAATCATTTTTCTCAACCCGAGAATGTTAAAAGTCCCCTTAAAGCATTCCTTTCACAGAGGGCCGTAGTTTGTGGGGGCACAAGCAGGGTCCTCCTGAATCATCGGTAAATTACAGTGGCGCTTAATATAAAGTAAGTTACAATGAATTATTGTACCCAAGGATGAACTGGAATAAAAAAATTTGGCGCAAATTTGGTAGATTTAGACATTTTTACAAGCATTCGTGTAACTTGCCTCGTTCGTATGTCTTTCCGGTTCAAAATTTGTAATCCATTTTTCAAGCACTTGCTGCCATCCGATTGAGCTGAAATTTGGCATGCCTATGTAATTTCGGTGACAATGCAGTAATATGGTCCATTTAGCCACAAAATAAATATGTAAATAATATGTAGCATGTGAATATCCAAAGTGAAGTAAATTCAATATTAAACAGATGAATACGCACAAATGAAGGTATTCAAGACAGACAATTAAACATATTCTAATGCTAATAAGTACAAAATCTAAATAATCAACGAAAAAAAGCTTTTTAAAAACAAGCATTCATTTATAAACTATCGCACCAAAAAGTAAAAAATAATATTTAGTGTATAAAGTAAAATAGCAAAGGTACAGAAGAACTCCATCTTTGGTCACTCATCAAAGGCGCAGGCTTCAATTAATAAAACTTACATAAACATAGAACTTTAAAAAATGTAAATATTTTCTTAAAAGCTTGCAGCGTGAAACGTCATTACACTTAAAATAAACCCTCAAGCTCTTAAGAAGATATTTAAACTCTTTGAAGTTCTATGTTTGTGTAAGTTTTATTAAGTACGTACGGCCTGCGCCTTCGGACAATGACGAAGGAAGGGGTTCTTCTATAGCTTTACTATTTAACGTCTTACGCTAAAGATTATTTTTTACTTTTCGGTTCAATAGTTTATAAATAAAAGCTTGTTTTTCAAAAAAATGTTACGCTTTCTCTGAAAAGTCACGGCTACAAAAATTCGTCCACTAGTCACATTTTTCCAAGTTTTATTACTAATATTTTCTTCAAACATTCCTTTTACTAATATAATAGTATTCACTAATAGAATATTTTACACCCGTGAGCAGTTTATATCAGACATCCAGAGTTATTTAGTGTATAAACAATTAAACAGAAGTATGACCGGCCGTCCATAAATTACGTCATTTTAAAGTAGGGGAACGACAGGATGATTTGGGAAGGGGGGCTAAAAATCAGCAAAAATCGATGACGTAAAATATAGACGGCCTCCAGCGTGTCATTTCCACAAAGTGCCGTATTAACGGAACCATTTTAAGAGTCGTTATTTTTCGTTAGAAGTTCGATAACTTGGCTTGAAATTTTATCCTTATACTTGGATATATTTTCCTTCAATCAAAAATGAAAATCAGTTAACTGTCAAGTATTCCGGTTCGCGAAAAGAATATCTTAATTGCGAATTATCGAGTATAGAATGTCATACGTATACATATGCGGACGTCGATTGCCGATATTATTAATCCAAACGTTTATACATATCTGACTCGCCACGGATTACAAATTAATGGCACAATCTGTCATAATGAACCGGTTGCAGCAAAATCCAGGCGCCGATAGCGCTGTGCATCGTGGCTGTTTTCGTCTTCGTCGTCTATCTGCTCGGTGGAGAAGGAACTTTATTCGCCCCGTCAGCCTGCGAGAACGAGGCGAGTTAGGGGAAAGAAAAAACCAAAGGGGAACCGAAAGGCGACACTGGGGACGAGAGAGGGAGAGAGCGAGAGAAATCAAGGGGGGCAGAGACGTATTACATTGATCGATCGATCGAGAATCCGCGAGGCAGCAGCACCAAACACGCGAACCTCTTCACGTGTATGCTTCGATCGATTCCTGACAAATGGATCCTCCCCGCTCGTGTGCACGCCGTCTGTGATTTTTGCAGCGTGACGCTCGCCGCGCTGTCCCCCCGGGGCAAATAAAACTCGATTATTGTATTTACGTACACGCGCGCGTGTATATACGGCAACACAACTTTTCTCGTAATACCGCTATATGCAATACCAATCGACAATACCTTCACCCCTCAGCACCCGTACCGTCGCCGTACATTTAAACGCGGACGAATAAATGAAACATTTCGTTCTATACTGCGTGCATCGCCTGAATTGCTGAGGAATCTTCAAGGCCGAATCGATGTCGTTGAACCCCGCGGGAAGTATATACAGGGTGTCCCATTTTAATCTTGCACCTGAATTTTCTCGAAAAATATTGCTCGGACGAACTATTGTGTGGAACAAAACTTCTAGGGATTGAAGGGGGACGTTCGAAAAAAATTTATTTGAGGAGCCAAAATTCAAAATGGCGGTGTTACAAAGGCTGACATGTTTTTTTCAAACGGAAACATAACTTTTTTTATTGCCAAAAAATTTGTCAGCTGAAAACTAAAAACTTTTGTTGAAAAAATTTTTTGATAAAGATCATAGTTTTCAAGTGAGAACATCATTTTCAATTATTTCAGATGTATCCAGGATTTGTGTGTGTGTGTGTGTTTGTGTGTGTGTGTGTGTGAGTGTGTGTAACACACACACACACACAAAACGGCCCTTCTCAGGGCCAGGAATGCTAGACAGATAACCTCCACGTGGTGTATTCTGGGTAACGCGAATGGTCTGCAACAGACTCAGCCATGCAACCTCCTACACTTTGGCTAACGCAAATGCCGGTGGTAGGGACAATTAGACTAAATGTCTCACGGCAAGTCGCTCAATGTTGTATTTTCGAATATATGACCACTTAAACAAAAAAAGAATCAAATTTTTTTGTTGAAAATTTTTGTTTTTTTTTGTTTTTTTGTTTTCAAATTTGGATGATATTTCATGAGAAAATTTTGGAGGAAAATCGATGAAAAATAGTTTTTTTTTCATTTTAATAGCGTTTGTACCATTTTCAGGCCCAAAACCGTGTTTCTTTAAATCCTTGACGAACTTTGATCACGATGGGTAGAAAAACACACACACACACACACACAAATCCTGGATACATCTGAAATAATTGAAAATGATGTTCTCACTTGAAAACTATGAACTTTATCAAAAAATTTTTTCAACAAAAGTTTTTAGTTTTCAGCTGACAAATTTTTTGGTAATGAAAAAAAGTTATGTTTCCGTTTGAAAAAAACATGTCAGCCTTTGTAACGCCGCCATTTTGAATTTTGGCTCCTCAAATAAATTTTTTTCAAACGTCCCCCTTCAATCCCTAGAAGTTTTGTTCCACACAATAGTTCGTCCGAGCAATATTTTTCGAGAAAATTCAGGTGAAAGATTCAAATGGGATACCCTGTATATGTAGTTACGGAACATCGACATCGTGGCTGTTGTAATACGAGTATATATACACGGTGTCCCAGAACTGAATGCGTTCCCTGAAATGGGAGTTTTGGGGTACAAATGGCTATATTTATGATTTTTTTTTGATACGTTTGTACTATAGATAGTGATATAAAAGTTGTGATATTTAAGGGAGACTTTGTCCTTGGAGTGCCATATTTCAGGTGTTTACATTTTATTTTTTTTTAAAGGAAACGAGTAAAGCCTTTTGAGTGCGGGTTTTTCTTGCTTTTATTCATGATATACAGAACGTTAAAAAAAAAAATTTTTTTTTAAAAAAGCAAAATGGCGGCCGTTGCAGCTCCGCGAAAACAAATCCTCAAATCGCGGAAGGTAAACGGCTGACATCACTGCCCCCTCTTTGTTGATCTGAAACACAAATTCAAAGCATATTATCAATCTGTGACCCTTTGGTCATGGAATGACGGATGGGTTTTTCGTTTAGTACAAATTTCGGAAAACGGCGGAAATTAAAAAAAAATCGAATTTTCGCGTTTTTTTCGCATAAAAAGATAAATAATAAATGCAAAAATGTATCTATCGAAAAAACGATCCGTCATACCGTGAAGACATATTTTCTGAGGATGCTCTCCAAATTTCAGGTCGATATGTTAATTACAGCGGTCAAGAGAATGTCAGCTATTTTTAAAAACGTGTTTTCGAGAAAAACGCGTTTAAAGTTTTGTAATGTGTTTACACAAATGTGTTTATAATTACCGCTAATCGGCAATGGCTGGTCCATAGAGGCATCCCTCGTCTTCTTCTAGGTGCTCATGTTAAGCCGCTAACATCTCCCGCTGCTCAATCAAGGACAAAGTCTCCGTTAATAAATACACTCTCGGATCTTGTAAAAAGCTTTGCGAAAAAGTTGTGCAAGTAAAACTCGATACTACTAAATACACTTTCGAAATACATACATTTTTTTTTTTTTACTTATTTAAGTCACTATTTGTAGACGAAAATGGTAGTTAAAAAAATGTCCTAAAAAATGTGTAGGTCTGCGCTGTTGATGAAATCCCGGACATGGATCAGCCGAAACAAAAGAATCAAACGGTTTTAGATTCAGTATGTCAATGGATATAGCGCATGTCTCACGATTTTTGATATATGCAAAAATAACACAATGGCGGACATTTTTCGACAAAACAAAAAAATGTGTTTTTTTCACCATTTTGGCAAATAAAGTAAACATCAAAATTTTTAAAAATCTGGATATGCGCTATAGCGATAGTTGTAAAGGATATGTGGTTAAAATTTCATAAGGATCGGTTCAGTAGTTTCGAAGATTTGACCAACAAGTCGTCGAAAAACGTTGATTCGAGAAAAATGCGTTTAAAGCTTGTTTGGGTTACACTAATAGATTAAACATTTTTTTAAATGTATTTCGAAAGTGTATTTATTAAGTGCAACAACTTTTATATCAATATCGATAATAATAAGCCTATCGAAAAAATCATGAAGATAGCCTTTCTTAGCATCTAAAGTAAGAAGACCCTTCAAAGGCGGGCCAATCAGGTACGCCCGTCTTTAAACGTCAATACTTATTAAGGGGTTCATCTGAGACACACACATGCTTATATCAATCGACTCAGAATTTCATCCCCAACCCCCATTTCAAGGAACACATTCAGTTCTGGGACACCCTGTATACAGGGTGACAGTTATCACGTGGTCAAACTTTCTTGACGGCTTTGCGCGGCCATTTTGGAATGTTTGTAATGGATGAAAAAATATATAACGCCTATGTGAAAATCATAGTTTCCGCACTAAAAAAATAATATTTTGAAAACAAAAAAATAATTCATTTCTTCAATGATAATCGACGAGGATAACAATGCTTATCATAAATCCCGGAATTACGATAACTAATGATATGAGTGTAAAGAATAGCCAAATAATTTTATAAGGCCATAAACTAAAGCAGGTCATTCGTGGTTTTTGGACGCCTTGTCGCCATGTTGGGAAATATCAATATTCTAGGCAGGAAGACATTACCTGAATGTATTTCGCCAACAATCCGCCAGGTGGCTACGAGCGAAGCACTTCGCGTAAGCAAGGTACCATCATACGAGGATAAAAGTTCGTCCTGTGAGTTTTACCACGTACAGAAGTGCTATGATTACAGCAAGAACTTACGCTTATGATTTTGCGATACTCCGAAATAACCCTTTGCACTCTAGGCCTTTTTCGCTCGGATAGTGATCTGTATACGTTTTTCTGTCTCTTTGCCTATCAGGAAATGCGAGTAAACGTGTGTATACACTCATATACTACCTTAGCAAGTAGATAACCATCAAACAATATGTTGTTTGGGTTCTCGCACCCGTTCTCCGACCCGTTTCTGATGAGTTCCCCAGAAAGGGAACGGCGGATCCGGACCTACCCTTAGACCTATTACATTGCGAACCTATTCCAGGGTGGAAGGCCCGACCAGAGCCAGATATTATCTACACGGAGAGAATTTTTAAGTAATTTTTACTGTGAAATCACAGTAACTCGGTGACAAATGTGCAATTCTTCAGGTTTTTAGGAAATAAATTATAAATATTCATGGAAATGAATCAAAATTTACTTTTGCGTAACAGAAATTTAAAATATTTTCCAGAATTTTTACTGAAATTAATAGTAAAATTTCATGAAACGTAAAGATTACGACAATAAGTTAAAAAAGTGCTAATATAAATGAAATTTTTCAGTGGAACATTGAGAAATTTGCGTGTTTTCCATAAAAATTTAAAAAAGGAAGCCGAAATTTTCCGTGCGTCCACCGGAATTTTACGTTCTTTATAGTAAAATCAGTTAGGGCTAGGTCGCCTGACCGTATGCGTGAGCTCTGTGTGCGAGCGTGCGTATACGTGAACGCAAGCTGTAGAGTGGGCTTGTGTATGACGCAGTATGACGAGCACGAACGACGCCGACCCGCGTTGCTTAGCAACAGCGGTACCGCGCATGCGCATTATAGTACGGAGCATGGGCCAAGAAAGCCTCGTGGTCTCGTGCAGTCTAACGTGTTCTACGCAGTTCTACGCAAGAAAACAAAGAAACGTGAAAAGAAACTTCGATAAAGGACGTCTACAATGGTACGGAAAGATGATATGCTAAAATAAGTAGCAATCAAGAACACAAATGTTCAGAAATACAGTATATAGAGTATTTATTTAATCATAGGGAATTAATTTTTCGCTAGGAATTTTAGAAATTTCAAGTGTGTCCAGGTTATTTTTACTGTAGAAACTTGGAATTTTTGAGGCAGCCCATTGTTAAAATTCTACATGAGAATGTGTCAGAATTTTTACTGAAAGAAATGTAAAAAATTATGCTACTTGCTTAATTTTTTACATGAATGAAAGCAAAATATTAAAAGCTAGTGTCACTTTTTGACTATGTGCACATTTGTCACCGGTTTCAAATTTTTAATGTAATTTTTACGGAGATTTCACCGTAAAAAATACTTAAAAATTCTCTCCGTGTAGGGAAACCAGATCAGGGGCAGTACTTTTTCGCTGCTCACATTTCTACATGGTCAACAGTTGGTAACAGTCAATCAGCTCCATGCATGAGCACAGGGCACTCTCCTCGTACTTCACCCCGGACGGCTAGACCCCGTAACAATAGTGTGTGTGTGTATGTATGTGTGTGTACGCACGCACTTGTAGTGCAATATTCACGAAAAAAATCCATCTGAAAATAGAGCTACAAACAATTGACACTTCGTCTGTAAACAAATTTCCGGTACCTTCCATCTATAAATCTGGGTATTTCAAGGCCTGCCGTCCTTTCACCCCTTAACACATTCCAAAATGTTTGAAAAAAAGCATGCTGGTACTCGAAACATTCAATTTAAAATGCTAATCATAAAATTATAGGAAAACAATTCTTTTTCATATATTTTTCATTAAATAAATGGAGCAACTAAGTAGGGAAGTAGTTTTGGCTCGGCCATGAAATACCCAGATTTACATGTGATGGGTTTATGAGGATAAAACAATCAGCATTGCACTCGCTCGGAATGAACGAATTAATAACCAACTGATCCCTTGCTGATAACATTAAGGGCATTTTTATCTTCGAAAAAACCGTTTACAGTTTATCGATAATCTTGAGGGTAGTTTTAATAACCTCCTGCTTCACGCGGCCTCGCTTTCGAGCTCTGCCGATCTACTAAAATGCCTTGATGAAGCCATATTCCTTCGCCTCTTCATCTTCCATACCACATTTGTATACAGTACCGGTCAAAAGTTTTCAATCACAAAATCATACTAAAATAATATAATTCATTTTATTTATTATTTTACGAACATATTATACTATACATCTCTAATAAACGGAATCACACTATTCTAATATTATTTGGCAATTATCCAAAGTGATCGAAAAGCTTGCAATTATTAAGAGTGATCGAGAACTTTCCACCAGCACTGGAAATATACGGAGAAAGGATATTTCGAGAACACTATGTAAGCCATTAGCCCATCTACTGCCACTTTCAGGACGATCCTCTAAACTTTTCGAAACCTATCGTAGTTTTTGCCTATATACAGGCCAATCGTTGCGATCCTTTATACATTAAAAATGCTTACACGGGCTTAAGTAATGTTGACTGTGAGACAATTCGATACTATGGGGACGATTCGCTGCTATGGGGATGGTCCGGTAAGTCGAATGTCCTCAAAATCACTCACCGCATATTTATATGCATAATGCAGAATTCAATACATAACACTGAAGAGTGCGAGTCGGTAGTTGGGGAGGCATGTAAAGGAGCTTGTGGTAATAGCCAACGGGGCAATTGTGCACGTTGCGTGGTTGCGTTTCGACGAGGTGCGATGCACTTTTGCAGCTATGTCATGCAGATCGTATGTATTCAGAAGCGTACATTTATTGGACGTCGAAGCACTACCGGTCCCTCTGGAATGTTTCGTGCTTAACCAGACATCATCGAGCAACGTTCCTACACCTACGGAGGGCGAGAGGGGGGTGGTGAACTCTCAAATTCGTGAACGGTGCGAGCTCCGCTATAACGCATATATTACATCACAGAAATATATATATATATATATATATATATACTCGAGCGATCTCGAAGTTCGCGAGAAACGAGAGTACGTGAGAGATTCGGAGAGCGCGCGTATATTTACCACTCTCCCAGTGAGCAAAAGCCCGCGTGGCGGTTCAGGCTCACCGAGGAGTGTAATTATCGTAATAAAACACATAGTAGCAACTTTTCCACTATATTCGTACGGTACTGTAACACCGCACGCACGTGGTTCGACCTCTACTCTCAATAGTGAAAAAAAGAAAGAAAAGTGTGTGTGTGTGTTTGTTTGTTTGTTTGTTTGTTTGTTTGTTTGTTCGTTTGTTTGTTTGTTTGTTTGTTTGTTTGTTTGTTTGTTTGTTTGTTTGTTTGTTTGTTTGTTTGTTTGTTTGTTTGTTTGTTTGTTTGTTTGTTTGTTTGTCTGTCTGTCTGTCTGTTTGTTTGTTTGTTTGTTTGTTTGTTTGTAGGTAGGACTTCGGTAGGACCGAAATTTCTAATTAAATACCGTGAAACAGGGTTAAATTGACCTTGAGGGTAACTTTGACCATTTTTGGGGCTACCAAGAGCCAGGGGCGGATTTGATCCGTTGGTCGCCCTAGGCATATGAAACATCGCCGCCCCCTACTCGCTGTAGAGCACGAAAAACTCAATGAAGTATAGGAATAAAATTAACATAAAAAACAACGAGTCAGTAAATGATAAAATTATATCAATCAGTATTTCGCAGATACTATACAATGAATCGTTATTTACAAATTGTCTTTTGTCTGGCTTTCTGAGCAGCGAAATTTTTTATCAAATCATCACAATCCAAAGACCGTAGCAACTGTCATTCGATGCAGAGGATAGCCAGAGCATTCAACCTGTCCTCGTTCATTTTCGAGCGCAAATAATTTTTCTTTTTTGTGATTGTGTACCTACTCATCAGGGCCGCTTGTTTTAGTATAATTTTTACTGAATATCGCCTACGCGAAGGAGCGAGAGGCGAAAGGCGCGATTACTAAAAAAAAAATCCCAAGTTTTGCCGCCCCCTAAATTTTGCCGCCCTAGGCCCGGGCCTACTCGGCCTATCGGTAAATCGGCCCCTGCCAAGAGCCCCAAAATACGGTTTAGACGTGTGTGCATTTAAATGTGTTTAAATTTGTTGCTCAAGTTTATTATAATATTGCTAAAGTTGATTGTAATGTTGCTCAAGTCGATTTTGATCTCAATGGTAAGTATAAGACTTGATTGAAGACTTGAGTAGGTACTAGATATTTTTATTTAACATGTTTCCTTAATAAAGACGACAATTTGATTGTAAAAAATCGTTGTTTTTCATTTAATTCCTACATACATTTTTTTACCAACATGATGTCAAAGTAAGCTTTGATCTTTGACATAAGTTGCATTTCAATGCCTTGTCAAAGAAACCCCACACGCAAGGTTACTTTGGCACTTTAAAATAATATATATAATATTCTGAGGGGGATTGACTTTCGTATACATTTGAGGGGCACATTGTTCGAAGTAACCCCATTTTATGCTGGTCAACAAACGGTCCTATATAGATCGATGAAACTTGTGACAGTCTTTAAAATAGTTAATGAAAATAGCGAATGCAAATATCTCAAAATTTATTTATAGCGAAAATAAATTAAGATTTAACGAATAATGAGAAGTATATTGTTCATTTACGAGTACAAACACACCGAACAAATCGAAACGTCAAATCGTCGAATAATTCGAACAATTTAACCATCGTCGTTTCGAGATGATAATTCTGTAATTTCAAAATCTTCGCTGTTCTACAAATTGGCCATTCGAAGTTTTGACGTTTTTAAGTGTCTTGAATATAAAAGACCACCAAACGGAGAAAGCCACTCCATGCCTTTTATTTGACATCGTTTTTCGATATCCATCATCGAATAATTCACCCGCGCGAAATTCTCTCCAGTAATAAATAATATACATGTTTCTCGTAGTAAATACTCACGGCGGAGCATCTTCAAAAAAATGAAAAATCACAACTACGAAAAGTAAAGACGTAAAAAAGAAAAAAGAGACGATAAAAATGTTTTTAAAAATTCAAGCTACGTGTGCAGGGACGTCTTGAATTCTCATGGTCGTTTGTGACTGCACCGTATGCGCGCGATGTATTCCCGCCGCGTGACTCGGCAAAAGGGCGTATGCAGAGACGCGGATACGAGCAAAAAATAGCCAAAGAGAGCAATCGCACACGAGAAATGAGAAAAGACCGACGCAATCTCAAGTTACATACATATATATATACAGGCTGATTCACCAGACGTTAGTCACTCGAAAACGCCTATGTTTATTGATTTTTTATGTCAAAATCAGGGACAAAATTGCACGGTTTGTCAATATCGACATTTTTCTACCCTCAGATCCTTTTTCAAGTATAGGTATCAACCTGATTTTAACATCACCTCCACTTTTTCAACGGGGAACCCCTTTTTTATTAGCCACATAAGTAGAACTTAACGACAAAACCAAAAACCTACAATATCACGACCTCGGGATGACCTTGAAAAACCAAGAAATACGTAAAACGGTAATGAAAGCAAGGCACAAAAGGCGGAAATCAGTGTTTCAGTGAATCTTGTTGTGTCCAAAACCACTGTCTCTTTGCTCCCATTGCTTCAATTGCCGTTCCGCAAATTTTTCGGTATATCAAGGTCATACCAAGGTCATGATATTTTAGGTCATTAGTTTTGTTTTTTTGTGTTCTACATTTCCGGCCAACAACAAAAAACGGGATTGCCGTTTGAGAAAATGAAGGTGACCTTGAAATCAGGTTGATATGTCAACTTGAAAAAAATCTAAGGCTACCAAAGTGTAGAACCAGTCAAATTTAGTCTCTGACTTTTTCGTCTGTAATCAATATTTTTAGGAATTTTCGAGTTACTAAGATCTAGTGAATCACCCTGTATGTGTTTATATATATATATGTAAGAGAGCGAGTCAAGAGGATCATTAACTCGATGAGAGACACGTACGAGAGCGCACGGATAAAATATATATATGTATATATACCGGGTGTGCCATTTTAATCTTATATCTGATTTATCTCGACAAATACTGCTCCGAACAAGTATTGAGTACAATGAAACTTTTAGGATTTAGGTTAAGATGGCCGGCATGTTTTTTTTACAATGGGATCGTGAATTTTTCACCAAAAAATATGTCATGCCAAAACCAACAACGTTTGTAGGACAATTTTTTTGAAAACGTTCATAATTTTTAGGTTAGAATACAATTTTTCACTATTTTAGCGCTATTCAGAATGTACCACGAGCAAGTAAAGTCTTCAACATCCCTAGTGCAAGTGTGCATGTCAGGTTGTTTAGGTTTGCTTGGGTTTGTTCGATGACCCAAACAAACCCAAACAAAGTCACACCCACGTACATAGCCACACTTACACTAGGGACGTTAAAGACTTAACCTCCGCGTGGTGCATGTTGGATAGCGCTGAAATAATCGAAAATGGTATTCAAGCTTAAAAATTATAAACGTTATGAAAAAAAAATTTCCTACAAAAGTTGTTGATTTTGGCCTGACACATTTTTGGTGAAAAAATGCATGATCCCATGAAAAAAAAAGCATGTAGGCCATCTTAACGTCGCCATTTTGAATTTTGGACCAAGATTCTTTTTTTGAACGTTCCTCTTCGAACCCTAAAAGTTTGGTTGCAGTAGATACTTGATCGGAGCAGTATTTTTCGCGATAAGCCAGGTGTTAAATTAGAATGGTACACCCTGTATATATTCATATCGCGCATGCGATAGAGAGGCCAAATGCGTTTTGATACTGCGGATCTTGAAACGAGAGTGCGCGAGTGTACTCGAAATGGCTGAATCAACTCGACGAGAGTGGAATGCACGAGGAAGCAAAAGGACGAAAACTCGTTACACTTGTAGACGCATGTGTATCTATAGGATCAATGATAAAAGTGGTCGTTGAGGGGCTCGACATGGAGTGCAAACTCGAGAAGGAGCCGCAGAGTGCCCTACGTATGTACAGCTTTACCGCATAATAGATATTATGCACGAGATCCACAAGGATCATGCACCAACGAGCACTTTGATGCACATACACGTGTGTATTTATCTATAGTCACTTTCGAGTCTCGACCACGCCGTCGTACACGTGGGCTTCGATACGCCCATACGTGTACGCGTATTCATCACGAGAACCCGTTTCACAAGAAACGGAAGTCTGGAGAAGTTCCAATCGAAGATGAGCCGTTGCATTATCGTTCTCGTCGGTACATCCGGGATGTGATGGGATTGCACGTTGGACCACGGAAAAATCGTTTCAGCGGTAGATTCCTGATGTACGGTGGCAAAAGAAATCGACGAGGTTTTGGGTTATCAACGGCGAGTGGGTGCCGTAAAACGGGGTTACATTGACATCAAGGGTAATTTTGACAGTTTTACGGGCTACTTTAACAAAACGCCAAAATAAGGCTTCAGTGTGTGCACAGCGAGGTTGCGTGACCTTCTGTGGCGGGCGGCGGGTGCGAGGAATAAACTTAAACAACAATTTGTTATTCAATCATTATAATGTTACTAAAGTTGATTGTAATGTTGCTCAAGTTGATTTTGATGCCAATGATGATTATAAGACTGATTGAGGGCCTATAATAGTACCCTAGGTCCTTGATATTTTTATATAAATGCTTTATTAAGGGAGGGCACCACTGCCCATTTTCGGCCGCTTTGTTTGGAATTTTTGTTTCAAGGAGAGGAATAATATACATGGTCAAAAGAACTTTTAGTTTTTATTAGGTATATTAGGTATATAGCACTACTGGTTTTCAGCCAACCCTCCTCGTGGCACGTAGTAGAACTGTCGTAAATTTAATCGTGGAACTAACAGCGAAATATTTTCGTTAATTATATTAGTTTTAGCAGTCAAGAACGGGAGACAAATTTAAAAATGATGAAAAAAAAGTAGAATAGAGTTTGAAAAAAGTTCGTTTTTTCGGCCATCATTTTCATATAAATAATAAAGTAACCTACAAAAATGTCCAAAACCTGTTCGACTTAACCCCATCTTACGGTAACGTTCAATCAAATAATCAGCGCACCTCGTGATCACTGCTAATCCGCGATTGTCCTAGTCCAAGTTGATCTTTTCCGGTTTCGTGCGTTTCCGGTATGAGTATAAATCGGTTGTTTGGTGCTGGACGATGCTCTATTCCTTCGGGGCGTTTCTGCAAATTAACTTCCGGGTAGCTGTAGCCGTGAGTGGGTGTCCGTTGAAGTGTCATTTGGACCGATCGTTGGAACGATTCGCGAATGCATTCTCAGCGCTCGGAAAATTGAATTCTGCTGAGGCTGGTAGTGGAGGAATGATTATTCGGTTTATCTCGATGGATTCGGCCGCGGTGTCATTTTCATCGTCGTCCGCGCCATATTCGTCAAAATTGCCGATGCTCAAAATCGATCCACCGGGCTGATTCGATCTCACGATCTTCCTTCCGATCCTTCGAGCTCCGAAGACTTCCGGTCTCGACGCTGCTCCCTTCGAGCCATGCCCGATGGTCGGCCCACCGTGACACACGTCGAGATCGTTTCGACCTCTCGATCTTCCGCGATCGAACGGACTCGAGGAACTTCCGCCAAACTCCTCGAACGCCAGCCAAAGCTCGCCTATCTTGTCGTTCATTCGCTTGGCAACCTCGCGACGTTGGATCTTCAATTCCGCCCTGACTATCTGCTCCGTACGTCGTAAATCCTTCGAGCTACTCTCCCGCAAACGCTTCAACAAATTTTCCTCCATCTGCACCAGCGCTTCCGCACCGAGGAACGAATTGCTTCGCTTTATTCCCCCGCATCCAGCCCCGTTGTTCCTTTCGCAATTAACCCGCGAATCGGCATTTTTCTCGCGCCCATCTTCGTACCTGACGAGATTGGGAGGATTTGCATTACTCCTGTTGATCGATTTCGATGAGTCTGCTATTTTTGCTCTTTCGTATCGAACGTTTTGACTCGCTTTCTCGTTGTGTAATAGAAATAGGGTAAGGTGGTATAGGAATATGCACCTAAGCGTCAAAGCGGTGAAAAAAAGAAACAAATACATTTTACGAAACAGTTTTTGGTTTAATTGGAAGAATATCTAGCATTCTCGTTCAATTATGAGCGACGATTAGGGACCTTGATTTTTTTTTAATAACAAACTATTAAAAATAACTTTATTTTTAATAGTTTGTTGTTACTTTATTTTTAATAGTTTGTTATAATAATGTTTATTTAAAAAAACAAACTAGAACAACACAACGGGATTTGCAAACTGTTAGACAAACGGGCGTTTAAGAATACGCACGGTGGTCGATAAGAGTACGCAAACATCAATCGACACATAAATCGTAAATAAAGGTGAGTGCTATTGCTCTGTAACACTTCATGTGCGTCACCCTGTATAATATAGAAATATATGCTTCTTTGTATACTTGTTGGTTTTTTGTTATTAGTTTGCTTCAGCCGTACAGGGTTTTTCCCTTTTTACGTGTCCCAACCCGCCTCGACTTCGTTCTAGCTCACATTGCAAACACCCTCCCTCCACCGCCCATTCTATCCCGCCCCCCCTCCCGCCCGCCGTTATATCGCTTATTTCACAGCTTCCCGTCTACCGCCCATTCCACACTGCCCCCTCTCACTTTACTGCCACAAACAGACTCCCCCCTCTGTATCGTATTCACCATGACATGACAGCCGTGGGCATAGGGAAACTGCGGAAAACCTATACCGATACAGCCGGTCCCAAGTTCGGCTCCCAGTCATGGAACTAGTTGTCTTTAGCTGAGAAATATTGAAAAAAAACATTTCGCCGTTAAAGTGACGCGACTGGGATTCGAACCCGCGACCTCCCGATCCGCAGGCCAGCACGCTAACCACTAGACCAACGGACCGGGTTTTGTATAGTTGTAAAAAAACTGTTTATCAACAGTCGTATGAGAATACGTGCGTCCTGACACCTAAACACTAAGTATTCTTATACGACTTACACATTTTAAACAAACATGACTGTTACTGCCATTTATTGATGGGATGCGAAATTACTTTCATTTTGAACAATAACGTTTATACCGGAGTACGGAATTAATAGTTGTTTTTGAAGAAAGTAAATTGTGTTTCGTACTTTCAATGTTTTGAAAATGTCAAAAATAAATAAGAAATTGCAAACAAAACTTCAAACTTACCTGGCTTCTCTGTTTTGTTCCAATTTGGATTTTTTTTTGGTCAAAAACCCTTACGCTGTTCGGCGGTCTGAAGACAACGGAAGTTAGCGGAAGGAAGCAAACCGTTTCGTCAGTAGTGTGACTGCGTAAGCCTATACCACCTTACCCTAGAAATATCTTCTGACGAAAAAACAAAAATACACAATACGTTCGTACCAACTGCTCATTTCTTGACGAAGTTTTTTCAATCCGTCCTCGTGCAGTTTCACGATCTCGCCTCGCAATCGATCCTCCCACCTGTCTATCTGCTTGCACAACGCTGCGTACGATTTTGCGTTTCTTTTCTCGAGAGTCTCCAAGTGCGCTTGAATCTTCTCGTAGCACACTTTGGCGCTGGCCTTCTCTTTGTCCGCGCGCGATCTTTCGCGTCTCTCGATAAGTTCGAGCATACTTTTCGCGTCCTCGGTTTGCCACTCTTTCAAGCTAATCCTCAGGCCCTTGGCGATCTCCTGTTACATTTATGTCACAGTATTAGGACGTTGAATTAGTTCTCGCTGTTTTCCAACGGATGGCGTCACCAGAACTGCGCGCGTGTAGTTTAAGGGGTTACTCCCACTTGCGATTTTGAAAGAATCGATTTTTTTATTGCATTTTTTTGAAGTATAAGTATGTGAGAATATGTCCTGAAAATTTCAAGTCGATCCGAACAAAATTGACTGAGATATGAGCGTTGAAAGAGAAGAATCCGTGAATTGAAGAACTGAAATTGAAACTTTAAACGCGTTTTTCTCAAAATGGCATTTCTGAAGTCGGTGACCAAGATTACTCGAACACTAATGAACCGATCTTCTTGAAATTTTGCAGGCTTATTTAATACATAAAAATGTAGTCTTTAATCGTTCGATTTTTTTTTCGATAAAAAATGGCCCTTTTATAGCCAAAAAACGGCCGTTTTTTTCGTTAAAATCGAACCATTAACTTTGACTGTCCGCCGTTTTGTGAAAAATGAATATTTTTTGAAATCCTTCGATTAAAGACTAGTTTATACTTATATTTGACTAAATCCATCCGCATTTTTTTTTCAGATGATCCACTTCGCCGCAATGTTGGTCACCGCAAACCGTGTATATAAAAACATTATTTCATTGACGGCCATTTGCCACTAATCAATGTAATATTTTTCAATAAAAAAATTACTGAAAGTTCGTCAAGATGTGTTCTTTGAGATGGTATATTGATCGATTAAAAAAGTATTGTAGTCTTCTTTAAAAAAATTCATGAAAAAGGCCTTTTTTGCGCTACAAGTGGGGGTAACGCCTTAAATAGTTGAAAAAAACGGTTCAACCCGAAAAACGAAGTAGTTTCCATTTTTTTGCACGGATGTTTCGAACCGCCCTCGTATATTTTCCAAACGAGCGAAAAATCTTGCCTGACAATACAGATCGCTGATCCTCGATATTTCTTCGTTGAGTCTGAGTCTTTCGCGTTTCTGCCAATCCGCGAGGTAGCCCTTCAAGCCGTCGTTCAATTTCTTGATCCACAGCTCCAGATCGATCCTCAGACTTTCCCTCGCGACTTTTCTGTCCTCCTCGCAACGCCTCGCCAGCTTGCGGCCCCTCATTTTTTCCGCGCTCAGTTCCCTCCTGAGATCGAATATATCACGCTCGGATTTCACAATTCTCGTTTCGAGCGAGTCCAGGGTAGCGGCGATATCGGAAACGAATTTGTCGTCGCGCGTCGTTGACGACTCGGAAGGCTCGAAGGGACGAATCGAGCGAGACGGCGCGGACTTTGGTCGTCGATTCGTTTTCACTTTTTTCGACGATGATGAGAGGAAATTCTCGTCGCTTCTTTCCGCGTGTCCGGTGATGTTCTCAAGGTCGTCATTCTCGAGTACGTCCAGAGCAGGGGCATTGCCTTGGCGATCCTCGACGTAGTAATCGTCTTCGACGTCACCGGAAGTGCTCCCATCGGCTGACGAAGAGTCCTCCCCCTCCCCCTCTTCCTCCTCCTCCTGCCTCGCGTCGAGTTCCTCGTCGTCGTCCTCGGTGGTTCTCTCGTTGCTCGTCGTAGTCGCGGCGCTGCTGCTATCGCCGTTTTCATATTTGCCCACGTGACCGGAAGTATCCCTGGCCGTGAGAAATGGCGGGCTCCGTCCATCGTCATCCCGCGGCGTTTCTTCCGCCTCGTAATCGTCAGCCGAACCGACTCGATTGAGGTCGTAGGGATATTTACTCCTCGTGGAAAGGTCGTTCCCAATGTCATGGTAATTCGGCGCACCGTCGCCCGAAGAATCTCGAGAATCACTTTCTTCCTCTATCGGTGAGAGAGCCGATTTTTCCTTTTTTATCGTCGACTTGATCGGCGTCGATGGCCCTCTTGCCCCGGCCTTGTCACTCACTTCGCAACCTTCCGGCGAGTCTGCAAATGGTGCGGTTTCTCTTTTGGCTATATTCATTATTAAGGGGCCGGTCCACTTTGAAAATAATCAGATTTACATACTCAACACTTGTAGTAGTCCAATGCTCTCGGAAAAAATTACGCTTGTTGACCTAATTTTCGTGTAATATCAAGTTTAATTTGAACTTCCGGTATTGAATTTATTACCACTCGCAACAGCTGACTGTAGTCCTAACCTCATCTTACTCGTTCGAATTTCTACACATATTTCATTTTTAAGGCGTTACCCCCACTTGCGATTTTGAAAAAATCGATTTTTTTTATTGCATTTTTTTTAAGTATAAGCATCTGAGAATATGTCCTGAAAATTTCAAGTCGATCCGAACAAAATTGACTGAGATATGAGCGTTGAAAGAGAAGAATCCGTTCTTCATATAAACTGAAATCGAAACTTTAAACGCGTTTTTCTCAAAATGGCATTTCTGAAGTCGGTGACCAAGATTACTCGAACACTAATGAACCGATCTTCTTGAAATTTTGCAGGCTTATTTAATACATAAAAATGTAGTCTTTGATCGTTCGATTTTTTTTTTCGAAAAAAAATGGCCGTTTTATAGCCAAAAAACGGCCGTTTTTTTTCGTTAAAATCGAACCATTAACTTTGACTGTCCGCCATTTTGTGAAAAATGAATATTTTTTAAAATCCTTCGATTAAAGACTAGTTTATACTTATATTTGACTAAATCCATCCGCATTTTTTTTTCAGATGATCCACTTCGCCGCAATGTTGGTCACCGCAAACCGTGTATATAAAAACATTATTTCATTGACGGCCATTTGCCACTAAACAATGTAATATTTTTCAATAAAAAAATTACTGAAAGTTCTTCAAGATTTGTTCTTTAAGATGGTATATTGATCGATTGAAAAAGTTTTGTAGTTTTCTTTAAAAAAATTAATGAAAAAGGCCTTTTTTGCGCTACACGTGGGGGTAACGCCTTAACCCATTGCTCTAAGGAACTCCCTTTTTTCTCTCTGATAAAGCTGTTTCCTAACACTTCGAGGTATGTTCAAAATATATTATTGCCTATGTGCAACTTCATACATCAGATCGTATGTACATTGTATATATATACGAGAAACCACTCTGGAATGGTTTGAAACCGAACCAGAAAATAGCCCCGCACAGCTATGCTGTTCTTAAAACGAATTCGAGACTCAGCGGACAAGAAACGCGCAACTCACGAGGAAAAATCGTTTTTGCAAATCCGCATAAACGTGCACGTGTACACGTGTAGCAGTCTATAATTATAATACAACAACGTCCTCGCTCCCTGGTAAATCTCTAGTTACTTTTTGGGGCGAACTAATTTGTGATTCGTGCTAGAAGCAAAATGAACTGCTAGAAGCAAAATAAAACGTTTTTTTCCAAACGTCGATTTCATTCAAGCACCGCGATCTTCTCATTGAATCTCGCGATGAATGAACGAACGACCGAGATCGATATCGTTGCAATATCGCGCACGTGAAGATGGAAAATGAAGACAACACAATTAACCGAATATAAAGAAACACCCTCTCTCTCACACACACACACACACACACACTCACATTCTGTATATCGTGGTACCTTTTATACTCACCCATGACCCGCCGAGATTTCTAGGCCCTGGCTCGTTAACTTTTCGCTTCCACGTCTCGTATCCCGAATCGAATCTCCCTTACCCTTTCTTACGCTAAGGAATCTCTCTCTGTGCATCTCTCGCGGGGGCATCGACTTCCGCAAAGTTGCTTTTGCCTCGTTCCTTTTCCTTGGACTTTCCTCGTTTCTTTCGCTCTCCCTCTCTCTCGCACTCTTGCTCGCTTGCGAATCCTCGCGGGATTTTCTCTCGCGCGAAGAAGGAAGCGCCGAGACGCCAGGCGAGAGTGAGGCGAATCGTGTTTTCTCGTTGCTAAAGCGAGTTACTTTTATTGCGTAAAATAAAAAGTGGAAGAAAAAGAAGGAGAGAGAAATGAGAAGCGTGTGTGTGTGTGTGTGTGTGTGTGTGTGTGAGAGAGAGAGAGAGAGAGAGAGAGAGAGAGAGAGACGAGCAGAGAATCGAATGGCGAAGAAATAACCCGCAAGGGTCGAGATGCAAGAAGCTCTAATGTACCCGCGGGGAAATCCTCGTCCTCCCCGCAGTCCCTCGGCCCTGGCAAACTCGGACACGCTAAGGGCGACACTGTATCCCTCCGTTCATCCAGCTCTTTCTCCTTCACTCCGTCGCGGCGCAAAAAGACGCGCAATTTTGAATTTCGCTGACTTTGCACGGAAGTACGAGAGCGAAATCGCTCCGCGACGTATTGAGACGTCTTTCACGCGAATAAGCGAGAGTCTCGCACACCATAACCTCAAGGTATGTGACAACTCTCCGTCTCTCTCTCTCTCTGTCTTCCTTTCTCTCCCGCTCTCTCTCTCTCCCTCTCTTTCTTTCTCTTGAGTTTCTACTTTTGCCACGAATTTGACATGGTCAGCTGTTGGACTGTCACGGAGTGCCGCATCTTCGTCCTCTCGCGGGAGAGAAAAAAAGCACGCTCGGCTCACGTCATTTACCCTTTCTTGCTCAATCTCGCGTCGTGACGTTCGTGAAAAATGACGCATTACAGCATCGCCACCCGTATCGGGCCGCGTGAAGCTCGCCGCAAACGCCGCGCGATATTTTGTTTCGTGAGAAATCCGCCCGAGCAGCACCGAAGCCGAATATACGCACGAATTACATTGCCGCTCGCGTCGCGAGGGCAGCTCGCGTGAAGTAGCGAAGGGAAAGGGGGTGTCACTGCGGAAATGTTGACAAATAGTTCTGTTTCAATGTCGAAAGAATAGCAGGGTATAAGTTCAGTGGTAACTCGTGTTAGCTCATATCGATCGACTGGGAGGAATATCTGACGTGTGAGTGTAACCTGTGAAATGAATTTGTACCACGGTCTTGAAACGACGGTCGTATTTGATAGGCGGCGAGTGGGCCGTATATTGTACACGCTTTTCTTGCTTATCGCCGCCGCCGTGTGTCGTTGTGGTCGGGGGGACATGATGAGACAAACCTAAACCGACCGTAACACGACGTTCATTAGCTTCTACAGCTCTACTCGCTGTACACAACGAAGTGCCGTTGTTATCATTATTATAAAATCTTCAATTCCGCTCAATCAACAAGAATTAAATCAATGACATAAATAAAAAATTTATTTGTAAGTCAGATATATAAATTCACTTACGAAAATCCATTAAAATAATCAAATAACAAATTGGAAGAAGAATTAAATTATAAATTGCGGCCATACCGAAGTTTTTATTTAAAATGCTATATTGATAACGACAATGAAAAAAAATGTATCTTGTGATTACGATTCATAACTTTTCGTTTCCAAGTGCAAGCGGAACCATTCAGCTCAACTTGGGCAACTACCGTGATAAGGGCAATAAAATATGAATCACTTTTATCGTGGTCACTACAGTTCTGCGCACGCTTAATAAAAGTTAGGTTATCTTTTTGAGCATGTATGTATTTATTTGTAAATGCATGTAAATGCATGTTTTTGCATGTAAATACATACTTTTGTAATTTACTTTACGTGTACTGGATATTTCTTGCGAAAAAGAATGAAGAACATGTGAAACAAGAAGTTGCAGTCCGAAGCGCATGCGCTGTGTGCAAGACAGAAAGAGATTGCTGTCTCTTTCGCACACGATTTGCCGTCTCTTTCGCACAGAAGACCCCTTTTCCTGTACGCACCATGCGGCCGAAAATTGAAGCAAAAACTAGACTGACCCGTTGGATATACGGGGTTAGAGCGAAATGGCTATATCATAGTTAACCAGTTTTTGGTTCACATTATGAACTACTGAAATTGCAGCTCAGCTAATTCGGCTAGTGTAATATCTACTCGCTCGCAGATTGACGTCAATAGATATAGCTT
Organism: Ophion costatus; assembly: GCA_951751655.1. Lineage (NCBI taxonomy): Eukaryota > Metazoa > Arthropoda > Insecta > Hymenoptera > Ichneumonidae > Ophion > Ophion costatus. The sequence goes on along the minus strand of OX632360.1, from coordinate 13,982,465 downwards.
CGAGACTAGTGGTCTCGCGTTTCTCGCTTGGTACTATCCGACAGCTCAACATTGCACCCCCACAGCGCTCACTGTTTGTAGCTCAGCATTAAGGGGTAAGGCCACTGTAAATTTTTTGAAAAATCGATTTTTTTTATTGGCTTCAAAAATAGTTTAAACCCTCTAGAATAAGAAAAAAAAGGTCCTGTGCGAAAAAAAATTTGTTGTCCTTAGGAAATGAAGGTCGCCGCCAAGCGTGTCAAAACTTGCTCCGAAACGACTGCAATTATATCGGAGATGGCGATTCCAAAACTTTCAAAGGCATCGTGGATTCGAAGCCTTATGAAAATGTTGATGTTAAAAAAAAAGAGTGCATAGATCACGTGCAAAAAAGAATGGGCACTCGATTGAGAAACTTAAAAAAAGGAACAAAAGGTCTCGGGGGAAGAGGAAAACTCACTGCCAAATTGATTGACGAACTAAGCATTTATTACGGCTTAGCAATCCGTCGAAATTCCGATTCCATCAAAAATATGAAAAATGAGATCTGGGCGACCCTTTTTCACAAAATGTCAACGGATGAAAAGCCTCAGCACGAAAAATGTTCGGAGAATTGGTGCAGTTGGAAGAAAGCGAAAGCAGAAAATGCCTTGGATGCGTATCATCACAATCAGCCAATGAGTGAGGAGGTTTATCAAGCCATCAAACCCATCTACATGGAATTGAGCCGGGACGAGTTGCTGGAGCGTTGCTTGGGGGCCTATACTCAAAACAATAACGAAAGTTTCAACGCTACCGTTTGGAGTTTGGCCCCCAAATCATCCTCAAGCGGAAAAACTGTACTAGATATTGCGACGGATATCGCTGTTTGCAGATATCGCTGTGTACAGTTATATAATTTCTGCATCGAAGCCGACGCCAAACGCATCACGCACGCGGAGACATCTCTGAGCGACGCGGCCAAAAGTGCGCGCGCGCTCCAAAAATCAACCAGGAAAGACGAAGAAGACGAAAATTTGGCTATCGAAGGACAAATGTATGGTGCTGGGACTGCAGACTAACGGTAAAAATTTTTTTTAACTTCTTTTTTTAATTTTTTCCAATAAAAAACTATTTGCAAAACTTTAAACGCGTTTTTCTCGAAACATGGTTTTTCAAAATGGCACGCAGCATAACTCGAACAATTTTCATTTTTTTTACTTGAAATTTTAACCAGATGTGAACATTTACATTATCTTGAGAATGTCGATCGGAATTTTCAAGAACTTTATTTATTGATTTTTTATTAACAAAAAACTTGCCGTTTTTTTCGTCAAAAATCAATTTTTTTTTCAAACGCACGCCAAATCCACAAAAATTGATACTTTTTAAAATCCGATCGACATTCTCTAGCTATAGCCCTCTAGATTAATGGTTTTTTTTTTTTTTGTTCTAGATTCAAAAGTGCACCAGTGGTGCTGCGTGCCGCGGAGCCCTGGAAGCAAAACACGTCCCGGGAAGATAGCTGTGGAACCGCCATTTTGTTTTTTTTACTGTAAAAAAATTTTATAATAAAGTTTAATGTATGCCCGATAACACCATTAAAAGTTTTTTTTCAAATACCTTCAATTTCGGGAGCAAAAAATTAGTGAAAAAACCTTTTTTTTTGGGCCGTTACAGTGGCCTTACTCGTTAATAATTCCAGGTGTGTCCCCCAATCGCTAAATACTCCTTTGCTAGCTCACTGCCTTCTAGTCAGTAGCTCACCAATGACTATGACCACCGTTTGTAAATAGTTCACCAGCGCACTATCTACCAGTTAATCACGACTTTAGTTAGTCACGACGAACGTCTCATGAACGTTTAAACTCGTATGCCTTACATGATCTGTAGCACATGAAAAGATTCAACAGCGATCAAGTAATCAAGTAGGAGCTTCGTAGCGCCTCATCATTGCCCAACGTGCACTTTGAAGTTAGAGATTAATGCGCAAGATGAGAATGTGAATTATCACGGGCATACGTACTCTTCCGGTACGGAAAAAGGTGCGTTAGAGCGCGGGAGAAAATGTTCAATTGAATGTCGAGGTTAGGTGCAGAGGCAAGCAGCTGTGCGAATGCTTCAACCGAAAACGCACGTTGCAACGGGAGCGTCATGACTCTCGAGTCCGCGTACACTTGCCGGGGCAAGATCTGGCCAAATACAAGATTCGTCGTTGCCTAAGCGAGAGGGGTGGGGGGACAAGGATGAACGACAAGATTCCCGTGAATGCAGTGAGACTTTTGTGCACCGCTTTGAACGAGGAAACGAGGATAAGAGAGACGCGGAAGGAGAAGGCGAGAAAAGGAAGGAGAAAGGTAACACACCAACGGAGATGACTACGACGACGGACATGACTTCACCGAGCGTTGAGATTCACACGGTTATCGCAAACGCGCTCTCTTCTTGGGGACTTAGCGGTCCTCGCGTTGCCCTAGCGGTAGATGGACTGCCTCATTTGCATACGCGTGGTAACCTCCCTCACTCCATGCTCACCTCGTGCATACACGTATATATGATTTTATTCCATTAACCATACACGCGTACGAGAAACCGTTGATACACACGTATGCAGCCGGGTATACGACCAGGGTGCACATACGCGCGAATGCATCGTGATGACGTGCGCGCACCAACTATCATTGAGAATTCTACGAGGAGAGTATAGAAGAGGACAATGCCACCTTTTGCTACCTCTCGAGTCAATATGTGTTACATATATTACGCAGCTCGGGATTACCGTGTAATTCGTGGAGCTGCATCATCATCTCTTCCCAACCGGTCTTTCAATCCTGTTGGCACAACAGTATGGAAAAGATCCGCTCACTGACGACAGAACCGTTCGGAGAAGGATAGCCTTGCTCTCGGATAGTAAAACTTCAGCGTAAAATGCAAAATGATTTATCATCCCTTGGATCAGCTTTACGAGAAAGTCGAGAAAGTCATTTTTCGCGATAAACCTTCTTTAGTTTTCAACGTAGTCTCCTTTTAGGCCTATACGTTTCGTTCAACGCTGCTTCAGATTGCTGGTCACTTTCGAACAATAGGACTGGTCTAACTTTTCAGAATAGGCGTTCGCTTCCGCAATCACCTCCACGTTTCAATCAAATGTCCTTGTCACTAGCCGTTTGTTCATATTTGGGAACTGGAAGACGCGGAACGAGTTGAAACCTAATTTACATGCGATACAATTTTGCAGTGACAACTCTAGAGAATCCTAGAGACATCCAAACTCAAAGACAAACGCTAGAGACATCCATCAATTTTGCGGTGGCAACTCTAGAGAAGCAAGCTGGTGCGTTTTTGGAGATCAATCGTCTTGCTCGGTTAAGGGGCTGCATCTACCTTGAGCCCCGAAAGGAATCGCCAAATTCCGGATTTTTTTACTGGGAAAGGGTTGGTGAAAAGTATGGCAAGACACATTTGGAGTAAATAAAATCCTTTTTAATTATTCCGTCTACTGCTGAGATTTTTTTTAAGGTTTCATGTTTTACTTTGTGGTGATGTTAGTTTGTAAAAATAATGGTTACTTTTGTATCTCTTGAATAATTTATGAACGATGCTTTGTTATAACCTCGAGATTACGCATGTATTGTTTTTACTTGTTTACATTTTAGATGTGGCCATCTCTCCCGGGAGATTAGGCGAAATGGCCACGTACAGTTGGCGTATGATGGCTGTAGTGTTAGTTGTAATGTATTCAAGTAATTCAGTTTTTCGACATTTGGTTTAGCTGCCTAATAAGTACAAGAGAAAAGGAATTGCTCTACGAGGGAACTGGACCCAAGAATCATTAAGGGTTTACACCCACTTGCGACTTTGAAAAAGTCGATTTTTTTATTGCATTTTTTTGAAGTATAAGTATCTGAGAATATGTCCTGAAAATTTCAAGTCGATCCGAACAAAATTGACTGAGATATGAGCGTTGAAAGAGAAGAATCCGTGAATTGAAGAACTGAAATTGAAACTTTAAACGCGTTTTTTTCAAAATGGCATTTCTGAAGTCGGTGACCAAGATTACTCGAACACTAATGAACCGATCTTCTTGAAATTTTGCAGGCTTATTTAATACATAAAAATGTAGTCTTTAATCGTTCGATTTTTTTTTTTCGAAAAAAAAAAATGGCCGTTTTATAGCCAAAAAACGGCCGTTTTTTCGTTAAAATCGAACCGTTAACTTTGACTGTCCGCCATTTTGTGAAAAATGAATATTTTTCAAAATCCTTCGATTAAAGACTAGTTTATACTTATATTTGACTAAATCCATCCGCATTTTTTTTTTTCAGATGATCCACTTCGCCGCAATGTTGGTCACTGCAAACCGTGTATATAAAAACATTATTTCATTGACCACTAAATTTCAATTGACCACAAAAAATAAACCAATTTCATTTGCCACTAAGCAATGTAAAATTTTTCAATAAAAAAATTACGGAAAGTTCTTCAAGATGTGTTCTTTAGGATGGTATATTGATCGATTAAAAAAGTTTTGTAGTTTTCTTTAAAAAAATTCATGAAAAAGGCCTTTTTTTGCGCTACAAGTGGGGGTAACGCGTTAAAAGCAGCTATAAGTGATGTAAAAAATGATGAATTGTCGGTTCGTGCGAAAGTAGTAGAAAGTAGAAAGACCTTAGAAAGATGATACAAGAACAATGACAAAAAATGTTGCGGAGAAAATTATTATGAAACTCGTCTCATCGAAGACTGGCTTCAGTGGATAGTGTGCCAATCTTTGGGTACATAAAAATTATTCTGATTTCGATGATTTGGGTTCTAGATGTGGTCGAAAGAAGACAAAATTAAGAATAACATCATAAAGCCAAAGAGAAAACCGAGAGCATACTGCTTGGTACCTGGTCATTTCGCCTCTACTCCTATGACCATCACACCCATATACTCCGGGAGAGAAAACCAATCGTGATCCTTAAAAAAATAGTAATTGCAAGGTTGATCTGATAGGAGTTTATTTTAATTTCGTAGATTATCTTAAAGTTAAATGTTCAAAGCTTAATTACAAATGACGATAAGTCAAGACACGACTGTACTTCTATTTTGACGAATCCTTGAAAAAACTGGGGCCAGCTACCCCGGACTTACCCTATACGATAACCTACTGCAGCTCGAGTCCAAACTCAAGGCTGGTCAGGTATGTCTGCATCGAGTCCACCTCAAATGGCCGTCACTGTCACTTGGTCCTCGTTTTCCCGTTATATTTCTTCAGCGTTTAGATAATCTCTTTGATCGGACGAGTCTCCGGGCAGGTGCAGGCTGCACGATGTCTCATAACATTTCGCAATACCGCGTTGTTTACAGTTCGAAGTATCGAATGGCAAGGCCGAGCACGATAATCTCGCGGGCAATTGATTTCACGGTGTCACGCAGACGACGATGCCGTTCATGGTTCCGCAATATACGAGAGATCGAAGATCCATCCGTTAAGATGTTGGAAGAGGAACATTTGCTCTCAGCGACGAGGATATCGCGGGAAAAGCAACGAATAACGTAAAGGCAGAAGACGGCGATGAGGCCGTGGGATTTGTATTTTCGTTGAGATCAAGGAAAGACGTTTTTAATTTAAATGAGCAGTCACGGTTTGTGAGTCTTGTCCGTTATTGGTATTGATGATCCGTGCCATCATGTCAGAAGCGTATCGATGCTGATGCAACGATTAACCAAAGTCCTTGCGAGGTAACACGCGTTTTGACCCGACGACAAAATATCCGACGACAGAATATCGGCAGGACAAAATATCCTCATGAGAGAACATCCGCAAGACACAATATCTGCCGATATTATATCCGCTGTCGGTAATTAACTGTTGAGGTGTTTGTTTGGCGTTTTGTTTGGTATTTTTGGTGTTTTGTTTGCGTTTGTTGGGTGTTTTGTTTGCGTTTGTTTGGTGTTTTGTTTGCGTTCGTTTGAGTTGGTTGCCAATCTTATATCCGCTGCCGGTAATGAAATGTTTAGATGATTGTTTGGTTTTTTCGGTGTTGTTTTGATGTTTTTGGTGTTGTTTGGTGTTTTGTTTGGGTCTGTTCGGGTTGGTTGCCGATATTATATCCGCTGTCGGTAATTAAATGTTGAAGTGTTTGTTTGGTGTTTTGTTTGCGTTTGTTTGGTGTATTGTTTGCGTTTGTTTGAGTTGGTTGCCAATCTTACATCCGCTGTCGGTAATTAAATGTTGAGGTGTTTGTTTGGTGTTTTGGTTTGCGTTTGTTTGGTGTTTTGTTTGGGTTTGTTTGAGTTAGTTGCCAATCTTATATCCGCTGTCGGTAATTAAATGTTGAGGTGTTTGTTTGGTGTTTTTGGTGTTGTTTTGGTGTTTTGTTTGGGTTTGTTCAGGTTGGTTGCCGATATTATATCCGCTGTCGGTAATTAAATGTTGAGGTGTTTGTTTGGGTTCGTTTGGTGTTTTGTTTGCGTTTGTTTGGTGTTTTGTTCGCGTTTGTTTAAGCTGGTTGCCAATCTTATATCCGCTGTCGGTAATTAAATGTTGAGGTGTTTGTTTGGTGTTTTTGGTGTTGTTTTGATGTTTTTGGTGTTGTTTGGTGTTTTGTTTGGGTTTGTTCGGGTTGGTTGCCGATATTATATCCGCTGTCGGTAATTAAATGTTAAGGTGTTTGTTTGGGTTTGTTTGGTGTTTTTGGTGTTGTTTGGTGTTTTGTTTGTTTTTGGTGTTTGGTGTTTTGGCACGCAGAACACTGAAGGTTTTGTGCCGGACGAGCTTTAGGATTTTGTCTCGCGGATGTTTTGTCATGAGGATATATTGTCTTCCGGATATTTTGTCGTCGGGTCAGATGTCGCATAGCTCCTTGCGAGCATCCACAATCGGTATTGGCGTCCGAAAAGGGTGACTAAGGGCAAGACGAAGGTGAAGGGTTTAATGAATCGTAAAGCCGAGCTACCAAACAGTGTGTGCGGTCACAGTGCTCCGGTTGGAGTTTGAAGGACGGCGGGGAGGTGAATGAGTGTGAAAATATCAACTGTGGCGGAAGCACGCCTCTCGAGTCAAAAAACAATACCGATTTTTTGACAAAACGATCTAATTTTTGGTCAAGCTTGCCATCGTTTCAATTCATTTGAGTTGCTTATATTGATCAGAGACAGGTAAGTAACACAATGAAAGTACTATTTATTAAGGGGAAATATACCTTTGTGAGGGCAAAATCAAGGGTCATTTTTAACTATTTAAGAAAAACAAAACAATATTTTTAAATTCGATTTTTGTACACGTTAGTACAAGTCTTAAAGTGAAAGCATTTTTTGGTTTAAATTATTTTTAAACAAAATGGCTTTAAACGCATTTTTCTCGAAACTATGTTTTTAGTCACGGGCGTATGCGTAGCGCCTCGAGTTTTCAACCGATTGACTTGGAATTTTAACTGCAGCTTCTTGACAATATTTTCTAGTCCAGTACGTGTAGGATTTTTTATCGATAAGTTGAAGTTTGGAAAATTTTATGATCGATATTCGACCGATTTTTTTACCAAATTTCATTTTTATTGTTATGTTAACGCCGTTTTTCTTTAGATCAATATTTTGAAAAACCCCTACGTACTTGACCAGTTTTTTTTATATCTACTTTCAAAATATTTTTCGTTTTTTGTTCTAGCTTGAAAATTATGACCTGTGTGAATACGCCCGCAGAAGACTATGAAAAAAAGCAATTTTCTTTCATCGACTACTGCACCGCCATTTTGTTTCAAAATAATTTGAAAATAAAATTCTTTAACTTTAAGAATTGTTTCGTTTTTTTTTAAAATAAATTGTCAAAAATTACCCTTGGTTTTGCCCTCACGAAGGTATATTCCCCCTTAAGGCAGTCGTCTGTAGTAGAGGCCTAAAAAGGTGATTTTTTTATAAAGAAAGAAACAACGGACCGTCTTGAAAAATGTGTTGAACTTTAACAGACGTTTGAAGAGTATAAGATAATGTTTATTAACTAATTGTCGCAAAATGGCAGAGTATTAAATTGACCATAGAACCGCCTCGCCGCTGGAGCCGCCATTTCTTGTCTGGAACGCAAAAACCACAATTATTTTTAATTGACATGTATTTTTATTGTCGACGAACTAAAAAAACCGTGAAACCATATGAATTTTCGAGCTTGAACAAAAAAGTGGGGATTTTTACCATTTTTTCTTTCCTCGTCCAATAAAAATAGTATAAAATTACTTTTTTATGAATATTTTTAGTTCCTTTAGGACGGTGTCGTCTTTATACAATAAGAAAGGTTTGTCAGAAATGTTCAAGTTTATTGCATGATTGTTGATTCGTTAACCATCCAATGGGGCAAGATGAATGAAAGCTATTGCAAAGCGGCAATATTTTACAACGCATCACTATCTACGTTAGAAAGGGTGAAATGGGGTTAAGTGGAATATGGTGCGGAATGTAATAAGGAGAAGGATCCTGTACAAATGGAAACTACAAAACTACAGAACTTAGACGATTGGCTTTTAAAATGCTGGTATTGAGAATGAAACAATTTTTATATGCGACGAATGCCAATAATTTGTGTCCTATCATGCTCCAGCGCTGTTCCACCTTACCCTGCATATGGAGTGAAATGGAAAAAATTTAGGTTTAATTAAAAATATATATTGTATGTTAACAACCAGAAAGACTGATTTTTGATTCCAATACAAAAAAATTCATAAATTTCGATTAGTTTAAAGCCTTAGGCCACAGTAACGGGTATAAAATCATGTGCGAATTTCACAATTTGTTCCATATGCAAAAGTGATTCACTCATAAAATTAATTACACATCTATTTAGTATGAATATCAAGCTGTTAGAAAATATATATTTTTTTTTTCGACGTACAAAATAACCGACTACTAATATTTTCTTTTATCTTTTTTTAAGCGCTCCGTGCCGTGACATTTAGCATTCACAATTTTTTACCTAGAACAAAAGACTAGTTTTATTAAAAAATTGTAGGTATTTGAACTTAAGAAATGAATTTTCAGTGAAAAATTCCGTTGCAACTGCTCATAAAATGAAAAGTTTTCGATTACTCAGAAATTCTGTAGGTACTTCTCTGCGAAATGCAATTAGGAACATAACTTTTAAATTTGAAGTAAATCGAGTGAAAATTGTCGAAGTTATTTGTCACGCCAATTGGAAAAATACTATTTCGAGAAGTTTCAAGTAGTCGGCCATTTTGTAGATGAAAAAAAAATGTAATTTCTAAAAGCTTGATATTCATACTAAATAGATGTGTGATTAATTTTATGAGTGAATCACTTTCTCATACGAAAAAAAATTGTTAAATTCGCACATGATTTTATACCCGTTACTGTGGCCTAAGGCCTTTAAGGGGTTACCCCCACTTGCGATTTTGAAAAAATCGATTTTTTATTGCTTTTTTTTGAAGTATAAGTATCTGAGAATATGTCCTGAAAATTTCAAGTCGATCCGAACAAAATTGACTGAGATATGAGCGTTGAAAGAGAAGAATATGTTCTTCGTGTAAACTGAAATTGAAACTTTAAACGCGTTTTTCTCAAAATGGCATTTCTGAAGTCGGTGACCAAGATTACTCGAACACTAATGAACCGATCTTCTTAAAATTTTGCAGGCTTATTTAATACATAAAAATGTAGTCTTTAATCGTTCGATTTTTTTTTTCGAAAAAAAATGGCCGTTTTATAGCCAAAAAACGGCCGTTTTTTTCGTTAAAATCGAACCATTAACTTTGACTGTCCGCCATTTTGTGAAAAATGAATATTTTTTAAAATCCTTCGATTAAAGACTAGTTTATACTTATATTTGACTAAATCCATCCGCATTTTTTTTTCAGATGATCCACTTCGCCGCAATGTTGGTCACGGCAAACCGTGTATATAAAAACATTATTTCATTGACGACCATTTGCCACTAAACAATGTAATATTTTTCAATAAAAAGATTACTGAAAGTTCTTCAAGATGTGTTATTTAAGATGGTATATTGATCGATTAAAAAAGTTTTGTAGTTTTCTTTAAAAAAAATCACGAAAAAGGCCTTTTTTTGCGCTACAAGTGGGGGTAACGCCTTAAAAAATAATTAAAGCTGACAAATTCATGTGTATCGTTTTATTTGAACAAGACCTTAGCGTTCTCATCTTGCTTCGAGTCCCTACGTCATATCGTACCAAACCCAAACAGCTTGCTCCTACAGCTGACCCAATCTGGTCGCCAAAGAACGGAAGCCCGGAATGCAATTATTTTTCCACTTATCTGTTCATCAACGAGCAGCCTCATTCAGCCTTCGATCAACAATATTGTCGTTTTTTGACACAGCCTTACGGAAATTCCGTTTTCATGTTTCGCCACTAGGATAATGCGCAAGATAACGCTCGTTATAAAAAATAGCCATTAACCGTAAAGAAGAGCATGAACGCTAGATCTTCTGTAAATGAGACGTTCATCCGGCTAATCGATTCCTCAATGACCGGGACGAGCGTTGAACCTCGTCCAGCAGCCATTTAGATTTTTGCTCCATTTAAGGCCTTAGGCCACAGTAACGGGTATAAAATTATGTGCGAATTTAACAATTTTTTTTCGTATGAAAAAGTAATTCACCCATAAAATTAATTACACACCTATTTAGTATAAATATCAAGCTGTTAGAATTTTTTTCTTTCGATGTACAAACGTCCGCTTACTAATATTTTCTTTCGTTATCTTTTTTTTTAGCCGCTCTGCGGCGTGACATTTAGCATCCACAATTTTTGGCCTCGAACAAAAAACAAAAATTCTCGACAATCTACATTAGAATACCTAGAGAAGTACGTACAGAATTAAAAAAGTATTGTTCTATTCAAAAGTTGTAGGTATTTGACCTTAAGGGCTCTGTCTACTTTGGATGCATGAAAAAAATCTATTTTTATTAATTTTTTTAAAGAATAATGTTATGTTTATTGATATAAAACTTGTTAGGCTTAACAAAAATATTCGTAAATTACAACAAGAAAAATTCATTGATTTCAATCACTTTTTTAGTGTGAAAATGCCAGGTAAACTGGAGTCCTCAAAAAGTAGGTAGGTGTGCGCGTTAGAAAAAATCAGAACAGCGGCTCATTTGAAACAAAAAAATTGAATGGTTTTAGGTTTAGTGTGACAGTGGCTATATCCCGTACCTCTAATATTAATTCATATGCTAAAATAACAAAATAGCGGACAAAAAAAAGAAAAAATTAAAAAACGTTTTTTTGCATGTTTTTTGCCAAAAAGAAATACTAAAAATAAAAATTTTGCAATAATTCTGGCACGGGATATAGCGATAAATGTACAGAATATGTGGTTAAAATTTCATAAAGATCAGTTCAGTAGTTTCTGAGATTTTTTCAACAAGCGGTCCAAAAACGCTGTTTGGAGAAAAACGCGTTTAAAGTTGTAATTTATTTAAAAAATCGTAAAAACATCTGACTTACACTTAATCAGCAATGCCTGGACCATACATAATTCCTTCTGCCTCTTCCTGTAACTCAATTTCTTGCGATTTAGCCTTTTTCCACTTTTTAAAGTAGACAGAGCCCTTAAGAAATGAATTTTCAGTGAAAAATTTCGTTATAACTGCTCATAAAATGATAAGGTTTCGATTAATAAGAAATTCCGTACGTACTTCTCTGCAAAATGCAATTACGAACATAACTTTTAAATTTGAAGTAAATCGAGTGAAAATTGTTGAAGTTATTTGTCACGCCAATTGGAAAAAAGCTGTTTCGAGAAGTTTCGAGTAATCGGCCACTTTGTACATGGAAAAAAAAATTCTAACAGCTTAATATTCATACTAAATAGATGTGTAATTAATTTTATGAGTGAATCACTTTTTCATACGAAAAAGAATTGTTAAATTCGCACATGATTTTATACCCGTTACTGTGGCCTAAGGCCTTAATGCTACCGATCGTATACATCAGATTCAAACTGGAAAATCATATTCCTCCGCTCCCGGAGGATCATCGTAATATCGGATGCTTATAACAGATTCGTAACGAATGTATGGAGGTACTTCCGGTCGGGAAACGCTCCGAAACGAGTGGATTAGGAATTTAAAATCGATGTCATTCGTCCGGGTGTAACACGCGGGGCTAAGGTGATACTCGTGAGAGCGGCTGGGAATTCCTCTCTCGATCGCCTTAAGGATGTTGAGTCCCTATGAAACATGTTAATGTTAATTGTTCAATAAATAGCTTCTTAATCGTCATGAAATTTTTACACGCCCTCCTGAATACTTCATGTAAAAACATACCAAATTTTCAGAATTCTATCATCATTACTTCAACCTCCTTAAGGGTTGAAATAAAAAATGATAAGAAAATTCTGAAAATTTGGTATGTTTTTGTATGAAGTATTTAAGAGGTCGTGTTAAAATTTCACGACGATTAGGAAGCTCGTTATTAAAAAATTAACATTTTGTTAAGAACAATTTTTAAAAGAAATAAAAAAAAATTTATCAATAAACTTCGTTTTGTTTCCGTTGCTTTCAGTATATTGTAGATATTATAAAATTGAGAGGTCAAAAAAAAAACTTATTGCAAAGTTACATCAGTTTCCATAAAACAACATTTAATTTGCGAATGTTAATTGTTCAATAACGAGCTTCCTAATTGTCGTGAAATTTTTACACGACCTCTGAAATACTTCATACAAAAACATACCAAATTTTCAAAATTTTATCATCATTTGCGATTTGGGACTCAACATCCTTAATAACTTTTGCAGAAAAGCCAAGCCGACATATCGCGATTTCACGCTCGCGTGCGAGAATCGACGGTCTTTTTTTAGACCCTCCGGTTACTATCAGGAAGAGCCGGCTGGGGAGAATTCCGCGCGTATATGCAGCCTCAGGATATCGTGGATATAGATCAAGTGCGGTTCGAGTGTAGCTCGTTAGCATTAAAATGCTTGGAAAAATCATACTCATTTGTTTCTTTTTCTCTCCTTTCGTCGTAAAAGTATTTGTGGACGGCGGAGAGACACTCTCGAGTTCGAATTCACCGTTTGCTCGACTCTTCAACATTCCATTACGGAATGAGAAGAGTCGAGCGCGAATGAGGACCCCACAGCATTCGAGGAAACGCTTGGATATTGATGACGTTTTTGACAAACAGAAAAATTAATTTCTTCTTACCTAATCCGGTACAAGTTGGATTAACGGGTTACATGTGGCTGGGGGCCGGAAAAAAGATGAATTTTCGTGCATTTTTTTGGGGCGAAACGTGCGCAAATCTTCGATTTTTTCATCTCAAAAAATATGGTTTCAAGTATATTTTACAATTTTGGGTAAGGTTCCGAAACCCCCGCTGAAATTTTGCACAAACTTTTTTTTTAATATTTTAAGAGAATCCCTAAAGGGATTTTTGGCGACGCGCAATAGTTTGTTTGGGTTTGGGTTCGTTTGGGTTTGTTTGGAGAAAACGAAGCGCGCGATCACACGTATATGTATGAACGGAAACGTACCAGATATAGATATAGTCGACGCGCGTTAAAAAAAAACTTTAAAATTCAATATCTCGAAAACTATTGGAGTCGCTAAAAATTCCTTTAGGAAATAATGAATGACATATTAAAATTATTAAAGTCTTTATTTTTAAGACTTTAAAAAAATATTAAAGTCTTAAAATATTAAAAGGAAGGTTTGTGCAAAATTTCAGCTCGATCTAAAGGGGCGTGGGGGCTTCGGGACCTTATCCACAATTTTTGTATTGACAAATATTTATCAATGTGGTAGATACAATGGTTTTTGCGGACGGCTGTTTAAAAAACGCCATTCGCGGTGATCACTGCTGCTCGGACGAAAAATGTAATAAAATATTGATTTTTGAAAAACGTCTCGATTTTTTGTGCAAAAAAAGCTCTATTTTCGTTGACGAAAAAAAATAATGCATCGAAAAAAAATGCTTTCGATCAGGCATTGCTTTTTAATATGTAGAAGAAGCTTGTGAAATTCGAAGTTGATCGATGCAGTGATTTTTGAAATATTGAGATATTGAGAGATCGTAAAAAAATCATTTTGAGAAAAACGCGTTTAAAGTTCGTGAAAACCTACCGATAAACGCCCATAACTTTCTTAGCTTCGAGCGGATCGACTTTAAATTTTCAGAGAATATTTTCGGAATATCATATTTTGCAAATCCGTGGAAACCAAAAACGGATGTTTTCAAAATATTCAGCTAAGTATAAGTCCTCAATCGTCATCAATAAAGGAATCAAATCGTACTAATCTTATAAAATTGGAGCGTGGGTCTGCACTTTCGTTTTCTTTTTTTTCGTTACGACGCTGACACGATATCTATCATTTTTGGAAATTTTCTCGCTCTGTCGGATGGAGGGCAGTTGAAGAGAAAAAACTGGAGCTTTATCCTAAATCTTTGGTATGTGCAAATAAACGTTTCTAAATTTACCCTGCACTTTGTTTCATCCAGATTCTTCAAGTGGTATCTGTGAAAACGCCATTTTCCTTTTAAGAGGAGAATGATGCGTGATATTCTTCAACATTTATGAAAAAGCTCTTCAGTAAGTACTAAATGTAGAATAGTTTCATTAGCTTCATTCGTTATCTGACTATTTTTCGTATCATTTTTTCTGGCGACGTGATTATGGGTGTTTATTGAACTATATAAAAAATGTGTTTTCTACAGTAATTTCTATAGTAATATGGAAGCGCAGTCGCGGACAAAAGCTAGCCCTCAATGCGGAGCCTGTCGCTTCTTTTTGGATCCGAGACTATGGTGGCCTCGCCATATTGACATTTTCGATTGGATCTCCATGATCCGTTTTCCCCAAAGTTGCATACCTAATGGTATTGAAGATTGCATCGTTGAAACACAACTAAAATTCATACTTGTTCCTATTTTTCTTTTCCTTATTTCTATTACAATACTACTTCTTTTTGGAAATTTCAATTGCAGATCTACCAACTTAGTTATCTACCAAGTCCATAAATGTGTCCATAAATTACGTAACGGAATTGGGGGGGGGGGTTTCGGCCTGGCGTTACGGTCTACGTACTGGGGGGGGGGGGGGGGGGGGGGGGCGTGCGTTACGTCGCGAGTTTAGAACTGCCAGAAATAGCAAAATGTCTGCATGTTCGAGTTTAATTTTTTTTAAGAAATTTAAGAAAGAAAGAGTTTAAGAAATATAATGAAGATGAAAAACCGTCATATCGCCCGCGACTTGATACTTTAATGTAAGCATCAATATTCTAGAAAAAAATCATAACTTTATATTAAGAAAAACGGAACGAAAACGTTGCTCGCGATTTTCTCGAAACTACTTTTTTCGACCTTGTCTCCGCGAATACTCAAAAACTTATCAACCGATTTTCAATTTTTCAAAAACATTTTTGTAATCGCAGTAACTAAGGTTGTACGTAGCCGATTAAAAAAATTTTGATCATTACTATTTTTAAAGATTGCTTGAGTACAAAAAAGGGCCTTGGAGATAGAAAAAATGTCCAAACGTCGGTATTTTGTAAAAAAAACCAAAATAAAAAAACGGCTACGCATAACGATAGCTACATTTGTATAGATATCGATAAATTGTTGACTTCTTATTTAAAGATAACTTTTCATAACGATATCCATGGGACAATGGAGAGAATTTTTGTCCGCCGCCAAATCAGGATTAATGTTTTTTTAATCATAAAAATTGGTATAAAACTAGATGAATATATACTTCATAAAATTAGTATAAACCCGAACATTCCATAATTAGTTCTTTCTTTGAAAAAAAAAAATGCGATTATTGACGACAAAGCACCCATTACGTAACGGAATAGGGGGGGGGGGGTTTCCAGGCCAGACGTTACGGTTCTGTTACGTGCGAGGCGGGCGGGGGCGGTAAAATTTGGAAATGTTGCGTTACGTAATTTATGTATGCCCCCTATGTACTGCCTGCGCCTTTGATCAGTCACCAAGTTTATTTACTATTTATCTTCATACACTAAATATTATTTTTTACTTTTTAGTTCGATATTTTATAAATAAAAGCTTATTTTCAAAATGATTTCTCATGTTTAGTCTATTTTATATTTTTTAGTATTAGAATTTGTTTATTTATTTTCCATGTCAGACCCCCATGCCCTTCAGCCATCGGCATAATCAACCACCTTGCCTTAGGTTATAAAGGTTTTGGGAGAAACTTTATAACAGTGTAACTATAAATAGTTCTCAAGTCAACAGAGGTAATAAGCCCGAACTCGATTGTCCTACCATATGTCATAATGGAGTTCCACTTTCACCTCCCACCTCCATCATCAGACTCTCGTTATCACGTGCAATGAAACGTGCTCATGATAATAAAACAAATGAGCACAAACTTGACTATCCTAGTATATGCTCTTAAGGGGGAATTGTCTTTTTTTCGCAAAATTTACCGCTTTTTGGGAATTTTTTTGTGAAGAAAGTATACAATGGAAAACTTGTGAAACTTGGCATATAGTTTTATTGATCTGTTTACTACATACAAAAATATTTTTAAACAATTTCATCAAAAAATCCGCCTCCCACCCCCCTCGACGCGCGATGGTCCTTTTTTGATGGTGTGCACGATTACAGCCTTCACGTTCATCTTGCAACAAAAACCCAAAAAGCATTTTACTTTAGACACATATAGCTATCGTTCGATGAAGGGAAAAAAAAATTGACGATTTGGTGACGTTTTGAACTTGAAGTATCGATTTTTCGAAAAAAATAGATCGATTTTTTGTTATAAATAAAAAACTATTAAACGTATTGCTTTTTTGCTTCATCAAACGATAAAAGGATGTCAGCTGAGCATTCTGTCCAAATTTGAAGGCAATCGGTTGAATAGTTTTTCAGAAATCGTGCACACCATCAAAAAAGGACCATCGCGCGTCGAGGGGGGTGGGAGGCGGATTTTTTGATGAAATTGCTTAAAAATTTTTTTGTATGTAGTAAACAGATCAATAAAACTATATGCCAAGTTTCACAAGTTTTCCGTTGTATACTTTCTTCACAGAAAAATTCCCAAAAAGCGGTAAATTTTGCGAAAAAAAAGACAATCCCCCCTTAAGGAGTTGCATTGCCTACCTCCCACCTCCATCATCAGACCAGCTTCATGGTACCATATCATTGCATTGTCACCGAAGACACATCGGAATGCCAAATTCCACCTCAATCGGATGCCAGCAAGTGCTTGAAAAATGGATTACAAATTTTGAACCACAAAGACGGACATACGAACAAAGCAAGTTACATAAAAGCTTGTAAAACGGAAGCCAACTTGCACAAGCGGCCGCGGCAAAAAAAAGCCAGAGGCATATCCATGAAGGTGAATTGACAATTGCCAGGGAACGTGCCATCTGAGAGAAAAGTAGATTGAATCTGGTACGAAGAAGAGCGTCCCCGAATCGGATAACGATACCGAATCGGATAAGTAGTCTTGACAGGGTCAGCAGGTGAAATATGCCCGGACGAATGATAATTCCGCAATAAACACATCCGTTCCATCAGAGGAAGAGCAGACGCGCGCTCGCGGCATTTACTATTTCGCCTTTTTTTCCTCGTCATGTTCGAGGGATCATTGGGGCGAAGGTCTCGATATCTCGAGTAATTCTCTTCGCACGCCGTTGCGATCACCTCATGGAGGAATATCGACATAGCTGAGTAACCGCGGGTGCTCTCGAAGGCACGAAATTCCCGAGGACCTTTTGACATTCGTATGGAGAATTGGGTGACCTCGGTCGCCTTAGCAGGGGCTTGAATCTCGGGGTCGAAGCAAAGGTGAATAAAAGTTACAAATACACCTGGATTCGGATCGGTAGCACGGTGTACCTTCGGGGACCCATCTCGCTGGGTCCCCGTGGAAAACGCGAACTCGTTGATTATTCTGCAGGAAGGGACATCGCGCCCGGTCTTGCATGCCCGAGCTTCGAGATCTCACCTAACGATAAGGAAGTCCAGCAACGCACAAGCAAAACGATGGGGAAGGACGAGCATGTGGGTGAAGGCTCACGCGCGTATGGGGCTCTCCAGGATGTGTCGAAAGTGAAACTCAAGGCCTTCGAAGTCTCGCGTTTCTCGCGTTACACACACGGCTCGAATCGATTTTACACACGTGCGAAAAAATGAGGAAAATTGGAAATTTGCAGATTCTGGGAATCAATGGATCGGCCGTTTATCGTAAATCGCTTCCTCGTGCGTTGAGGCGGGATATACGTTTGGAAGAATCAAAAATTGGTTTAATTCTTTTCAAACGATAGAACTATACAGAGTAGTGGTCTGTTATGAATGAATGATACTGCAACTGTCGATAGGTCAGATCATGTCCTACTTTATGCTGGAATTTCAGTTTAGTAAAAGCAGTGCCGTAACTAGCCTTTTATGCGCCTGGTGCGAGCTTCTATAACTGCGCCCTAGAAAATTTTATAGTCTTACCCGGTTCTGACACTAAAATGGAACGTCTATAAAAATAAATCTATCATCAGAAAACTAATTCTTTGTATACTTAATTATAAGTACTTGGTAGAATTTGAATAAGGAAGTAGGTATATATAAATTAAGGTTCTGAATTACGTGAGAAAACGTTTATTCAAAAATATTTCTCAATATTCACAATTATGCAATACACAAATGACAACAAATACTCATCGGTACAGATAGTAGATTCAAGGCAACTTACTTAAAGATTTACATTGCGCGCTTTTTTCATTGCGAAGTCCTTGATTACATTTTCATACGACAGGCGCCGTGCTATGTCGCGTTCGATCGACAAAACCGCTAGGCCAGGCATTCTTTCTTGGCCCATGGTCGAGCGCAGGTACGTCCTTATTAATTTAAGCTTGCTGAATGATCTTTCACAAGAAGCTACACTCACAGGCATTGTTAAAAAAATCTTTATAGCGATTGCTACATTGGCAAACATTTCCTTTAAGTTTAATTCTACTATAGCTTTAAGAAGACCCAGACTTGACTGACGTTCAAATTTATCAAATAATGGAGTGGCTTCAATTTGTATCTTCAAAGTTTCTAATTCGGCCAAAATTCAGTAGCATTTATATCTGCAGAATATTTGACACTCAAATCAGCGGCATGTTTTTTTAGTTCTTCAACTGGATAATTAGTATTGTGTTCTGTCAAAAAATTAAAAAAGTGCTGAATATTGTGTAGTTTTTCGAATCGTCACGTGAATTCAGAAATTATTTTATCAATTGCTTCATTTATTTGCATTTTAAAGCTTTGTTGTGGGGTAATACCGTAACCAGCATCTGAACTTTCTCTTAAGTCGTGTCTTTTTACTCGCTTTTCAGGAAAATCGTATTCGGTATCACATTCGGTAAAAACACAATATCACATTCGGTAAAAACATTTTTTGCCTTTTCGAAAACATTATCTACAGTGTCGCGAATACTCTGAATCTACCTTGTTAATCCCTTGATTAATTCAGAGGCTTTGTCGATAGATATGGTTTTCGACTGTGAAGCTACATTCACCCTATCAACAGCCTCTAAACGTGATACCAGATTTTCAGAGTACATATACATTTGTAGTTTATTAGATCCATAATGCTGTCGCTATTGTTTCAGCATTGTAATCGTTGGTAGTTAAAATCTTTAGATTACACCCATATGACTCAATAAATAATAAGTAGGTACTGTTTGGGGTCCTGGTCTGGTCATTTCTGCGCCCCTCCAGGGTCTGCGCCCTGTGCCTGGGTACCGCTGGCACCGCCTTAGTTACGGCACTGAGTAAAAGTTCCGTGGTTTTCGAGATAAAAGTCATCTGCTTTTGGTTTTTCGCATTCCATTTCTATAAATGATAACTTTTTTGACACGTTTTTTGAAAAATACTCTTGGTTATTTGTATTATTTAGGGGGGCGTCCATAAATTACGCAACGCAAAATTTCCCAATTTTTTACGCCCCCCCCCCCCCCTCCCCGTAGGAGAACCGTAACGCCTGGCCGGGAGGGGGGGCCCTATTCCGTTACGTAACGCGTGCTTTGTCGTCGATAAATGCGTTTTTTTTTTTTTCAAAAAAATAACTCATGAAAAGATCGAGTTTATACTCATTTAATGGAGTATATATTCATTTAGTTTTATACCAATTTTTATGATTGTTTGAAAGATAACCCTACTTTGGCGACGAAAAAAAATTCTCTTCATTGTCAGTAATCAGTTACCACATGTACCTAGAGCAATTTAATTTAAATTCTATGTAAACTTCAAACGCGTTTTTCGTAAAACTGCATTTTCGAAATTGGCGTGCAGAGTTACTCAAAAATTATTGAGCCGATTGAGTTGAAACTTGCTAGAATTATTGATAATATCGCTACCTTCCACTTGACGAGAATAGTTTTTGATAAAATAAGAAAAAAAATGACTTTTTCAATACAAATTTTACAGAAATTTTGCGTGAAATGATTTTTTTGTGCGATTGAAATGTTGCTTCTTTTCGTGCCATTCTATCGAATGCGTGCCATTCTCTTAAATTTGCGTTTTCCTCATTTTAATTACTTTCGAATATAAACTATACATGTTCCGACTGAAAAAATGTTTGATGTTTTTGCAACTCCGCGGCAACCTTGTTGTAACACTCTGTCACAGCTCCGACATTTTGATGATAAATTATTTTTGAACATTGTTTCGTAGACTTAAGGCGTTACCCCCACTTGTAGCGCAAAAAAGGCCTTTTTCATGAATTTTTTTAAAGAAAACTACAAAACTTTTTTAATCGATCAATATACCATCTTAAAGAACACATCTTGAAGAACTTTCAGTAATTTTTTTATTGAAAAATAATACATTGTGTAGTGGCAAATGGCCGTCAATGAAATAATGTTTTTATATACACGGTTTGCGGTGACCAACATTGCGGCGAAGTGGATCATCTGAAAAAAAATGCGGATGGATTTAGTCTAGTATAAGTATAAACTAGTCTTTAATCGAAGGATTTTAAAAAAATATTCATTTTCCGCAAAATGGCGGACAGTCAAAGTTAATGGTTCGATTTTAACGAAAAAAAACGACCGTTTTTTGGCTATAAAACGGCCATTTTTTTCGAAAAAAAAATCGAACGATTAAAGACTACATTTTTATGTATTGAATAAGCCTGCAAAATTTCAAGAAGATCGTTTCATTATTGTTCGAGTAATCTTGGTCACCGACTTCAGAAATGCCATTTTGAGAAAAACGCGTTTAAAGTTTCGATTTCAGTTTATATGAAGAACGGATTCTTCCGGTCTAATCTTACGGTAATCTTCCGGTTCTAATCTTCAATTAGCCGGTCGTTTACACAACGGATTCTTCTCTTTCAACGCTCATATCTCAGTCAATTTTGTTCGGATCGACTTGAAATTTTCAGGACATATTCTCAGATACTTATACTTCAAAAAAATGCAATAAAAAAATCGATTTTTTCAAAATCGCAAGTGGGGTTAACCCCTTAAATAGGCTATTAAAGTTAAGAGTTTAATAAAAGTAGAATGATTATTTCTTAGTTTGAAAAATCCCTCAAAAATGCCTCATTTTTTCCCGTCTGAACGTATATCCCGTCGCAATTGCTGCTCACTGTTGGGTGCTTTTGCTTCTCGTGGAAAAAATTCTCGAAAAACAGTCTTCTGACTACTCCTTGAGGTGCCGGTCTCGTTAAACTATTCGGATCGTTTTGTTACATTCCTCCGTGTTTCAGGCTCAAATTTTCCATCATGGATGAATAGATATCAATAAAAAGACGTTTCGTTGCATTCCAACTATGCAAACTTCTTCATCATTTGTCTTTTACGTTTTTCATGGAACTATATATTATAGAGTGGTGTAGGACGTATGTCGAAATCTATTCGTTCGATTCACTTCAAATTCGGGCAGAGCGTAGTTCATGACATTTTCTATCGTACAACTAGACGATATTTTCATATGTTCATCCATTTGTCAATAACAAGTAATTAACGCTGTTTTTTTTCGTCAAAAACCTAACTTTTAATTCCACAGCTTGCGGTTATCACAATCTTGAAATTTAAAAAAAAAAAGTACGGCGTTGGAGTGTGCATTATCGAAATGCAAAGAAAATTCTTTTTTCTTCTTTCATTCTCATTATCATCGAAAACAATTCCTTGCCAATTCATGTTGTCAGATTTTCATGAGGATCCTGTTATCAGAATCCTCATGAAAAACTGACAACATGAATTGGCAAGAAACGTTTATACGTTTGAGTGATTTTTTTAGCCCAATTCCGCCGAAGACTTGCTTTGGCAATCTGAAAGAAAATTAATTTCCGTTGCATCCAAACGATGCAAACTCCAACATCATGAAAAAGTATCTGGTCATACGGAAGTTTATGCTAAAAGAAGTTATTATAGTGAAAGTACATTTTTTCGTTTCAGTTCAGTCTAGTTACCAGCTTCACCTTCACCGATTGGCTATGCAGCAGTCGCGGCACTTTGTTTAAATAATAACATCCTTGTTTATCAATACTTCTCAAAAGGAAGATAACTCTAACCTAGCAAGACTACGTACTAATGTGTGTAAAATCTCAACCTCACGATCCCGATACTCCCATGAGAAAGAAATATTGAAAATCGACCTGTTTTCTGGCACCCAAACTTATGCAGACCCGTTGAACCCACTTCCCATTCCCCACAACAAACAAACTCAAACATCTTCCAAGGTTAGGTTCGTTCGGGCATAGCAATGACACCATCAATTTTCCTCCAGCCTTCATGTGCTTAGCACAGGTGCTTCGGACTAAGTCTGCTTGCAGTCTTCATTTTACTTCATCACTTAGGAAAACTAGCCACGTATACACGCCTAAATTCGCTCCATTAGGTCCACTCGTTCTCCAAGCTTCACGACGGAATGGCATGTTCTCGTCCATGTACACCACTTCTCTACATTTTAATCAAGTCGTATGTGCATGCACTCGCTACTGTAGCGTTATAATGAGCACGGGGAACATCTGCGCGGCCGCTCGCGTGTACCACGGATGAATTATAACGTTTATACGGTTAAAATCTTTAGCACCGAACGTGCCTCGTCATTGTTCATTTCGTCTGCATCCATACGCCGGCGCACCGTCGTCGTGGCACTTTACGCACGAGCACTACGAAGAAAACGGTTAAGCTCTGCAATCGCGTGTACACCATGTACGGAATATATTCGTAATATACGATACTACGGGCAAAGTGGACATGCGCGTGGAGTCTCTCTCGTAATATCGTTCTTCGCGAGCCGCGTAAGCACCGATGTAAAGATTTTAATTTTTTGCTTCGTTGTACGCGCCGTTCGACTGTGTAGCTCTGCAGAATTCGAGACACCCTCGTGTACATTTTTATCTACTGTATTTCGGATTTGTAGCGATTTCGGTACGGTGATGATACGATGTTTGGTGGCTCTCTACTTACGTAGTCGTTGGTCGATGTTCAGGTTCTGTAAGGTCGGTAAGATAGGAAGCAGGAGAAGGAATTCGCGTTTTGGGTTACAGTACATACTCATAGGTGGGGCTGCGCCCTGCCTCAATCGCGATTCCCGAAAGTCTTGGTGGCACTCGCGGCCTAAGGCAGAAGCTCCACTAGTATAGTAAAGTTTGTCAAAATACATTGATAACAATAAACAAAATTTAAAAAACCAAAAATTACTCGAGATTCTGCTGTGTTTCAGGGTGTAAGACGGATAATAAAAGTGAACTTTCGTTTATAAATCACGTAAAGATAAAGCCTTTTAAAAAAGTAGGTTTTGGCTCTGAAAATGACTCTCTTTAGGCCGTCAAGGCGAGTTTGTAGTCGCTGCACGAGATTTTTTCTTTCCAAGTTTGTAACTTTATGAATAATACATCGAGCAATATTAACATTTATTCCTGTTAAATAGAATGCATAAATACAATTTCAGACGTCCCATGTCAAAAGAATGCTCTGAAAAATAGAATCACTCACTTTACAATCTATCATGAAGGTAAATCCAATAGCCAACTCGCAGTAAATCAAGAACGAAGTAATTGCTTACGTTTGAGGCAATGCCTTGAGTGGCCATATTGAAGTATCGGTGCGCCACCTCTAGGATGTGAAAAACGGGAATACTGAATTGAATGAGCGAACGACACACTCGAACTATACCGGACACGAAATTATGTACGGAAGTGTGTCGTTCTCTCGTTGAACGCAGTATAGACGCGCTAGGTGTCAAGATCTCGGGGAGACGTTGCATATATCGTAAAGCGTGGCTTTGCGAACACTTGCGTGAAACCACGATCTTACATACAGGTCTTGAAACGATGGTGGGCGGTAGGCCTGCTCAGTTTCCAAAGTTCGTAAATTCCGATGTACGCCGCAAGATTCGCTCATAATGCCGGAGTGTCTTTTGCGACAGAAAAAGAATATAGCAGTCTCGTAGGCTGAACTCTCGGACTGAACACCAACACGACGAATTACGAAAAAATTATCCTTAAGTAGTTTCCTTTCACAGCAACATACGAACACGTTTTTGCCTATAAAGTTTTGGTTACGTTAGCTTACAGGTTATGTTTAACGCTCATGGACACGGCAAGTTAAGGGGCTACGGCACGGACACCCCGCGGCAGCAGCGCCCTGGATATCGAGTGTGCCCAACCCTACCACTAAAATTCGCCTTCGTTTCAAGAGCTATAGGCCTATTCTGTAACTCGTAACGACCACTTTCGTTATCGTTAGCTAGCGACAGCCAATAAGAGGCTCCCTTTCTTCTGTAATCGTGCATGCGATTGGCTGTCGCTAGCTAACGATAGCAACAACGGTCGCTACCGAGTTACAGAATAGGCCTTCTGTACGTAAGACCGTCGTGAAACGCTGCAACGACGGTAGCCGCGTAGCGGCGGGATGGCGAACTGCTGGACCGCCACGGATTTCGATCCGGTGGCGTCCTCTCGAGGAATAGTACCAAAAAGTACTGGTACAGGGCAATGCAAATATATTTCGAAATGTACACAGACATCGATGCCGCGTCCGAAGATTCAAGATGTCTCAGTCTTTTGCATTATTTTCAGCAACTTTTGGGCAAAACCTCGAAAATCGCATCATAACTGCGGGAAAACTAATCAGATTGAGAAATGTGGAGCTGCGTCTCTGCATGATAATTTCTGAGCTTTCGTTCATTTCTTCATGATGACAGCGCGTTTTGCTATTCTCGACGACTCTTCCAGGAAGATGCAAATTCGTGGGGTAAACGGCATTTTTCAGCTATATTTGGGGCCTGGAGAAGATTCTGCCTGATGTCGAGACATTAGGCGCTGATTTTGTCTCATCAGCTTAGGATTGTAGTCCTGTCGCGCCTCTTGAGCTTCACGGTAAGCCACAGACTGCGTGTATTGCGATATCTTCACCGGCCGACGAAAAATTATTACATGCTCTTCCATATACGAACATCGATCATTTGATTGAAATAACGACGAGGGACGATCCCAAAAGCGAACTAACCTGGCGATAAAAATTCTTGTAGCCATTAGCTATACCGCACGATATTAACCCAGCGAGGCTCAACAAAATGGCCCTCTGGATCAACAGCTTTTTCTCTTTGCCTAACCGCATTCTCGCCTGCTTGACAGCCTACAGACGCGAAAATATTGGACCTACGTCACTCGTCCATCCCGAATTTGTCAAACCCGTCCCCGTACGTGCAATTTTCTCAATTGGCGAACTTCCGTTGCAGCATCGCGATACCAATTCCCGAGATGTTACGTTTAATCTGTACGGTTAATTTATTGTCGAGAATTTGAACTTTTTCGCGATTGTCAATGCTTTTGCAACGCGTTACGCGTATCGTTAGAAAAATCGAGCGGCAGCACATACGCTTTTTCGTGTCGCTAGCGCCATCTAGAGCTCGGTATTGGAACCAGGGTTCCTCACGCAGGCGTCACTAGCGTCACCTACGGTCGCTTTTACGTCGCTGTGCGTGATAAAAGAATTTCCCCGCTTGTTTGCCGACCTTCGCCTCGTCCTTAAGGGGTTATGCCTAGTTGTAAAAGGCGAAATATCTTTTTTTTCAAAAACAATGTTATGATAGTATAACTTGTGAATGTTGCCTGAATGATCTAATTTTAAATTGATCGGATGGAAATTGACAGATTTATAGGCTACTACGTTAACGACCGTCGGAACGCTCGGAGCATCATTCGAAGTTTCAAAAGTTTTTTTCTCGAATGTACGTTTTCGAAGCCGGTGAACGAAAAATCTCAGAAATGACCGCATCGTTCTTTCTGATTTTTTAGGGCTTTTCTAGATGTACATCGGAAAGAGTCCTGCGATCAAATACAATATTTCCACATCTAAAAAATCGAAATCGTACACTTTCGATCCGACGAACGAAAAATATCCATTGTTCGCAAACCTCAACCCTCACTTTGAACACGCACCATTAAAAAAAAATATTTCGGTAATTCCTTCGATTAATGGTAGAATCAACAATCAATAATATACTAAGGAAATCTATTTGATTTTTTTTATATAGGTCTTCGGGTCTAGAACGGCATTGCTAACTGCAAAAGACGTGTTCGAATGCTGCTTCCCGAACATCGGCTGGAAATCGATTAACATTAAGGGGTTATATACAAAGTTGATCGAAAAAATTGAGATATGTTCGTGAATTTTTTTAAGGGCGTTATGAAGATTTTATTGGAAAAAACTAAATACAGTTTGTTGGAACTGGTCTCGGAGAACAAAATTAGAATTTCAACAATAAAAAAATATTAACAATTGTAGGACTTATGGCCCTTCCCCCGAAAAGCCTTTTTTTCAAGAGGCTTGCGGTGAACGTGATTAAAGGCGAACCGCTCAACTGAAATTAAAAAAGTCAAAAAATTATTGAACAAGAATGTCATTCGGCGTACTTCGGCGGACCATATATATATATATATATATATATATAGGGTAAAAGTAACCTTATTTTGACACGTCACCAACTATTGACCAACTTACACAGGGATCCTTAAACAGTGCCAAAAATTGGGCACCTTATCTCGTTGTGTGCATATATATATATATATATACATAATCCGCCAATAAACGACGCCGCTATATACGCCGTTATGGCTGCAGCGCGCGGGCGTGGAAGTTTCTTAGGTGACAAATACGCCACAAGCGGCAGAGTGCAACACAAATAAATCTGGACATTTTGCGTAGCGAAAATACCGCGCGGTGATATACGCAGAGCAGCCAGATCGCGCGTAAACGTTACCCCCTCTCTAGCCTCTTACGCCCATCACACAATCATAGTAACGCGTGCCCGTGAGCGAGCGACGCTTGGGCATTTCGGAAAGAGCCGAGTGCGGTCGAAGTAGTCCCACCGCGCCTTCGGCAGCTACACCAATCCATGGACGTTGAGCACGTTCATGTGCGGCCAAGCCGAACGAAGGCTTCGAGGGAAAACGCAATTTGAGCACGACTCGCGCGTGACGTCACCCGACGGCACGCGCGAAACTTTTAGATGATTTCAATGCTTATTTAGCTCTTGATTCTCTGCGTTATTAATGTATACAAAAAAATGCATCGCGCTCTCTGAACGATTATTTTTTTAGTTTATACGTTAATTTAAATATAATAATAAATCTAAATTACAACTTATTTATCTTCTAAAAAATTGTTTACGCTTTACTCACACCTATCCTTATGCCAAATAAATTATAATTGAGAAAAGTAAGCGAAAATATATTTATATTCGTATTAAATTCTCATATTTTCATCAAGCGATAAATTGGCATTGGAATAAGGCATATCCCCAAAAACAAGTCAATCATCCATCCGGCCGCGAATCGCACGGAGAGAATTTTTAAGTAATTTTTACTGTGAAATCACAGTAACTCGGTGACAAATGTGCAATTCTTCAGGTTTTTAGGAAATAAACTATAAATTTTCATGGAAATGAATCAAAATTTACTTTTGCGTAACAGAAATTAAAAATATTTTCCAGAATTTTTACTGAAATTAATAGTAAAATTTCATGAAACGTAAAGATTACGACAATAAGTTAAAAAAGTGCTAATATAAATGAAATTTTTCAGTGGAACATTCAGAAATTTGCGTATTTTCCATAAAAATTTAAAAAAGGAAGCCGAAATTTTCCGTGCGTCCACCGGAATTTTACGTGCTTTATAGTAAAATCAGTTAGGGCTAGGTCGCCTGACCGTACGCGTGAGCTCTGTGTGCGAGCGTGCGTATACGTGAACGCAAGCTGTAGAGTGAGCTTGTGTACGACGCAGTATGTCGAGCACGAACGACGCCGACCCGCGTTGCTTAGCAACAGCGGTACCGCGCATGCGCATTATAGTACGGAGCATGGGCCAAGAAAGCCTCGTGGTCTCGTGCAGTCTAACGTGTTCTACGCAGTTCTACGCAAGAAAACAAAGAAACGTGAAAAGAAACTTCGATAAAGGACGTCTACAATGGTACGGAAAGATGATATGCTAAAATAAGTAGCAATCAAGAACACAAGTGTTCAGAAATTACAGTATATAGAGTATTTATTTAATCATAGGGAATTAATTTTTCGCTAGGGATTTTAGAAATTTCAAGTGTGTCCAGGTTATTTTTACTTTAGAAACTTGGAATTTTTGAGGCAGCCCATTGTTAAAATTCTACATGAGAATGTGTCAGAATTTTTACTGAAAGAAATGTAAAAAATTATGCTACTTGCTTAAATTTTTACATGAATGAAAGCAAAATATTAAAAGCTAGTGTCAATTTTTGACTATGTGCACATTTGTCACCGGTTTCAAATTTTTAATGTAATTTTTATGGAGATTTCACCGTAAAAAATACTTAAAAATTCTCTCCGTGCGTAAGTGCCGGAAAGTGCATTTTTAACACAAGCGATAAGATGATCCCGTTGGTAGCGTTCCTGGCTTCGGTCCGCAGGGGCGCAGGATCGTTCCCCACGCAAAGTGCCTTTTTTTAAAATTATGATTACTATTAATTCTCATTTGATTAGTTATTTTTATCAGTTATCATTATTATTTTAATTAGGATCTTTTAGTGTCGAAAAATTTTCGCGCACTCGGACTGCTTATTTTATTAGTTTGTACGTTAATTTAAATATAATAATAAATCTAAAATACAACTTATCTATCTTCTAAAAAATTGTTTGCGCTTTACTCACACCCATCCTTATGCCAAATAAATTGTAATTCATAAAAGTAAGCGAAAATATGATTTATTTTCGTTCTCATATACTTTCATCAAGCGATAAAGTATTATCCCCAAAAACAATCATCCATCCGGCCGCGAATCGTAAGTAGCAGAAAGTGCACATACACTGACACAAAAAATTAAAGGAGCAAGAAAAGTTGACCATTTTTTTCGTGTTTTTCGAAAGGTAACTTCGTCAAAAATGGTCGTACAAAAAAAAGGATTTTGAAGCTTGAAATTTCTAGTTTTTAGTTCAGACAATGATTTTTTTTTCAGAATCACTGATTGTGCAGTCGAAAGAAATATCACGACAAAAAAAATTTTGCAAATTTTTACGTTTTTCAAAGTTCTGCACGGGTTTCGGAGATTTTTGTCGGACGTAACCAATGTCCAGGTCATTGAGCCTATTTAATTCACTTCAATTTGCTTTTTGTATCTCCGTTCGACCATTTTTCGCTGAGATATCGGCCTTTAAATGAAAAAACGTCCTTTTGACTTCAGTCATCGATATCTCAGGAACAAATGGTCGTACGGGAATTCGACCGGCAGTTTTGGAAACGTGAATACATACTCTACAAGCTCTGATTATTATTGTAGGTTAAAAAAACTATTTTTGCCATCAGTTTTAAAAAGGTCAAAAAAACGATGTTTTCTTGGTTTTTATAAAATCCACCGTTACTTTGCAAATATTGCGATAAACACTAATGTTTTGTGGACGGTCATTTAGCTCAATATGTCCCCAAGAGCCATTCAAAATTCCAAATTAATCCGTTCATCGGTCTTGCCGATTGACCAAAATATGAAAAAAAATTAAAGGAGCAACTTTCCTCCTTCTCAGACATCATTTCATGATTATTAAGAGGAAAAAAATATTTTCACTACTTTTTGTAAATGTTGGAAAAGAACCCTAAAAATCATATTGACTAAAAATTTTCGATTTTTTTTTTTTTTGATAACAAACATGTTGAAATTTTTTTTTTATGAAAAAAATCTATTTCGATTTTTTTAATGTTGACATTTTTTTTCGATTCAACATTGTACCGCCAGCATTAAAATTACCCAAAGCGTACGTAGAATTACCCAAAGCGTACCTGCACGTGGTACGCTTTGGGTAATTCTAATGCTGGCGGTACAATGTTGATTTGGAAAAAATGTCAACATTAAAAAAAAAAGATTTCGAAAATTTTTAGTCAATATGATTTTCAGGGTTTTTTTCAACATTTAATGCGTACTCAATACCCAATTGTACGAAAAGTAATGAAAAGTTTTTTTTCCTCTTAATAATCATGAAATGATGTCTGAAAAGGAGGAAACTTGCTCCTTTAATTTTTTTTCTAATTTTGGTCAATCGCGCAAGAAAGACCGATGAACGGATCAACTTGGAATTTTGCATGGCTCTTGGGGACATATTGAGCTGAATGACCGTCCATAAACATTTAGTGTTTATCGCAATATTTGCAAAGTAGCGGTGGATTTCATAAAAACCAAGAAAACATCGTTTTTTGTACTTCTCTAAAACTAATGGCAAAAATAAAAAATAAAAGTTTCACTACAATAATAATCAGAGCTTGTAGAGTATGTGTTCACGTTTCCAAAACTATCGATCGAATTCCCGTACGCCCATTAGTTCCTGAGATATCGATGACTGAAGACAAAATGACGTTTTTTCATTCAAAGGTCGATATCTCAGCGAAAAATGCTCGTACGGAGAAAAAAACGCAAATTGAAGTGAATTGAATGGGCTCAATGACCTTGATATTGGTCAAGTCTGAAAAAAATCTCCGAAACCCGTGCAGAACTTTGAAAAACGTAAAAATTTGCAAAATTTTTTTTGCCCCGATATTTCTTCTGACCGCGCAATCAGTGATTCTCAAAAAAAAAATTATTGTCGGAACTAAAACTAGAAACTTCAGGCTCCAAAATTTCTTTTTTTTGTACGACCATTTTTGACGAAGTTCAACTTTTCTTGCTCTTTTAATTTTTTGTGTCAATGCATGTTCACTTTCTGGTACTTACGATTCGCGACCGGATGGATGATTGTTTTTGGGGACAATACTTTATCGCTTGATGAAAGTATATGAGAATAAATATAATAATACGAATATAAATATATTTGCGCTTACTTTTATGAATTGCAATTTATTTGGCATAGGGACGGGTGTGAGTAAAGCGTAAACAAGTTTTTAGAAGATAAATAAGTTGTAATTTAGATATATTATTATATTTAAATTAACGTATAAACTAAAAAAATAAGTGTTCAGAGTGCGCGATAAATTTTTTTGTATACATTAATAACGCAGGGAATCAAGAGCTAAATAAGCATTGAAATCATCCAAAAGCCTCGCGCGTGCCGTCGGGTGACGTCACGCGCGAGTCGTGCTCAAATTGCGTTTTCCCTCGAAGCCTTCGTTCGGCTCCGCCGCACATGAACGTGCTCACGTCCATGGATCGGTGTAGCTGCCGAAGGCACGGTCGGGACACTTCGGCCGCACTCGGCTCTTTCCGAAGTTGTCCGAGCGTGGTCGCTCACGCACACGCGCTACTATGATTGTGTGATGGGCGCGTAAGAGACCAACGTTTACGCGCGATCTGGCTGCTCTGGTTATACCCCTGGTTGCACCACTTACGTGCAATTTGTCGATTCTTTCCGGCAACGTTGCGAGGTTAGGTTGCTCCTGTCGTCAAGTATTGCTGCTGCTTGCGAAATCGAAAGAGTACGATATAGGAGACGGATAATCACGTGAAAACGCAGAATATTACGCGCAATCGTCACGACCATACGATCGGTGTGAGACATCGAACGAAAAATGTTTCGTCCTGCGAAAAATTTGGTTACCACAATACAGCGCGTAAAAGATTGTTCAACGCTGTTACGATGTAGCCGACAACTGTCAGATACATTGGAATACGAATGTGAGCGAACAAATTCCTCTTTGATCCGTATAGGTCATGTGTGGTTCGTTCTTCCTTTCTTTCTATCTCATTGTCGAATGAAATATTTGCAGCACCGATAACCGACGAGTACAAGAGAGGTCCGAGCGAGGGCCGTGCATTGTACCTCGACGCCCAAGCCACCACACCGATGGCAAGTGTCAACCGATAAGGAATAATATTTATAGGCTGCGGCGATGTTCTGTGCCAAGCTAGACTGGATGGTGAACGCCACGGTGTAAGCCGACTCGTTCTCCAATGACCGAGTGGCAATTTCACTGAGATTCTTACGAGAAGCAAATTGAAATAGCACCGAGAAAGAGTTACTGTGGGCGACATTGATAAGGGATCTCTGAGGAATTTGAAGTAGTAAAGTCCCGAATGTGGATAAAAGTAAAAGGGATTGGATCCTAAATGCCCTAGACGGTATAGGAAGGAACGTTAGTGATAAAATATATACGTGTATACTAGGTTAGACAACAACTATGAGCAATATAAATATTTATTAATTTATCATCAGACTTTGCAGAAAAGTAGCATAGTTTGCAGAGGGTCATTGATTTCAAGGTCACCTCCATTTTTTTTTAATGGAAGCTTTTTTTCTTCGGAATCTCGTCACGGAACTGAAAGTAAGTTCACGCGCCCAATTTGGAGACGATCGATCAAGATTCAGTATGAAAAATCGATAAAAAAGATATTTCAATGTTTTGAATGGATTGAAACAACCGTACAAACACTTACTCCTTACAAGGTGTTCAGAGTCACAGCCACTACTTTTGGGGGGCTACGTCTACCTAGAGGCCCGAAAAAATGGCCAAATTCCAATTTTTTAAATGAGTTGGTGAAAAAGAAAGACATTTTTTTCAACACAAAGTACATTTTATGTACATATATTGTACATAAAAAATGTCAATTTCATTATCAGGAAATATACCTAAAAAGGGATACGATCAAAGAAAATTATTTTTCGAAAACTGCGATATTATTACCCACTCAGGTAGATGGAGCCCGTTAATGCACGCTTGCAATCTGATTTGCATTGATTGTGTACTGAAAGGAGGAATTCCTCTTGTAGTACTTTCCATTGAGCAGAATATAGAGATAATCCTCTCACTGCTTTCCAAAATGTTGAGATTCTTAGTTGCAAACAATGTAAACAGAGCTGTACGACTTAACTGGATTTTCCTTAGTATTAAACTATTACAACACTCAGAGCACGTGGTTAGAAAGACAATACAATCAATGCCAATCAGATAAAAGCGCGCGTTGAAAGTGACGGCCATCACTTCAAGCACCTTTGCAACTGTGCTCAAAATTAATCTAGTTCCAGTTTAGATCTAGATGTGTGGTTTTGAATTCAAATTACTCCATATGCCATAAATTTGTGCCGTTCAGAGTAATTGTACCCGAAATAGAAGTAAATATTCCCCGCTGTCTCTAATTGAACGGATGCCTGAACGGAGAGCCTTCGGCTCTTAACTTTTTTTAAAGCCAAAGCGCGTCTCCAAGCCACATAGAGAGCTACAACTTCAAGACCACAATACTTTCAATTATGAATGCCACAAATGATAAGTTGTGCCATTTATAGGCTTTAATATCTCTGAGTATATTGAATACGATCATCATTAAATATGTCGTTATACATCACTAGTTCAAAATTAGTTATCCGTAAGATTAAACACAAAAGAGGAGCAAGTGTTTGCACCATTTTTTCAATCGATTCTAGGCTAAAAGCATTAAAATTCCTTTTTTATCGATTTTCTATACTTCTTTTTTATCCACTTTTTATACTTATATTTCTCTTTTATCGATATTTTAGGTTGATCGATTGTCTTGAAATTCGGTGTGGGGACTTATTGTTAGTTCCTTGATAAAATTCTGGAAAACAATACTGGTATTATTTTTTTTAATTGAAGTGATCTTGAAATCTCCAAACCGCCTGGGAAACCAAAATTCTGTAAAACCTTTCTCCTTAGTATGAGGAGTGAGAAAATGTTCGACTGCTAATAATTGTTGCCTCGCCAGGTATATACATATGCAATGAGTGCAAAGTATATGTGTAGAGTGCTATTCCTACAGTCATTTTCAACAAAGAGTATTCTAAATATCGAAACAACTTTATTAGTAGGACCGGTGGGTTCTAAAGTTCTGAAGATACTGCGGTGGGTCGCTTTAACGGGTCTGCACAAGTTTGCAGGCCAAAAAACAGGTCGGCTCGCAATATTATTTTCTGATGGGAGTATTGCGATGAAAAGGTTGGGATTTTGGGCACAACTGATACATAATCTTGCCAAATTACTGTTTCTCTTCAATTGAAAAATATTGATAAACGATGAAGTTGTCTGAAGAGAAAAATGAAAAACATTACTTAGTATAATAATGAAACTGTTGTATCGCTGGATACAAAAGTAAATGGAATGTTGAAAATGTTGAAAATGGCTGAAACGGCAGGCTATAGAAAGTCAAGTTTGATTTTCGAGCCTAAATAAAAACTTTCTTGATCAACAAGTTTCAAAGATCGACAGGAAAGGATGCATGATTACAAAGGCTGAAATTGGAGGTTATAAATGCGTCTACTATATATAATAATCCCACTGATTGGTCCAGACCACTCATTGTCTGTATTTATCGAAAATGGTTTGCATTGGAAAAGAAAACGTTAATTCATCACGTGTAAATCAAATGGAGAATAAAAAACCTCATGAGTCACCTGTTAGAATTACCCTACAGGCTGCTCCTTTCACGAGCTTGTTTTTTTCATTATTGAGCAATATTTCAAAGGGTAAGAGCCCGAATCGGGGAGTTGTTTCCGGGCCAGTCTAATGTATATTATTCATAAATATGTTTGGGTTTAAAACTGTTGCTGGCGGCAGACCGCCATGGACATGTCGAATCGTAGTGTCGACTGCATGCTTCAAAACTATGGCCACCCCTTCTGTAGAAACATTTACACTTTATATGGATATAGTTATCGATATGCAAATATCAATTAAATTTTTTTTTACATTGTTATTCAGGATCCCAGAGTGCTAGACAAGATGTTGCCCTACATGACAACGTTCCACGGCAATCCTCACTCCAGAACGCACATGTACGGTTGGGAGTCCGAAGCGGCAGTAGAACACGCTCGGAAGGTTTGCATTCGCTTCACATGCATGCTCCAACTTTGATTTATTTCTTCGAGCTCGTACTCGAACTAATACTCGAACATTCTTTCGAACTCATATGATAAAAGACTTATCACAGGCTCCTAATGATAATAATATTAATCGAGCTCAATCTCCAACATCGTCACGGACTGTAGGATCATAAGATTCATTTACTAATAGCAAATCGCAGACTTGATCGGAGCGGACAAGAAGGAAATTATTTTCACGTCCGGGGCGACGGAATCCAACAATATAGCGGTGAAGGGCGTCGCGAGATTTTACAAAATGAACAAGAAGCACATAATCACGACTCAAACGGTAAAGTCGACGACGAATTTTTCTTAATATTGTGAAGTCGCGTCGATTCGCGTAATAGTAGATTATCGCTAGTGGTTGATTTTTCGCAGGAACACAAGTGTGTATTGGATTCGTGCAGAGCTCTGCAGGTCGAAGGGTTCGACGTTACTTATCTTCCCGTTAAGTCAAACGGACTCATCGACATGGAAGAGTTGGAAGCCGCCATGAGGCCCGACACGTCCCTGGTCTCCATAATGGCGGTGAACAACGAAATTGGCGTGAAACAGCCCATAGAAGAAATCGGGGCATTGTGCAGGTGAGACGAAATTATCTTCTTGACCAATCTCGAGAACCGCTGAATGGTCAAAAGCGTTCTTCCCGGAGAAAAAGATGTCCAAAATCTTGCGTCGTGCTATTTTGAGCATCACAATGCGAATTTAGGGAAAAAATGACAACTTTTTGGTATTAGAACTTCTTTAAGAACGTTAAGGTTGTCGCTAAATCGTTTTTGCAGATTGGGGGAAAACGTCTCTATGCTAATATATTGTGTGACATCACCAGTACCGACTTATTGTAGCAAAATATTAATGATGTGTACGAATAAATATCGTGAAGACTTTCAGAAGTACGCTAGATAATCGTGATTGTTATTTACATATATGTTAAGCTGGTTCGGAATAAGTAATTCAAAAAACGACTAACGTTTAACCTCCTACTTTTTTGCGAGAAAGAAATAGTACGTCATTGACCACGTTGAAATAAAACATTTTAAGCCACTCCACCGTACCATTTCCAAGATATGAACGTTGAAAGCTGGCCTAAAAATACACGCACTCAAACATAACCTCCGAAAAATTAACCGGAAATGATAACTTTACGTAAAATTTAGTCGTTTGACCCAACAAACAAAACTTCTTTTTCAAATCTTCGATTAATACGGAATTCACCCGTAAAAATTGTAGTTGATCCACGGTGCAATTTATTCACAATAATTTATTAAATTTTGCTATGCTGCATCTGTCTCTCTGTAAACGATGATCGGAGCGTCAGCTGTGATTGCTAGGGGAAATTCCTAGACGGCAATTCACGCAGAATGCCATATGAATGTCGACGAACACCTACGCTGCAGATCATGCTAAATACAATAAAAACAGAATAAAAGTAACAATAAAACGAAGGATAAAAAATGAATAAAAATATGTTGATTGTAAATCTTAATTTAAAAAATTGATTATTACGTATATAAATATACGTATAAAAATATTTTTTGCTCAATGCGAGATTTTTTCGCGAAACGCCCACTTACACGTAACTGTGCCAAGTTTTGACACTTGTCGAGTCGTTGAGAGGTAATGTTTGAATTCTTCTAAAGTGAGGTTATGTCGCGTTGTCAACTGCTTAATACATGAACTCACTAGTAGAGTCGATAATGATCAACCGAGTGCTCAACAACCAATGTCGAGTGAAAGTATTTATGAAGATCATCATAAATGTTCATTCTAATGGGTATCGAAATAAAAATACCTTTTATGAGATTAAATTCTATGTATTTTAAACACTCGAATGAAAAAGAAAAAAATCGTCAGAATCGTCGGTTTGACTTTTGGTTTTTCTTCCAAACTATCTTCGGTTTACGTTAGTCTGGTGGTGTGAAATATGGAATTAAAAAAAAAAATCTCGGATTTAATTGAAATTTGGTATTTGCGCTTGAAACAATTAATGAAACACGTATTTCAGTGTTTTTAGGAATCCAACCCCTAAGGGAAGAAAGGGGGTGGAAAGGTTTGTATGGAAAATAAAAAAAATCTCACAAGATTTACTTGAAACTTAGAATGCTCCGCAACACGGATAATAAACATACGCATTTTAGCGTTTTTCGAAATTCGACCCCTAAACGAAAGGGGGTGGCAAAGTTTCTGCGGAAATATTTAAGAAAATTGGGTAAAATGTACTTGTAACTTTGCTTAGCTGCTTTTAGACACGATTAATGAAATTTCAGTGTTTTTGGAAATTCAATTACTCCCAGCGGGTTTGGTCACCAGTGAAGGATGATTGATTAGCCTCACTCCTCATCGAGATCACGCGACTAGTAAAGTAAAATTCAACGTTTTCCGTTTGTTCCTAGGCGAAGAAAAATATTTTTTCACACCGACGCGGCTCAGGCGGTGGGCAAGATGGCGATAGACGTGAACAAAATGAACATCGACCTAATGTCGATAAGCGGTCACAAATTGTACGGTCCGAAGGGAGTGGGTGCACTTTACGTTCGTCGAAGACCGAGGGTGCGCGTCGAGGCGATACAGAGCGGCGGTGGCCAAGAAAGAGGAATGCGAAGTGGCACTGTTCCTTCTCCTTTGGCCGTTGGCCTCGGGGAAGCTTGCGAGCTCGCTGGTCGAGAAATGGAAGTGAGTATGTGCAGGGTGAACGAAAACGGCTGGCTTGATCGCCCGGTGACAACGATCAGGCCAGCGTTCAACGACGTTGAAGTAATGATGATGGAATTCTGAAAATTTCTATTAGCACCTTGGATATCTTCGAAACTATAAGGTTCACAGAAATATTTGCTGAAATGAAATTGCACAGTATGAAAGGGGCCATCCGATAGCGATAACAGTTTTTTTTTGCAAGTGGAGGTACTTCGGACGATTGAAGGTCAACTCCATTTTTTTTAATGGATCGGTATGTTTTTTTTCTGTATCGTGAAAGAGGAGCTTAAAACGAGTTCAACGACCTATAACATAAGGTCATTGAAGGTCATAGCAAGTACAGAAAGGCGATAATACTTACGGTTTCGGTAGTAAATAAAATTACTACGTTTATAGTAAGTGTTCGAAATGACGACCATCAGTATCAATGCAACATTGGATGCTTTTTTCGATTGATTGACTTGCAAGTTTTACAGCGTCAGAACTTATTGATGCACAGGCCGTAATAATTCTTTGCTGCATGTCGTCAAGTGTAGTTGGTACTTCTTTGTACACTTTATCTTTCGATGTTCCTCATAGAAAGAAGTCTAAAGGTGTTAGGTCTGGGGAACGAGCTGGCTACGATATTGGACCGCCGCGTCCAATCCAAACGACGTTTCAATTTGTTCAATGCATAATTTCAGTACGACTGCAAATACATAACGTCCCTGTCCAACCACTTGATCGAGAAATTTGAGACGAATCTAACGGATATCGTGCGGAACGGGGATCCCCATGCTTGGTATCCGGGCTGTGTAAATTTCTCATTCGCATACGTCGAGGGTGAGTCCCTTTTGATGGCTCTGAAGGATGTCGCTCTCAGCAGTGGTTCCGCTTGCACGAGCGCCAGTTTGGAACCGAGCTACGTACTGAGAGCAATCGGGGCTTCAGAGGACTTGGCTCATTCCAGTATCAGGTTCGCGCATGTCGTCTTCTCCTTACTTTACCACTTACTCGTCCACACGCCGTACCTTGATCTAGAAATGGTAGTACCCTTCCGATATTAAGGTGCTACATCTACCTAGAGGCCCGGAAAAAAATATCAAATTCCGAAATATTTGTTCCCTGGGAAACTGCTGGTGAAAAAGAAACGCATTTTTTTAAACACAAACGTACATATATTGAGCCTTTAAAAAAACATCACCCAAAAATACAGAAAAATAACAACATGGCTGGCGACAGATGATGAAATTCTTTTCGCGACGTTTGGCGGTGGACACATCAGCTTAGGGGATCTTCTCACTTTAGACGCTAAAAAGGCTATTTTCGTGAATTTTTTTGATGAGTTTATATTATAGATATTTATATAAAAGTTGTTACACTTAATAAATACACTTTCGAAATGCATTAAAACAAAATTTTCATTTATTTACGCTACTATTTATATACGAAAATGGTAGTTAAAATAATGTCCTAAAAAAATTGCAGGGCTGCGCTGTTGATGAAATCTCGGAGATGGATCATCCGAAACAAAAAAAAAATCAGACGGTTTTAGATTCAGTATGGTAATGGCTGTAGCGCAT
The DNA here is from genome assembly GCA_951751655.1 of Ophion costatus. Classification (NCBI taxonomy): domain Eukaryota; kingdom Metazoa; phylum Arthropoda; class Insecta; order Hymenoptera; family Ichneumonidae; genus Ophion; species Ophion costatus. The sequence continues at coordinate 13,943,008 of OX632360.1, read as the reverse complement.
ATCATACGATTTTTGGTATACGCAAAAATAACAAAATGGCAGACATTTTTCGAAAAAACAGAAAAAGTGTGCTTTTTCCGGCGTCGAAAAACGTTGTTTCGAGAAAAACGCGTTTAAAGTTTGTTTGGATTACACAAATACACGAAAAATGTATAATGTATTTAAGGCCTCAGGCCACAGTAAATGGTATAAAATCATCTGCAAATTTAACATTTTTTTTTCCTATGAGAAAGTGATTTACCCATAAAATTATATTTAGTATGAATTTAGTACTATTTAGTATGCATATCAAGCTGTTAGAAAATATATATCTTTTTTTTTCGATGTACAAAATGGCCGACTACTAATATTTTCTTTTATCTTTTTTTAGGCGCTCGGCGGCGTGACATTTATCATCCAAAATTTTTTACCTAGAACAAAAAACAAAAATTCTCGTCAATCTACATTACAATGCCTAGTGAAGTACGTACGAAATTTAAAAAATATTGTTTTATTCAAAAGTTGTAGATATTTGAACTTAAGAAATGAATTTGCAGTGAAAAATTTCGTTATAACTGCTCACAAAATGAAAAGTTTTCGATTAATCAGAAATTCCGTGCATACTTCTCTGCGAAATGCAATTAGGAACATAACTTTTGAATTTGAAGTAAATTGAGTGAAAATTGTTAAAGTTATTTGTCACGCCAATTGAAAAAAAGCTGTTCCGAGAAGTTTCGAGTAGTCGGCTATTTTGTACATCGGCAAAAAAATTCTAACAGCTTGATATTCATACTAAATCAATGTGTAATTAATTTTATGAGTGAATCACTTTTTCATACGAAAAGTACGAAATATATCCCTTACTGTGACCTAAGGCCTTAAGTGTACTTTATTAAGTGTAACAACTTTTATATCAAAATCTATAATATTAACTTACCAAAAAAATTCATTAAAATAGCCTTTTTAGCGTCGAAAGTGAGAAGACCCCTTAAACGGTCGATCTGGAATCTGAAAACCAAACGGTTTATTCAAGTTAACAACAAATACGAGTCGTTGACGATCGTCGATTTTTGAAAGCATTTTCTTTAACAACGTGGTGATGAATTGTGACTCGAGTGTACAAAATTTATTAAAAAAGCCATCATTTTTACGTAACTATTAAAAATGAAGATCGATTTTGAATTCACATGTAAAAAAAAAGTATTTTTAAAGAACAACATTTTTCTTTAACCTACTAAAATGTAGAAAATAATGTTCTTTTACCAAGTCACCTTCATATGACTATAAATAATAGTTTGGAGTCCTCAACTTTTTAAATATTTAATCAATTTGATCAATTCAGTTTCATCAAATGTATTTAATTTGGCACAATAGCAATGAGAGAAATTATTATCACACGTTTATACTCGGTTTCATGATTTTTATTTGAGAAATCTAAAGTCGTTTTACAGTAAATTAAATACAGTTGATATGTTACCGGATTCATGTAAATTGAAGATTGTATGTCTAAATTTTGAGGCCGATAATTTTAGACGAAAAGTTGAGAATTTTATGGATTTTTTTAATTAGTTGAATCATACATTCTTACCTTTCAGATGCATGTTTGCAAAAGTTCAGAGTTCTAAATAGTCAGGAAGTGGGTGAAATGTCTTCCGTTTTTCATCTCACAGAAAGTCAAGTTAAATAAAAGCTTGCAAAAAGTGAGATCGTCAGGGACCTTCGAATGTTTCTGATCATATCTCCTGCAAATTTGTAAACGATCCATCAAGTGGTTCCCGAGACATCATGTCCACCGACTTTGAAAACAGTGTTTCGAGAAAAACGCGTCTAAAGTTTGAAATGTGGTGCTGCTACCGTTTGTGAAAAGCCGTAGCTCGTTCAATTTTAGGAATATTTTAACCCCCTCGTTGGCAGAGAGAATTCGATAAAAAGTGCCCGAAATGGCAGTAAAATTTTTTTATCCTCATAACTTGTACTCTGGGATTTTTGAAGGTGCTGATTACGAATCTGAACTGAAAATTCAGGGATTCACAATGACGAACAAATATGGCGAATGAAAATACAAATAATACAGATTGATTTAGATGAAACTCGGTACTCAAGCTTCATATATTTCCATCTATTTATTGTATTATGCTCCATTTTATTGAATTCACCATGAAAAATTTCTTCATTTTGAGTTCAGCATCACACTTAACGTCCCCGAAAACCCCCGAGTACCAAGCTTTATCCAAATCGAGCTGTTTTTTGCACTTTCGTCCGCCATATTGAATCCGCCATTAAACATTTTTGAATTTTGTGTTCAGATTCGTAATAAGCGACCTCGAAAATCTCAGGCTACCAATTTTCATCTAAATCGAGTAAAATTTTCAATTTCGGTCGGCCATTTTGAATTTTCAAATTTAAAGTTCCGGTTCGTGATAAGCGACCTCAAAAATCCCGAAGTACTAATTTTTATCTAAATCGAGTAAAGTTTTTGATTTTTGTCCGCCATAGTGGCGCCGCCATTTTGAATTTCCAAATTTTGACTTCAAATTCGGATTCAGGGAGCCCTAAAACCTCCGAGTGAGGCTCCGATTTCAAATCAGAGCAAGTTAAACAGGGAAATAAAGGTTGACGCACTATTGCGTCAATGTCAACGAAGGGGCTAATGAAATGTTCAGGGAATATAGCTAAAAGATACTATCTATTACGTACATGTTTATGGAAAATAAATTTTTTTATTCACCCAGGTAGATGTAGCCCGTTAACCGATCAGTCGTATAGCCGGTTGAGCCCTGAACTAACATTCCGAAGATCCCGACCCCCACCGACGTCGATGAATTCTCCCTAATGCTTTTTCCGCCCTCGGTCGTTCGTAAGCAGCGTTCGAATGTTCGCGCTATTTTGAGAGACCGTATTCGTGTACATAATCTTTAGACTAGCGTCGAAGTATTTGGCGCATTTATAGCTGCAAAAGCCATGACTGCGCATATGGAAAACGGGGAAACTCATGAAACTTCTTTTCTCCTGGAATAATCAGGGAATTTTGAAAATACTCTGGTATTTTTCCAGAATTTACATTCTGCAATAATTAATTCTGAATTACGAAAAATGAAACCGACTTGAAAAAAGAAACTGAAAAGTATAAAGAGAAATATGGCTGTATATTTTTAATACTTACATTATTCGTCATTATATACAACAACAAAAAAGTTACGATAGTGCCAATCATTAAAAGGTTCAAAAACTATAATCGATTTACTCTAAAGCTCTATGCATTTGCATTGACTTGTCGATACACCGCATAATTATTATTATAGATACGTGTTTATATTTATTTTTTACTTACTGTCACCGACATAAAAATGTCTGCTTATAATAAAGAACCCGTTCTGTATTTGCTTTTAAAGTATTTTTTTTACTTTACAATGTTTAAATTATTTTTCGAATTTCAGTTTTTTTTATTTCATATTAATTTTCACCATTTCCATATATTTTATCTTAAAAGAAATGATGTTATATACCTTCTATTTTTCAATAGAAGGATCCAATTGAGAATTTCCTTTGTTTTTTCAAGTCGGTTAATAATGTTGTTTTTTTTTTCAGAAAAATTGTTCATTGCTATTTTTACGTATATAATATTTCCCGCATAGTTTGTAACGTTTACAAATACTAGCATGATTGAAACGAGACTCAACGTGTGGTCTTTAACTTCAAAATATATATATTTGATGAAAACAAAGCGTTCTTTATTTCACCCTGATCTGAGTCATTTGCAAAACCTGGAATTTTTTGGAAAACCTGGTAAAGTCAGCCAATTTACGAGGAAAATTATTCTGTCTAAATTTTAATGCAGACCCTGCAGTGTTAAAAGTTGCAATTTTAAAACCCATTATCTCCCAATCTGAATAGTCGACCGTTCTGAAATTTCCCTCAAACATGCACAATGATATGAACAATGTCTGATTAAAATTCGAACAAAATCTATAGAAATCAAGAGCGCGCGCTCGTTCTACCTTAAGCACTTACGAGTATACCCTATTTTGCCATATAATAAGTTGCCTCGGTGAATCGTAATAGTGACGCTTCCACAAGCTTTGCGAACTCCTCGTATTGAATTATTATTATTTCAACGCAGATTCGGAATCGGACGCTTCACCACACTCGAAGAAATTGATTACACAGCCAAGAGTACGATAAGTCACGTGAAACGTCTTCGAGAAATGAGGTAATTGCACAATTATACAAACGTATGTATAGATTATTGAGTTCGATCTCAGAGATTACAAAGGATTAAGATTCTCGTTTACACAAAAGACCAACAAAAAATCATTACTTTCGTTACAGTCCGCTCTGGGAAATGGTGAAGGATGGAATCGACTTGAAATCGATCAAATGGACGCAACACTAGGGGTTCGTTCGTGTTTTTTTTTGGTTCTTTTTTTTTCCACCAAAATAAAATTCTCGAAAAAGTTTATCCGACCAACGGTTTCCTCTCGTCGACTATAAAATTTATTTAGAAGCGATTACCGTTGTGGCTCGACCCTCGCAATACGGCCGCTCAGTTTTTCACTAATAAAAAAAGTTATTCTATCGTCGTATGAATAATTATGAAAGATTTAGCTTCTTTTTCTTCCCTCGTTGCTCCGTTTTTTATCGTTCTCCTCGTCATCGTAACATCGAGAACTCGCATTAGCGGATTTGGGCCACGTTGATATTCGCTCATTTCAGCACATGCAGGCGGGATCGGCGGCTTCGTCGACGTACGAGATCTTGAAACGATCCTTGTCCATGTCGTGAAGCCCCATTCTCGATCGGTTCGCCTGGACCAAGTGGTGAGCAATGTCTTCGAACATCTCGTTTATACCCTCGCCCGTTTTGCAGGACGTCTTGTATGTAGCCGAGATGAGATTGTGGCATTGTTCGCTGGATAATTTTATAAAAATCGAGGTTAAGGGGTCTTCTCACTTTAGACGCTAAAAAACTATATTTTCATGGATATTTTTTATACGTTTATATTGTAGATATTGATATTAAAGCTGTTACACTTAATAAATACACTTTCGGAATAGATTTCTACGAGAAATTAATTTATTCAAGTCACTATAGCCGAAAACGGTAGTAAAAAAAATGGGTAATTATGCAGTACGAGTACTTATCCGAAAAACGACGGGAATTTTTCTTTTCGCCATCATGTTTTTCGATTCCATTATGGTAAGTGATATTTCGTCGGGGGAGGCTGACATTTCCCATTAATTCCATATGTTAAGAATATGTGGTTAATATTTCAAAAGGATCGGTTCAGTAGTTTCGAAGATTTTATCATCAAGCCGTCGAAAAACGTTGTTTCGAGCAAAACGCGTTTAAAGTTCGTTTGGGTTACACAAATACATGAAGTTTAAAAAAAAATGTATTTCGAAAGTGTATTTATTAAGTGTAACAACTTTTATATCAATATCTATAACATAAAACTATCAAAAAAATTCATGAAAATAGCCTTTTTAGCGTCTAAAGTAAGAAGGCCCCTTAAATGCAGTACGTAATATACAGCAATTCCCAATTCCTGATTAGTTTAGTTTTTGAGATAGACACTGTAACAAAAATGGCCTAAAACCGACTTGACGGCCCCCATTTCTTGATTTTTGGAGATACAAAGGGAAAAAAATATATTTGTACTCCACTCAGTGAGCTTTATACAATGGCACCCCACATGCCAGGGTGAGACATTTTCTTTTTTCTGCTCCTTTCTCATGTATGAGACCGTGAATAATAATTTAAGGCGTTAGGCCACAGTAACGGGTATAAAATCATGTGCGAATTTAACAATTTTGTTTCGTATGAAAAAGTGATTCACTCGTAAAATTAATTACACACTTATTTAGCATGAATATCAAGCTGTTAGAAAATATTTATATATTTTTTTCGATCTACGAAATGACCGACCACTAATATTTTCTTTTGTTAAAAAAGAGGACAATCTAATCACCAGAATTGTTCCATCTCCGCGTCCGTCACTTGAGGCGTGCTGCTGTCCGCTTCGCACTTGTTGCCGCAGAGAAAAATCTTCGCATTTTCCGCGTACGTCACTATGTCGAGGAGATGCTGCGACAGTAGATGAAACGAGGTGGAATTGTCGAGGGCGAAGACCAGAATAGCAGCCTCCGCGAATTTGTAGTAACTCGACGTCACGGAGGCCACCCTTTCCATACCCCCGGTGTCCCACAATTGTAGCTGGAATATCGAGAAATTGTTTTTCGCTCATTCTTGAGATGTACGCAGGGGATAAAATCGAAAGAAGTGGCGAAAATTCGAAATTTTTAAATACACGTTACAGCTGAAAAGTATCAGTCGTAATGCTCCGTAGACCAAGCCTCGAACTTCCAGTTGGAAGCAGATTTTTACGAGCTTGAAGTTTGCATCGTTGGAATGCAATGAACATTAATATCTTCGGGTCCCTTTGATTTCTTTTGGCAGATTTTGGCTACAAGTTGAAACTCGTTGGAGCGGCCGTTCTTATTCGGAACCTCGCATGCCGGAAGGAAAGAGAGAGACAGAAAGAGTCAACGAGTAATTATTTAGCGATCTATAATATAAATGTATAAAAAGAAGATCTCCTATTATGATAAAAATAAGGATAATACAATGTGAAAAGGAATTTTCTTCGCGTTCAAAGGATGCAAACTTCAGCACCATGCTTTTTTTCTCGTAATTCTTTCACTCTCACTTCTTAATATCAAAGTTGCTTGGGGTAAAACTTCAAATATGCTGTGCCTCAGCCATACTTCCTAAGCCCTTCAACTGTTAACAGAATTCCCATACAGTTCGGTGTGAACGCACAGTGGAAATGTCCCAAATTGACAAATGAAGCTAAACAAACCCAAACAAGCAGAATTCGAGTACCTTACAATTAATTCGACTACAATTAGGCGGTAAACGATTATTGAATTTTCCAAAAATCTTATTTTGTACGTGAACGACTTAGTTATAAAATCTAAAACGTTCCGTACAATTGTTTCCCTGTGCTTTCGCTCATTGCACGAGAGTATAATGTGCCGCAAACAGCATGCAAAAGTACTGCGAATTAATGGTCTCGAATTTTTTATTGTTGGAATCCAACGAAGATTCCTTTTCATATCCTTATTTCCTTGTCTTTATTATTTTACAGTCGTTTTACCAGATTGAAAATTAAAATCTCTAAATAAGCGACTTACAACATGTTTGAGGGCTTTTCGTAACAAAGATTCGCCAAAAGAAATTCAAGCAATTGAAGAACAATCATTTTCGATCCATTCCAGTGAAGCATACTTCAATCTCGTGCAAATCACGACGTTGAAGTTTGCATCGTTGCAAAGCAACGAAAGTGAATTTCTTCTATTTCCCAAAGTTCCTTCAGCAGATTTGAGCTACGAAAATCACGCAAACATGTTTTTCCATTCTTACTTGGAGATCTAAAAATCAAATCTGCAAAATATGATTTCGGATACTGATGAAAACAATGATATTGAAGTTTGCATCGTTTGAACGCAACGAAATATTCGTAGCCCAACATTTTTTGGCACGTTAAGCCCTCCACACTCACCCAAACGTTTTTCAGGAACCTCATTAGATATTTGTAGTATAAATGTGTAAGAAAAGATTCTGGATCATAACGAACATGCCTGGACCATAACGAACGATGCAAACTTCGACATTGTTGAAAACAAGAAGTGAAGAGAATTTTTGTTGCATTCCGATGCGAACTTCAAGCCCAGTGCGAATTGAAAGGATATTAATTCTTCAACTTGTTAGCGCAGCCTTTCCCAACGGTTTTTAACGGCGGACCCCTGGAGCTTCCTCGCCCCTTTCACTGCAGACCCCTATAGGCCTCACTTGTCAATTTTGTATCTATTCATGTTATCCGTGCACCCCAGGTTAAGGGAGCTTTCCAGTGTGAAATTTTCAAAAAATCGATTTTTTGTCTTTGCTTTATCGAATAGTATACACTCTTCCGAATATTCCCTGAAATTTTCATGCCGAAATTCAGATTATTTCGGTTACTGTACAGCATTTCTTGGAAGAAGGCAACGGAGCGCTACAGCTACAGCGAAACTTTGAACGCGTTTTTCTCGAAACAGCATTTTTCAAAACGGTGTCCAACTTGGAGGGCAGAGTTTTAAAGCTATCGAGTTGAATTTTTTACACAATATTCTTAACGTCATTGTTTATCGTGCTATGGAAGCTTTTTTTTTTTTTGACATCTTCCTATTTTTTTGTAAGAAAAACTGCCAAAAAAAATGCTAAAATCGATACTTTTTGTTCAAACCGGCGCCATTTTTGCAAAAAAAAAAAAAAAAGCCTCCATAGCACGAAAGCCAATTATATACCGATCAATAATCTTTTTGTGTTTTTTGTTTCAGATCAAAATTGTGACCCCCAACGTGGACACCACATCCAAGTGCATTTTCTGCAACAATTGTTTCATCATTTTTATAGATATTAATTAATAAATAAATCGATCTTTAAAAAATTGTTTTGTATTCTTCAATACCCAATTAATATACAAAAAAAAAAACCAGACCGATTAGATTATTTTTTCTTTAAAAAAAAAAATCGCGAAAAACAGCGATTTTTCGGGCTGTCACACTGGAAAGCTTCCTTAAGAAACCCTGGGTTAGCGGAACCATCTTCAATTTTGCGTACATGCTTAGAACGAACCGAGCAGCATTACATCCGATCACTTATCACAAGAACACGAACCAGCAATGGAAAACTGAATAACTAACAAAATATTCCACACTCTCATTCAACATTCTGAATGCCCAGTCTTCTACACTTCCGAACCACATTAACGGCTTACACCGCTGTAAAATAGTAAAAAAAACTGACGTTTTAAAACTGGCTCAAAAGTTGCTTTGAACCATGTAGAATAAGGGGAAGAAAGTTTGGTGTAGTAAAAGATTTTCTCACAACACAATTTTTCAACACGGCACGCAGCATAACTCCAACAATTTCTATTCTGTTCACTCCAAATTTCGAGCGCATCTTTAAAATAACATCTCGAAGAGAAATACGTATGGGATTTTCCATGCTTTAATTATAACATAACACTATTAACAAATGATTGCCCTTTTTTCTGTCAAAAATTGAGGTTTTACTTTAAATGCTTGCCAATTACTCAAAAATTCCTATTTTCAAAATCCCCTACATATTTTTCCAGCTATACTCATGTGAATCAATGGAAACTTTCAAATTGTTTTCCAAATTCAAATTTGCGTCAGTTATACTGCGTGCCACAGGTCTCAAATTCAACCTGCCTCGCAAGAACGGCTCCAGCGGCACCATTTTTTATAATTTTTTAATATAACGTCTTTTTGCTCACTTGAAGATACGATTAATAACATCCTTGAATATTATCCTCTTGTACTTCCACCCAAGAATAAAAAAATCACTCAATTTTCGACGTTTACAGTTGTGTCAGCCCTTAACTATCGACAAATTACTCGCGAGCCTGAACTGCAGGCCAAGACACTGCAACGAATGCTGCAAACTGCAAGAGCGACGAATAAACCTCCAAATTGCGGGTATACGCTGTTCGATAATATCAACGGCAAAAACGTCCGTCGTGTTTTTGGAATCGCTGTTGACGATGCCGGAAATACGCGAAAAAAATCATCGAACTCACGCGAATTCGCCTGTCATCGATGACGTATTCCTTGTCAATGTTGTCAAGCCCGAGGGTCGACTTTCTGTCGCTGTTGGCGACGAACGTATTATTGGCGAAACGTCTGAATATCGACGTTTTCCCGACACCATACTCGCCGCACAGTATAACCTTCTGTTCCGTCACTTTGACAGTTGCCATCGTCCGCTTGTATATACGTTCGGTTTTTCCGGTATTTTCGTATACCCCCTGCCGCCCCGCGTATCAAATCCCGCACATAGCGAAGCGGCGAAAAATCCCGGCTGTGAATTTCGACGGAAAAATCGTTGTAAACGGACGGATCCCGAAGGTACGAAAATTCACGTGAAAAATATTTGCGCGGCTTGCTATTTCCGCGATCGCCCCGTAACGCATGGGAGGACGGATACCGTGAGAATGTTCGTTAAAAAAAAAAAATACCGCCCCACCGGTGCGTACAGCGACTGCTGCACAACACCTACGCACCCTTGAGCGTGCGTCTAATCGAGTTAAAACGATTGCGAAAGCGCAATTTCAAAACGTCCACGCGATCTGACGTAACCATAGACGGGATCATGTTGATCCCGCAATTTCGCCCTTCAGACCTGAAATCGGAAAACCTGTTTGGCGAAATGCGAAACGATGCGGTGGAGATGAATACGTTACGGGGAGGGGGGGAACAGCACGACATAACGCGGGAACGATCCGCCGAGGCAAACTTAAAGACGCCTGAGAAGTATTTTTCTATTGGCGAGATGTGAATTAACGATGATTTATAAAACAAAAAGTGCCAAAGATAATGTTTGGTAAGAATTACAAATTGTTAATTTTTCGATCGAGGTCGTATAAAAGACCGTCGACGCAAGATTGTCATAGTCCTTTGAAGACTGGCTTAGGAACATTCGCCATTGCCCGCTGTTCGGCGTTGCAGTCTTTCTTGCCAGTGCGCATGCGCCCGCGACGCCACCGTACACGTCGTGCACTCGTACTTTGGTTTCAGGAGTTTCGTGACAATCTATATTTACCTGGGCGGCCGAAAAAGATTGCTAAATTTCGATTTTTTTTTGTGGGAAACGGTTGGTGAAAAAGAAACGCATTTTGGTAACACATAGGTACATATATTGAGAGGCTTAAAAAATCACAAAAAAATTAAGAAAAACGACGAAAACATTGTGCCGGCGGCAGACGACGACATTTATTTCGCGTCGGTTGGCGATGGACACTCCAGCTTAAACGGTCCATCCGAAATCTAAAACCAAACGGGTTATTCAAGCGAATAATAAATACGAGTCCTTGGCGATCGTCAATTGTTTAAATAATTTTTTTTAACAACGTCGCCATTTTGTATTCTTTTGACAAATGATGTTTTGTTTACATACTTCAAACGCAAGGTTGATTCTGTCTTAAGGGGAGAAATACATATAAATGATCGAAAAAGACGAAAAATTTCGGGAATTTTTTTCAACGCAACTACTGGACCAATCGTTTTGAAATTTGTAGGCTATATTATTTTACGTTAAAAGGCATGAAAAATCTTTTTTTAATCGACACTAAGTCTTCATCAGCAACGTGCAGCCAATTGTTGCTGAACTAATTTTCCCCGCGATGACGAACTGCAGCAGCTGTAGTTTAAAAAAATTTGAAACGAAAAATTTAAAACCATTACATTCTATATGAAAGCACGGAGTCGATAAACCAAGAAAAAGTTGAATATTGTAATAATGACGGCACTAAGAAAAAAAAATATCGAATTTTCACCGAAAATTTTCGTGTTTTTATGCAAAAAATAATTGTTTAATTAAACTTTTCATTGAATATGGAGGTTTATCGACGAGGGTTTGCAATTATGTGCCCAAAAACCTTTGGTTGAAATGAATCGGATAGATACTTTTTTTTTATCGCCGCCGCAAATTTCGAAAATTCGTTCAGCAAAAATTGGCTGCAGGCTGCTAATGAGCACTTATTGTCGTCTAAAAAAAAAAAGTTTTTCGTGTCTTCTAATGTACAATAAAATACCCTACAAATTTCAAAACGATTGGTCCAGTAGTAGCGTTGGAAAAAAATCCCGAAACTTTTCGTAATTTTCCGACCATTTATACGTATTTGTCCCCTTAAGTAATGAAAGCAATACTTACCTTCGAAACTCATAAAAAACCGTTTTCGCGTTTACACGTACTATACACAGATATTCAACTGAGAAATCAGTTTTGACGACATCCGTGATTATTTTTACTAAATTATGGTGAGTTTTTATCGACGATTCATATTCTTCACTTACGTTAAATATAAATCAGCATTGGTCCATTAACTGGTCAGTTTACTCTACGCGACACGCAAGTTGATATCTCGATGGCGCATTTTCTTGGCGGGCGATATGTCCGTTCACGTTTCGCGCCTGCTTTTTTCGGCTTTCTTTTAAAACACTTACATCGATTTTTTTATTAGACTTCTTATAACATTTCGTACAATTTGTAATAGTAAGATATATATTTATTTATCTCAATAGTTTATGGTGTGTGTTTTCTTGTGTCGTGACAACGTAAAACGTCGGGGATGGACAGTATTTATATTATAGTGTATATATATATATATATATATATATATATATATATATATATATATATATATATATATATATATATATATATATATATATATATATATATAAAATAACGATGGGATGTCGATTCTTTATCCCTCAGAATTAGTGCTCAATCCTTTCTTATGTTTATCCTCCATTGTGTGTGTGTTTATTTTTCGTTTTGTCTCCTTGCTGGATATGCGTGTGCCAAAGGTATACATTTGAATGCAAAGTCGCGATCTTGGACGATTTGTTTTGTAGATAAACGTATAACTTGTGACGCGTGAATTTATATATGTATACATCGATATACATACATATATGCGTATGAATACGCATGTACATATGCATACATACATATATACATATACGTGTATAAACAAGTGGAGGAGTGTTGACGTTTTTTCGGCTCCCCTTTTAGTATCCCGCCAGTTCCGCAAAGGTCGAGTCCATCTCGTCCGCCAGGGACTTGTATCTGTCCTTGTTGATTCCGAGCTCGTCTGCAATTCGAAGAAACAATAAACGTGTTTGAATTCATTCGACCGATGCGCGGTCACTCGTGGCAACGACGGTTTTGAAACGCGCGATTACTTTCTCAATCGCGTTAGCTTAGTAATGATTATTTTCATGGGGTTGAAGTTTCCATGGTTGAAACGCAACGAAAATTCTTTTTGACTTCGCATTTTCATTATTATCCAAAACCAGAATTTCGCAAATTTGGTCCGCATCGCTGAATAAGAATCCGAAAAAATCCTAAAATGTTTGCGTGACTTTCGTAGTTCAAATACGCCAAAGATAGTTTGATAAATTTGAAAAAATCATTTCCGGCGCATTTCAACGGTGCAAATTTCAACATCGTTTATTTTCAGTAACGAGGAACAAATTTTTTTTTTCGTTAAAAAACTGATTTTTGCGAATTTATTTATCGAAAAAAATGTATCTAGATCTAAAAAATAAAAATTTCCATTTCAAAAATGGATTTTAAAAATTAAAAACATTCATTTGAAAAATTTATATTCATTTTAAAAGAAATGCAATTCCCTATCTACAAAATGTATGCCCAAAACCTATAACTATATGAGAAACAGAATTTTTTATTTAAATATATATCTTGACTAATTGATATGTAGTTTTAAAGAAACGGAATATGTTATCTAAAGCGATTATCTTAAAAAATCGATACTCATGTAAAAAACTGATTTTTTATCCAAAAAGTTGATTAATAAAAATTAATATAAAACGTCTTCATTTACTCAAAAAGAAAAGGAATATTTTACGTTAAAATGGATTCTTTTTTATTGACAATATTTATCTTGGAAAATCTATTATTATTTTTAATTTATGTTATTAATGTATGTTATGTAAAGAGCATAACATGAATTAATTTAATTTGTTTATGTTATGTAAAGAGCTATAAAAAATCGAAACTTGTCGAAAAAAATTGAATTTTTCATCGAAACAAATGGATTTTTTTCAACCCTATAAACAAACTATATTTACTTGAAAAGGAATGGATTTTTTAATTTAAAAAGTTAGCCTAAAAAATCTCTATTTGTCTCAAAAATAGAGTCTTTTTATCGAAAAAAAAATGAAATTACGATAATTGCATTGAGAATTGACGCAGACTGAAAAATAAATATTTCAATGCATTTAAATGCGTCGTTAAGAGGAGACAAGGGAACGTTACTTTTACATGATTAAGACGGAAGCCGGCTTGCAAAGACAATTTCAGCGTCAGTAGGGAAATTCAAGTGGGGGGAGGAGATTTGGTAGAACGGGGCTAGCTTTGGTCGTACAAACGCATCGCGCCGGTAGATGGCTCGCGAGGCGGACGAGTAGTAAGACCGTTAAAACAGTCAGGCGGTGCTAAGAAACTGAGAGGTCGTTACACGTAACATAAAGTGTAGGTAGGGTAAAGTGACCTTATTCCTTACGCCGTGGTTTTCAAGCGCCAATAATTGGGTCCTTAGAGTGCCAATAATAGGGCCCTCAAAGTGCCAATAATTAGGCCTTTAAAGTCCCGATAATTGGGCCCTTAAAGTGCAAATAATTGGGCCCTTGAAGTGCCAATAATGGGGCACTTAGATTGCCAATAGTTGGAACCCCACGGGGTCAATAATTAGGCCCTTAAATTTCTAATAATTGGGCCCTTGAAGTGGCCACAATTGGGCCCCTTTAAGTGCCAATAATTGGGCCCGTTAGGTGCCAATAAGTGGGCCCTAGACGGGACAATAATTGGGCCCTCGAAGTGTCACTAATCGGGACCTTGACGTGCCAATAATTGGGCCCTGAAGTGCCAATAATTGGGCCCTTTAATTGCCAATAATTGGGCCCTTTAATTGCCAATAATTGGGCCCTTTAATTGCCAATAATTGGGCCGTTCGACTGCCAATAATTGGGCCCTTAAAGTGCCCTTTACCCTTGCTGAGTTACGGGTCAAATTGTTGCTGAACATGATAAATCGACATCGAACACCTCGATCGATAATTGGCATAATTGAAGGCAAATTCTAGTGCTTTTTTTTCGTGATTTTTTTTCTCACTGATTTCACTAACAATCAAATCCTAGCTTGATTCTCGATTCTTCATGAACGACTATGTGCAATCGTTCGTTTTGAGGTGACGAAATAAAATACAGACCTTCGAGCCTGTCGACCTCCTTCTGCAATTTCTTGACGGTCTTCTCGGCGAACTCGGCACGGGCCTCGGCCTCCTTTAGCTTCACGCTCAGAGTCTTCAATTGACGTTTGAACTCCTCGACTCTTTGGTTGGCCTGCACACGCACAGATGACGAGTTTTTGAAATTGCAATTAACGTATACCGTCCGGCTGTTATTCGATCAATGCCATCAATTTTGGAGGAACGTAAGAAATAATGTCGCTCACCTTCTCTTCGGATACCTCCAATGATTTCAGGCTGTTACCGACGACCTTGAGTTCCTCCTCCAGTTCCGTGATCTTACTGAAAAATCGTATATCGAGCATTTAACAAAATGTTTTTCTCCTTTATAAATTTTATTTATTTTCCCAAAAATATAAGTAAGAATATTTTTAATTTCTCATTTTTGGGTTCACTATCGTTATAAGCGCTGATATAAATATATATATAATTGAACAATTTAATTAATGTTTTTCAAATAACCCTGATTTTCGAGTGGTCAAAGTAGCCTAATCCCTAAAAAAACCAATTGCCCTATGAACATCTACAAAAACGAATAATCATACTTATTTTGGATAAAATGAATGTTAATAGTTGCATACACTTTCCTCCCTTGTTTGCCTTTCTTGCGAATATAATCTTCGTACCGGAAGATCAAATTGACCGACAAGAAATAAAAGAAAAGAAAGACAAATGGTCTTACGCCTCTCCGGACTTGACGCGGTCCTCAGCGACCTCGAGTTCGTCCTCAACGAAGGCCAACTTGCGGGAGACTTCATCGGATTTTCCGTCAGCGTCCTCGGCGAGAAGACGCGCCTCCTTCAGCTGATTCGTCAGCTGATCCATTCTCTCCTCGTCCTGCTGGGCACGATTTTCCAATACTTTGCACATACTGAAAACATCGGACAATCGGAACTCATTGATAAGAAATGGAAAATTCCGTGTGGGGGGATTTTTTTTTCGGTTTTTCTCCAAATTTACCGGCTTGACTCGTCAGCAGCCTGAGAAGCTTCGGCCAGCTTGGACGAGGCCGTATTGAGACGCTCTTCCGAACGTTCAAGGTCCTCCTCAATGAGCTGGACTTTTCTGTTCAAAGCAGCCACCTCAGATTCGGCCTGCGAAAAATTTTGGAATCCATCGTTATCCGCATAATTAATTGCTATAATTTGTTTGAGGAGGTACGGCTAGTTCTTCAGGGTCAACAAAGTCACCGAATTTGTTTTATCCACAGTTGGTCCGATTTACGTTAACTTGGGTCGAATATTCGTATTGACGAATCCAATCTGCCAAATTTGTGGTAAATGCTTTATTTGTTGCCTAAATACTAATAAAAACTGAAAGAATAGATCCTGGACGACTCTTGGGTCGTCTCCGTCATATTCGGAATCCCCTCTTCGGTAAGAAGAAACTCAAAAACGTTGGGACAAATCTGTCAAGATCTTATTCAAATATGCCTGAATTACTCTGGCGGAATTGATACTATGGGTAAAATTTTAATTGAACACGTTATCGATACGCATTCAATTGTAAAACTCCATAAATGATATAATGGGATTTTGAACAAACACCTGACAACGTCGCGTTAGTGATGCTCAAAGTTCGCATCCGGGACTGATTGATGTGCGAGGTTAGGTATGGTGCAGAGTTAGGTTATGGTCGCCAAACGCATACGGCGTTACGCCTGACGTTGCCAACTTATGGTCGCCAATCGCATACGGCGTTACGCCCGACGTTGCCAACTATGTAGGTCCTATTCCGACGTTCTGATCATTTTCACCCAGAAGTTGAAATCCTTTTATAATGTAGTGCTTGAGCTACGCCGTGAAGTTCGAGCTTGCGATTTTTTGCAGAATCTATTGTGTCTAATTTATGAAATTTCAGTTTTTCAACGACCCTGGATGGATACGTGAGCAGCAAAACCGTGATTAGATATAATAGATATTGTAAAAGATAAGAAAATCAATCTTCACCGTGCAGTTAAAGCACTGCAGTACAAGAAAATTTCAATTTCCGGTTGGAAATTGTCAGAACGACGAAATAGCAACGACAGCAACGTCGCGAGTAACAGCTGATGCGTTCGACGAACATAACCTAGCTTTGTTTTGAAATTAATTTGAATAGAAGCCGCCACAAAATACGCAAACAATAATTTATGGAGTTTTATCATTTGTCAAGTATCAATAATATGTATAATTATATTGTGCCTGTTGTGTTAATTCCGCTGAGGTAATTCAAGCCTATTTTAATAGGTTACCGGATGATTTTTTTGTCCTTTAAGTCCGTTTTTATGTTTTATGTTTTTATGGTGGTATTACGAAGATTACTACACGGAGAGAATTTTTAAGTAATTTTTACTGTGAAATCACAGTAACTCGGTGACATATGTGCAATTCTTCAGGTTTTTAGGAAATAAATTATAAATTTTCATGGAAATGAATCAAAATTTACTTTTGCGTAACAGAAATTTAAAATATTTTCCAGAATTTTTACTGAAATTAATAGTAAAATTTCATGAAACGTAAAGATTACGACAATAAGTTAAAAAAGTGCTAATATAAATGAAATATTTCAGTGGAACATTGAGAAATTTGCGTGTTTTCCATAAAAATTTAAAAAAGGAAGCCGAAATTTTCCGTGCGTCCACCGGAATTTTACGTTCTTTATAGTAAAATCAGTTAGGGCTAGGTCGCCTGACCGTACGCGTGAGCTCTGTGTGCGAGCGTGCGTATACGTGAACGCAAGCTGTGAGAGTGAGCTTGTGTATGACGCAGATGACGAGCACGAACGACGCCGACCCGCGTTGCTTAGCAACAGCGGTACCGCGCATGCGCATTATAGTACGAAGCATGGGCCAAGAAAGCCTCGTGGTCTCGTGCAGTCTAACGTGTTCTACGCAAGAAAACAAAGAAACGTGAAAAGAAACTTCGATAAAGGACGTCTACAATGGTACGAAAAGATGATATGCTAAAATAATTAGCAATCAAGAACACAAATGTTCAGAAATACAGTATATAGAGTATTTATTTAATCATAGGGAATTAATTTTTCGCTAGGGATTTTAGAAATTTCAAGTTTGTCCAGGTTATTTTTACTGTAGAAACTTGGAATTTTTGAGGCAGCCCATTGTTAAAATTCTACATGAGAATGTGTCAGAATTTTTACTGAAAGAAATGTAAAAAATTATGCTACTTGCTTAAATTTTTACATTAATGAAAGCAAAATATTAAAAGCTAGTGTCAATTTTTGACTATGTGCACATTTGTCACCGGTTTCAAATTTTTTAATGTAATTTTTACGGAGATTTCACCGTAAAAAATACTTAAAAATTCTCTCCGTGTACCGATTCGTTGACAATGTAATTTTTCAGTTTTTATTTGTTCGTTTTGTATCCTGATACATAATCGCTAATATTCCAAGGTTATGGTCTTGCCAGATGTCCAACCTTACGATATGACGTTTACATCTGACAGTTTCAACCGTAGCCTCCTAGTGGGGCCATCTTATGTCAAGCGGCGGAGACTTATTTGTACTCCCAATATATATATATATATATTCTTTTTTAAGTTAAGTTCACTTAAGTTTACTTGAGTTCACGGTTGACATATATATGTGTATGAATGTATACACACACATATATAAATATATGTGATAACTGAACCTAGCGAGGTATAGTTATAACGGGAGAAAGCATAATCGCATAATCAGGGGGACACTCACGTTGGTCAGGGACTTTTCGCGTTCCTCAAGATCCTTGTTGGCCTGCTCGAGGTTACCCTTGTTGGCAGTGAGATCGGCCTCGACCTGTTGCAATTTCTTGCGCAAGTCACCGACCTCCTCGAGAACTTTGTCGGCCCTCATATTCGCCTCTTTCGCCTGTCCCTCGCAGGTGTCCGCCTTATCCTGCGCGTTGTCCTTCTCAAGCTTCATCGCTTGCATCTTCTTCTTGATCGCGTCCATGGTGGCGGCTTTTTTTCGGCGACTTTTCTCACGAAACTAACGAGTTTGCTGGAACGCGATAATTGTTTTACTTGGCTTTTTGTTTTTTAAATCGATATCGATGAACCTCGGGGGAAAAACGACGATCTATGAAACGGACGAATTGGACAGTTCTCGTTAGTTTATCAGTCTCTGGTTAAAAAAAAATCAAAGTGATCACTTTTGAGGTATCTTTCGCCAATTGCTCCAACATTTGGTATCAAAATTGCTGTGAAATTCTGTTCGGTAAAGGAAACGTGTTAAGGTCACCACTGTGACGGGTACGAAAATCGATTTTTTTTGCATTTTCTCGAAGTATATATCTATTCAAGAATATGTGAAAAAAATTGAAGTAAAAATCTTGGAAATCGACAACCTCATAGACGATTTAGTGAGAGTAGGTAGCGTAAATATTTATGTATACTAGAACTTTCAGTCGCGTTTTTCACGAAACGATTTCCTGGCCAAAAAATCTAGCTATAATTGTCCGATTTTCAATTTAAAAAAATCAACGTTTCCGTAATTGTAGTACCAATCGTTGTACGTAGCCTTTTTTTTAATTTAGTTTTTTTCAAGCCCCCAAATGTGAGTAAAAATTTCGCCTAAATCACGCTTTTTTAGACACCGCCGTTTTGTGGAATTTTTCTTCGAAAGAAAACGGCTACGTTCGACGAGAACTACGTTTATTTAAATTATAAAACTTTTTTGTTTTTATTTTTCGGACGAAGCATTGTCAAGTTTTTCGATTATTTGAAAAAATTACACTAAATAAGGTCAATGCATATTTGATAATATACCTTTTTTTTCCAAATCTCAAATAAATAATCTAGAAGGCAAAAAAATCGGAAAAAATTATCTTTTTCCGGCTTGTCACAGTAACGTCCTCCCTTAACGGCACAAAATAAAGAGACCGTTAACAAATGGAGCACGCTGCCTTCAAAGTCAAGACGAAGTATCGTTTCTTAAACTAAAAACACGCAAAAAACGAAATTGACATCAACACATTTTCACTCGTTTCACACGTATTTGGATTAGCACTCGAATTCAACTCAGCATCCATGATACGGACCTCATGTCGAAGCTTCTTTATTTTTCTTCGCGATGTTTTCGGCGTTGAAGAAAAAAGGTACTCGGTTCCGTCCGGATAAAATGGCCCTCCGAGATATTTCGCAAAGTTTTCTTCCCCAGTCAACCGAACAGAATCTCGTGATTCATCTCCGACTTCTAATCGGCTATATCGATGTCTTAAATTTAGAATAAACGAGGAATTCGGGCGCAGAGGGAGAACGGTGCGCATCGGATTTCGTACGTTTCCGAGTCTATCACATCTCCGATCAAAACTCGCATACGTAACTTATGTGCCGATGAAACTTGAAAATGGTCGCGTTACTGCCCTCTTAAGGAGTCACTACTTAATCATTAAGGGGATTATGTCTAATTGCAAAAGTCGGAAATTCACTTTTTTCAAAATCTATTTATTTTGACAGTACAAATGTTCAGGGGACATCTTGCAAATGACCCCTGAACATTTCAAGGTGATCGGATCAAAATCGACAGATTTATGTAGACGCCCGACGGAATGCTCGAAACGTTGTTTGAAACTCCAAACGCTTTTTGCTCAAAAGTACTTTTTCAAACTCGGCGAGGAAAAATATTTCAAAAATTACCACATCGATATTTGTGAAATTTTTAGGGATTTTTCTAGATTTAAAAAATACAGTATTTGGTCGAAAGTTTTTTTCCGATGTATACTTTGGATTTGATGAACGAAAAATGGTAATTTTTTTCGCAAAAATCAAGACTCACTTTGACCACGCGCCATTTTGTTTTAATTTGAAATTTCGGAAATTCCTTCGATTAATCGTAGGATAAACTAATATACTAACGAAATCTGTTTGATTTTTTGAGGTCAGAGAACCTGGAGAACGCCCGACGTTTTCTGTAAATCGATTATAATGGATTATTTTTGCACAAAACAATTACAGAGTTTTCTTCAGTTGATACTTTTTCAACTACCTAATTTTTGTATAAATTTATCATCACTTTTTTTCCTAAAGAAAAATCCCAATAATTCGCTGTTTTCGACTGTTGCAACTAGGCATAACCTGTTGAATCGTAGAAAAGAACATAACCCCTTGACACTTGGAACGTCATACATCACGCATTAATTTTTGGGCCATACTTTTCACAATCCTATAGCAAGTATTACAGATAAGAAGGATCGAGTATTTTACCGACAGGCGTAATATCATACTGATTTGTTTCAAAACGTCAAAGTTAATTTTTCATCAATCGTATAAAAAAAATACGTCTCAAAAAATCGTACTCTTTATTGCTCCAAAATTTTATCCTAATTAGAAAAAAGGAATATACAAAAAATAATTATTTTCTCTGTTCCTCAAATTATCGAACTTGATACCGGTCATTTTTACTGGCTCAGCACATTGTATCTAGGAAAACAAAATCTTCAGGCTGCCCATAGATCGTCAATAACTAAAAAAAAAGTTTCAATGGATATGAGATTGAAGTTTGCATCGTTGGAGTGCACCAAAAATGGTTTTTTCTCCTTTCTTAAATCTATGTAAGTAGATTTTAGCTACCAAAATCCTTCGACCATTTTTGAAGATGCCCATTGGGGGATCTGCAATTGAAATTAGCAAAAAAGATTTCGTGACATATCTAAAATAAGGAAATAAGAATATGAATTTTCGTTGGGTCCCAACGATGCAAACATCAATACGATCAATGGATCAACTTGACGTTTTTAACTTGACATTTTCAACTTGACATTTTCAACTTGACATTTTCAACTTGACATTTTCAACTTGACATTTTCAACTTGACATTTTCAACTTGACATTTTCAACTTGACATTTTCAACTTGACATTTTCAACTTGACATTTTCAACTTGACATTTTCAGCTTGACATTTTCAACTTGACATTAACGACTTTACATTTTGCTCCTGTATTTCACCTTCGGTGAAGCGTAAAGTTCTAAAATTCATTTTTCTTTACCGCTATCAGTAAACACGACCGCCAACTTGTCGAAGGGATTCAAAACAGTTTCAAGAAAATGTGTTCAACGTGAAGGGCAGCAGGTGACCTTAATAGATAAGAGAAACGTATCGGGATCGATCGAGACGTAGTATAAATGAAAATTATTCCAGACAAATTAATCATGTGGATTGTGGCAGAGCGCGATTACTTTGGGGAGTGAGAGAGGGAGAGAGTCCACCATAGGAAGCGGGTGTCCACGGAAATAGAATCTACCCAACGTTGTCTATTAATACCGCGTTCCCGAGGTTGGCCAACACCAGAGATTTCTCTGGCTCAGGCTGACTTGACTGGAGGAAAGAGGGAGTGAGAGAAAGACACGCAGCCTCTCTCTCTCTCTCTCTCTCTCTCTCTCTCTCTCTCTCTCTCTCTGCTTCGTAACCCAGAAGTTCGAGCTTTACTTGGCCGCCAACGCCGGCCGACATTCGATCTAAGTGGTCGCTCTCTTTATTTATAGACTTTCCGAAAACTTTGCGAAACAACCCTCGAATATCCGAAAACGTAAGCTCGCGCACAGGACGTTTCTGAGGCACTCCGATAGCCGTCTTCTAAAATCGGCGTTTTTGATTCGCGAATAATTCGTTTCCGGACGCACCCCTCGATACCTCTGATCCGGACAATCCCCTTAAAAATTCGACTTGATTGGCCGACTTTCCACTCTTACAGAATCTTATCCCGTAATTTTGGGACCAATGCCAGATCGCGTTAGCGGGCTACATCTACCTCGGTGGATCGAAAAAACGCATTTTCCAAAAATATTTTTATTCGATAGTATCACCGTTTTTAGCTACATTCCCTGAAAATTTCATTGAAATATTTCGAAAATTGAACGAACTGCAGCTTCTGACATTCAACCGGTCAAGGGGCAACAGAATCATACTTCGAACTTTGAACGCGTTTTTCTCGAAACACTTTTCAAAGTCCGTGGACGTGATATCTCGAGAACCACTCGATGGATTGTTTCCAAATTTACAGGAGACACGACGAGAAACATTCAGAGGTCGTTGACGATCTCACTTTTTCAAAATCAATCTTCATTTTTTAATAGTTACGTAAAAATTACGACCTTTTCCCCAGATTTTGCATGCTCGAGTCTCAATTCGTAGCCACGATTAAAAAAAATATTTTAAACATCGACGATCGTCAACGACTCGTGTTCATTGTCAACTTGAATATCCCGTTTCGTTTTTAGATTTCGGATGGACCGTTCGAGCTGTAGAGTGTCCACCGCCAAACGTCGCGTTTGTTGTTTTTCTGTATTTTTTTTGTGTTATTTTTTAAGGCCCTCAGTATATGTACCTTTGCTTAAGAAAATGCGTTTCTTTTTCACCAACCCGTTCCCGGGCAAAAATCGAAATTCGGCCGTTCTTTCGGGCCTCTATATAGACCCTTAATATTCCACGATCGGGCGTCGTTGAGATCGCGAGCAAGAAGCTTCTTTTCGGTCACTGGTGTCCGAGTGTATCGAGGATCGCGGGCGACCTGTTGATCGCGATCGTTCAACGATCCTACGATTCGCAACGAACACCACACTGATTGACGAATAAGTCGAAAACGCTTTCAACAAACGGGATAAGTAATTCTTTTTCGTTCGAAAAAAAAAAAAAAAAAAAACCTTTTGTTACGCGCAATCTCACACACACGAAAATTCGGTAAATGCAAAATCGTTAACGGTGTTAATGAGTAGTCTACTTACGACATTCTAAAGCATAAAGCGTATACAGGCAGAGCACTGTTGTTGTTGTTTTTTTTTTTGTTTATTAGTTGCGTATTTTGTCACAGAGTATCTCCCAATTTCTCCGCGAAGTGAGAGAAACGGTGGTCTGGTAGTCGGGTCAAAAGATGCGAAAAAAAGCTGTCGAAATTCCTCCGCCGTCAGCGAGGCGACATTCCGAGTCATCCAAGAGCTTGCGCGATCTCTTTATCACACTAGCGCGATCTTCTTTATCGTTCCCCATTCTCAGGCCGCGTTCGTGTATTACTAAAGTGTACAAAACAAGAGAAAACGGTTAAGAAGCCTCGGCTCGTCGCACCCTCAGCGAATATCCAAACTCGGTGTTAGGAGCGCAGCGAAAAAGCTCTCTTTCACAGCCCCAAAACTCAAGGCACACATCGGCGCGAAGCTTCGTCTCTCTTTCCGTCCGTTTTTTTTCTTTCGTTTCTGACCTCCTTTCTTCGTGCTAGGAAGACAACGTTGCCTTGTTTTTTTTTCTCTTTTTCTCCTCCTCACTCTTTGCTCTCCGAGGGCTCGTAGAAAAATCGAAGATGAGAAGAGACGAAACGAACAACAACGAAAAAGCGCAGAGACGATTGCGCGCCTCGTCGATACAGCGAGAGCAGGAAAACACTTACCTACCCGAGCTAGCGAAGCGACGCGAGACGAGTGACGAGCCGAGCGCTGACGTGACGCCGCAAGCTCTGCCCAAAACTCGCGGGTGGGGAAACCAAAAATGGCGAGCCCCGAGCTTTGCGCCTCGCGGATATAACCCAGTCCGACCTGCGGGACACGTCACGAAACGCGGTGCTAGTTTCAATCGCGAGGGAGAGAGATTGAGCGAAAGAGAGGAGGAGAAAATTACTCCGTCGTCTTTGTCGTTCTCTGCCTTCTGGCCCCAATGAGATTTTCGGCCTTTACGCCAATGCGGCGAGCTTGCAGCTCGTTGGAGGGAACATACTTCCCCTGTTCTCCTTCGACAGCTTCACGTCCGAAGAAAACCGGAGAAGAAAAAAAAAACAACGCGCCGAGACTGGAGAGGGCTTGGGGCGGGGCGGAAATAACTTTCGAATGATCTTTGCGAAACGTCCGAAGGCCGGAAATTCACTTCGGGAACCGTACAAATGGGCGGATAAATAGGTTGCAGGACTCGTTCAGGCTGCATCTACCTACAGGCCCGAAAAAGTGGTCAAGCTACGATTGTTTTTTTGGGGGAATGGTTGGTGATAAAGAATCACATTTTTTTTAAACACAAGGGTACATATATTGAGAAGAAAAAAAAATACCATCACCAAAAAATACGGAAAAACAACAGAAACATGGCCGCCGGCAGATGATGAAATTTTTTTCGCGACGTTTGGCGGTGGACACTCTCCGACTTAAACGGTCCATCTGAAATCTTAAAACCGAACGGGTTATTCATGTTAACAACAAATACGAGTCGTTGACGATCGTCGATTTTTCAAATAATTTTTTTTTCAATCGTGGCCACGAATTGAAACTCGAGCATGCAAAATCTTCGGGAAAAGTCGTCATTCTTACGTAACTATTACAAAATGAAGATCGTTTTTGGAGAAGCGAGATCGTCAACGACCTTTAAATGTTTCTCGTTGTATCGCCTGTAAATTTGGAAACAATCCATCAAGTGGTTCTCGAGATATCACGTCCACCGACTTTGAAAAGTGTTTTGAGAAAAACGCGTTCAAAGTTCGAAGTATGGTGCTATTGCCCCTCGCCCGGTTGACTGTTAGAAGCTGCAGTTCATTCAATTTTCGAAATATTTCAATAAAATTGAAAAACAACAGAAACATGGCCGCCGGCAGATGATGAAATTTTTTTCGCGACGTTCAGCGGTGGACACTCTCCGACTTAAACGGTCCATCTGAAATCTTAAAACCAAACGGGTTATTCAAGTTAACAACAGATACGAGTCGTTGACGATCATCGATTATTGAAATATGTTTTTTTTACAAAGTGGCGACGAATTCAAACTCGAACATACAAAAACTATGAAAAAAGTCATTATCTTTACGTGATTATTAAAAAAATTTAATCGATTTTGAAAAAGTGAGATCGTCAACGACCTTTAAATGTTTCTTGTCATATCTCCTGTAAATTTGGAAATAATGCATCCAGTGGTTCTCAAGGTATGATGTCCACCGACGTTGAAAAGTACTTTTTCAGGCTCTCAACATATGTAACCCTTGTGTTAAAAAAGATGCGTTTCTTTTTCACCAACCGTGTCCTAGAAGAAGAAAAAATCGGAATTTGGCATTTTTTCGGGCCTCTAGGCATATGTAGCCCCTTAACAGATTCTCGTGTATGATTAAACGCTCTTGTTGATCATTTTCAAGAGCTTGCGGTTGGAAAGCGCGTAATTTATAATCCAGTTGCACTTTGATGTATGCAAAGATTTATAGACGCACACACACGCACGTCAATTACGCAATTGATGTATGGTAAACTTATATTCAATATGAAGATTGCCGAAAATTCAAGTTTGCATGGGGGAGGCATCAAAGGGTCGAATTGGTCGAGAAATCAAAGGGAAATCGATGAAAAAATTGTGTGAGTATGTGAAACTGTCGAGTGCATGGTAAAAAGAAAAGCACGAAGTAGAGGGAGGAATGATACCGAAGATATATGACAAAATTTCCTTACCATTTTTTTGACTTAAGATATTTTTTATTACTATTTTTGGCTGTTACATAGTATTTTTTAAGTTATTAATCTTCAGAAATGGCCGAGGTATGGCAGGGTCTTCTAAACGGGTTGAAAAAAAAACCAACGAAGATTTTTCTACCATTAACACTCATACGTAAAATATGAACCAAGAAAAAGTAAGAAATGGTGAAGATCGATTAAATGGCACGCTATAAAACAAAAAGATTGATTTTTCCGAAAACCAATGAGTACATTTTCCAAAAAAAAGCCGTTTTTTTCAAGAACATTTAGGCTCACGTTTTAGACAATAAGGTTAGAAAGATGTATACCCAATTTGGTCAGAATCGGTCGATTAGTTTTTTAGCTGTACGTCACGCCAGTTTTGAAAATGCAATTTAGAAGACCTTGCCATACGACCCTCATTGTTGAAGATTAATTTTTTTTAATACCAGGTAACAACCAAACGTAGTAATAAAACATACCCTAGGTCCCAAAAATAGTGAACAAATCTTTTTTTTTGACGAACAATAATGAAAATCCGCAAATTTTTCCCCGCTACAGAGTTATTAAAAAAGAATTAATTTTGAAGAAATAAGTAAGATCATTGAAAAATCCTTTAGACATTTTTTCCTATGTACATCAATAAAGTTTTGTACCAAATTTCATTTTAAAAATATTAAGAATCAAAGAAGTTATAAACTTTTTTTGTTATTGTTTTTTAATTATAAAAAAATGGTTAAATTTTTTTTCGATTTTTCCACGAAAGAAGACAATTATTGTTAATAACAAATAAAAAAAAAATAATAAGAAGAAAAACGTCCGTCAAGACTAAACTACTATTACAATGAATGAGTGTACCAAAGTTCAAGTCAATCCGTTTATTAGATGCCGGAAAATCGTGTACACCGTTTTGAAAAACAGTTTCTATCGTTCTAGCAGTTATATCGTTGTTGTCATAAGTTTACCTTCAATCTACGACTCCTGCACCATAGTTTGGATCTTCCTCTTCCTAGCCCCTTAATGAAAGGGGACGATGCGGCAAATAAAGAACTAACCAGCCAGCACCTTCGTAATAAAAAACGAACTTTGACAACAAAACAAAATCCACAATTGCTGACGAAATAGATATTATTAGTTACAAAAAAAATGTCTCCCCTGAGAAATGAATTTCCCTCAATAATTCGTCTCCTCCCATCGCACGTGATAATCCATGCGTGAATCAGCCGTACCCGAAAATTGCAAGCTCCTGACGCTTCCAAATTTCGCCTCCTTTTTCGTCTCTCTTTCCTTTTCATGGCGAATTTTTGCATATGTGCTTTTATTTGGTCTGGGGGTGATTCACGGATGAAAATAAACTCCTGGTAGCGTAAGAAGCAGGACAGCGGCAATGAATTACCACGCTGTATGAGATCCTTGAAACAAACGCAAGTTCACACGCGATGAGTCGTTTTCACAAAACTCCTTTTTTTTCAAATCGAGACTCGTTTGAACGATGAACGTTACTCATCCGACGATAGCAAAAAAGCAACGATTTAGGGGATCGCGCGGGCTTACAAGTATCATCGGATTCCGGTAGATGGCAGCACCGCGTAGATTTCGGAGAACGCGCGAGACCACAGATTCACATTTAATGGTCTTGAAGATTTAGTATTTGTTAAACTTCAAAACGTACGTTTTTTTTTATTTGAGCATTATCCTTTTGGCAACGACTGCTTAAGGCATAAGAAGATAAACAGTCAAGCCATGGGTGCGTGAATACCGCCCAAATTCAATTAAATTAAGAGGTTAGGCTACTGTGATGATCCGAAAATAAGGGTTTTCGAAAAAAAATCATTTCGAAGGAATAATAAAATGATTAAAAAATCGTTTGGACGCTTATTTGTATGTACATTAACAAAATTTTGCACCAAATTGCATTAAAAAATGATTATTATAGAAGATATAAATAATGTTGTGGAGAACCTTTGAACGTGAGGGGTTAAACGGTGTACTCGATTTTGGCCACCCGATTGATCCGAAAAAATAAAAAATAGCTCTCGCTTGAAATAGATAATATTGGCTAAGACTTGAACGAGCTTTTTATTGCTACCATGTTCCAAACACCAAAAAAATATATATATTTAATTTTTTTTCGATTTTTCGAGGATAATTGATATCATTATTGTTAATTACGAATGAAAAAATTGCGAAGAAGAAAAACGTCGGTCAAGACTAAACTACCATTTCTCTGAATAAGTGTACCAAATTTCAAGTCAATCCCTTCATTGCATATTGATAAAACGTGTACACCGTTTTGAAAAACATCGTTTCGAGAAAAACGCGTTTAAAGATTTACTAGCTGTTCTATCATTGTAATTATAAGTTTACCTTCAATCTGTGATTCCGCGCCATACGTTGGACCTTCCTCTTCAATTTGGGTTGCCTCAAGCGTCGAGCGATTTTTTTTTTGTATTCTCACAGTAGCCTCTCTATGCTTACTCCTAAATTCAGACCTGCAGATCCTTACGGCTAAATTTACTACGGTAATTACCATTTAAGGGTGGAGATACCTTTAGGCGAGGAAAAAATTTGCCGAATTTCATGATTTTTTTAAATGAAAGATTTCTTCATGATTTTTGAGACCTTGGGTATGTTTTCCTTTACTGCTTTTAGCTGTTTCGTGGTATTTTTTGCTCATTAATCTCTAAAAATGCCTGAGGTATGGCACGGTCTTCTAAACTGCATTTTCAAAACTGCCGTGACGTTATAGCGAATCAGCTCGAAAGTTAATTGACCGATTCTGATCAAATTTCGTGTAAATCTTTCTAACTTTATTATCTAAAAGATGAACCCAAATATTTTTGGAAAAAAGTACTTTTTATTGCAAAATGTAGCTATTTTTTTCGAAAAATTCCATCTTTTTATTTCAAAGCGTACCGTTTCATCGATTTTCAACATTTCTTACTTTTTCTTGGTTCATATTCTGGGTGTGAGTGTTAAAGAAAGAAAAATCTTCGTCGGTTTTTTTTCTGATTGTTCTCGCCGAAACTACGTGTCACGCCGTCGGACAACATCCGCCGCAACCCGTTTAGAAGACGGTGCTATACCTCCGCCATTTTTGAATATTGATCAAATAAAAAAATACCATGTAACCGCTAAAAGTAGTAATAAATCATACCCCAAGTCTCAAAAATGATAAAGAAGTCTTGTCTCGTTGCAAAAAATCTTCAAAAACAGCACTTTTTTCCTCGCCTAAAGCACCCCCCTCATAGAAGTATACGTATCGTTATACATATATATGCACATAATGAATTTACGTTTACAAGCCATCGTTATCCTTGAGCCATTAAATATTAATGTCGAACAAAGTCTTCGGATATGACGCCCGAGGCCCAATTTTGGTTTGTAGCCAACAAGAATCGGCATATGCGTAACATTAGCGGCCTCTGTATCCTCTCCTCGGTTCGCGAGCATTCGTTTACCAGGGAAATGTGTCCCTCCCAAGAATAGGATTCGGTATAACGACACGGGAGTAGCTATTTATACGCGTTTGTTAAACATATCCGATATACATATAGAAAATGAAAGAGAGAAAGAGGAAGAGGGAGGTAAGGGGGGCGACGAAGAAAATAAGCATCGTCGAATCATCAAGGGGATTCGACAGTAGAGTTTTATCCGCATCTCACGACGCCTCAGGGAACCTTCAGCTGTGCTATACAGTCACGTCCATTCAGCAATGAAAAGCTGCGCTATGGAGTAGCCGTCGAATCTTTGGAACTAATTGAACGATGTAGGTCTACGAGTACTACGAAGTAGGTCGAATTAGAATTGAAGAATGCGTATTTTTTTTATTTTTTTATTTTTTTGTAAAAAAGAAATAGGAATACACGGATTTGCCAAAGGAAACGACGCGTATTGTGAGATTCAGTAAGAGGCTATTTTTTTTTCACTGCGCCCACTGACGTTCGAATTCCGGCTGAACTGTTGGACGTATCAATTCGTTGATTGATCGAATATCGCTTGATTAAGGAGACTCGAGCGATTCGGTGGAAAAACTATGTGGAGTTTATCGAAATTTTGAAGTCGAACTTTTATTGGACGTGCCGAGATTTAAAGAAATTAGTATCCTTTAATGGTGATCAGCAAAACGCTCGAACCCTACCTTAAGGGGGGGAAATATCTTCAGGCAAGGAAATTTTTTGCTGTTTTTCATGATTCTTTTTAAAACAAAATACTTCTTCGCCATTTTTGTGACTTAGGCTATATTTGATTACTACTTTTGACTGTTATATGGTACTTTTTTTATACATCTGTAAAAATGGCGGAGATATGGCTCGGTCGACTAAACGGCATTTTAAAAACTGGCCTGACGTCTAGCTAAGACAATAAATCGACCGAATTTATGAAATTTGGTATAAATCGTTCTAACTTTATTCTCTAAAACGTGGCCCTAAATGTTTTTGAATATTTAAAAGAGAAAGTATTATTTTATTGCAAAATGTAGCCATTTTCGAAAAATTCAATTTTTTTGTTTTAAAGCGTACCATTTCATCGATTTTTAACATTTTTCACTTTTTCTTGGTACATATTCTGCGTGTAAGTGTTAATGGAAGAAAAGTCTTCGTTGGTTTTTTTTTCAGATTAATCCCGCCTATACTACGTGTCACGCCGTCTGACAATATCCGCCGCAACCCGTTTAGAAGACCTCCATCATTTTTAAAGATTAATAAATAAATAATACCGTGTAACAGCCAAAACTAGTAATAAAACATAATCAAAAATGGTGAAGAACTGTTTATTTTTAATAAAATCATAAAAATCTTCGTCTTTCGATTTTCGTCTACAACGAAGTAAAGATACATCTCAGTGTACTGGTAAAATTTTAAGCCAAGCTGTCGAACTT
The DNA here is from genome assembly GCA_951751655.1 of Ophion costatus. Taxonomy (NCBI): domain Eukaryota; kingdom Metazoa; phylum Arthropoda; class Insecta; order Hymenoptera; family Ichneumonidae; genus Ophion; species Ophion costatus. The sequence goes on along the minus strand of OX632360.1, from coordinate 13,911,860 downwards.
TTTTCACACGTGGAACAATGTCTAAAGATCCCATACAGGGAATAAACACAGGAATGTTTAAAGAAACCGAATATTTACAGAAAATATTAATGATAAAGTTTAAAAATATGTGACGAATTTTCGTATGCGCGATTTTTCAGAGATAATGTAAGAATTCCAAAATCTACTAAATTTGCGCAAATTTTTTTATTCCCGTTCATCGTTTAGTATATAAATAATATATAAATAAATATATATATATATAAATTTATTTATATATGAATATATAAATTAATGTAAATATAAATAAATAAAATAAATTGATCGTAACTTATTTCTTATTGAGCACCACTATAATTTACCGATGATTCAGAAGGGCCCTGATGATGCCCCCACAAAATACGCCCCTCCGCGAAAGGGATAAGGGATAAATACACCCCTCCTCTTGAGGTCGCTGTAAACTTTATTTCAAGCCGGGTCATTTGCCAGTTTTGGTTTTCAAGGCCACTGTCGCTCGTCGGCTCGATTGGAAAACGTGTCTGAACATTATTTCAGTATCCGATACACCTGGCTGCATCGCCGAAACTGTTAATACCCACGTTGTATTTACAAATCTGTCGCGAAAATACTCGCGTTCGCGCAAACTCGGACGCTCGCCATAAAATCCGTCCGATGGGTAAAACTCGTCCGGTATATATCACGTTACTACCATTGCACAGCTCAACAGCCGATTTGGTGCCGCAAAACTGTATATTTTTCCCTAAATCTTATCTCTACGCCGAACCTATTGTAACGTTTAATATTGATATTCTACGTAAGAAGACGTAAGTATACAATATTATTATCAAAGCTAATTTTATTTTTGAAAAATGCAATTTTCTTTAAATATTTTTGCATTCAGTAAGCTTCTTTTTCGTGATCTTTTTAAGCGAGACTCATCAAGACAGTCACGCGTCCAAGTCCAAACGAGATCAACCATCGTGTGCGTGTTTGTCCCATATTCCCAGCTACCTATCTGCCATGATTTTACGTGAAAACTAAACGATCCAAGATTTTCTACGAATTTATCTTCATCCTTCATTTTTATCCCGAAACGAGAAGAAAAAAAACACGTTTTTACGAAATCTGTGATCGTTTTTCTAAGTTTTCGAATAACGTACTCTCCGCGTATAAACGGTGTTTCAAAATGACCTGACATTTCAAATTGCGCGCAATTTTTTTTGTGGCAAACATAGAGTACTAATATTTGACAACTGGCATCAGGAAGTATGGAGGTTTGTCATTCTAACCCCTTAAGGTATGCCTTTCGCGGGGGGCCACATTTTATGGGCGCATAAGCAGGGCCCCTCAGAATCATTGGTAAATTATCGATGATTTGCGAAAATATCGACGGTTTGCGAAAATCGCACAATTGTCGAAGTTACAGGTATTTTTCGGTAGGAATGTCGTGCCGCCGCGAGCGGTCGACCGTGCGGTTCGATCAATGTATACGTAAAGTGTATTTCGTAAAGCACGAAAGAAGCACGCCAAGCACGTAGATCTTCTCTAAAAGAAGCCCAGGATGCTCAATCAGCTGCCGAAGGGGACATGTATGGACTAGGAATCGCTGATTATGGGTAGGACTCACAAAAACCTCACCGTCAGCCGAATAACCGCATATTTACTTTCTTTTGCGACTATCGCGGAACCAGCCCCCTGGCACTGCTGGGTCTACCGTGTCTCGTTATTGTCGCCACGTAAACTAACCCACCATGCGGCGCTAGTAGTCACCAGCATGACCCCCACTCCAGTCGCGCAGCGTCTGCATAATTTGCATTCGACGCGTCTGGAAAATTCATTGTTTAGAATAGAATTTAAAAGTATATGTGTATATAGGAAGGGATGCAATATTTACACTTGTTGCAATATGATGTATTTAAAAATATTTATTGAACGAAATAAACAGGTAACATTAATATTTTTTAAATAATGGATTAGTCACGTTGTACAATGTTTTGCGATTTTTTTCTTGTCGAGATTGCTTTTTTTTTATTCTGCGTTGAGACGTGCAGAATATTGCTGCATCCGCATCAATACGTAATATTGTATTGTGTGTAAAAGAACACTATCGGCGTGTTCTATACACGGAAAAGAGAGCTTTTCATAGTTATACACATCGTCCAATATAGACTCGAAAACACGTGTTGAATTGCGATGAGCTACAAATCGCTCTTCTAATGTGATAAAATAATTACGATTTTACCACACTACGATTTTTTTTATTCGAGAACAATGACAGATCGAGAAAAAATGACGAAGAAAATGACGAAATAATGCGGAGAGGTGTTTCGCGGAGTGGGGGTCATGCGGGTGACTACTAGCGCCGCATGGTGGGTTAGTTACGTGGCGACAATACGGGGACACGTTACTGTTAAGAGAATTTATCCCAGTGTCAGCCCCCTGCGCGGAACTACATTTTTCAAAATGGTGTCAAGCAGCGTTGGCAACCTGAAGTGAGGCACCTATCGTACCAGGGGCGTAGAAATATCGTACATGGACCAACATTATCGTACTCATCAGAATAATGTCTATAATCATTCTCTACATCATTAAATTAATCATATTGCACTCTATAATCATTAAATCAATCATATTGCACGTAATGTTGATATGTATACAAATACAGCCTATCTCTTCGAAACTACCGTTTTCAAATTAATAGAACACTTTAAAACCAAATGTTTTACGTATGGCACCGACCTAACCCGATTCCCTCTCCACTTTAAGTTCAATAAACGCGCCAACATTTGAAATTCGCTCGGAAAAAAACTTTAATGTTCCTAAGTCCTGTACGTAGCTCACCAACATTTCGTATTTATAAAGAAGAAAAGAATATGAAAGGTTAGTGACAAACAAAACGAAAGATCTTTTTCATATACTTCACTTGTTTCGAATGAATACCCCGAGTGTCAGGGAAAATACATATAACCACGGTCATATAACAGAATAACTGCCAACGTTCCAACACAAAATATGCGAACCTTATAAATTACGAGCATAATCGAAATATCGAATATCGAACGGCATTCTCTTGTTCGCTGATTGGCAGATGCTAACCAATAAAACGGCATGTATATCGAATTGCCTAAGAAAGTAATAAGCCAATAGCTCTACGAGTAAAAAAGAATCGCATTTTCTGTTGCGCTATTGGCTATCAGCGTACGAGTGCAATAAATTCTCAAATTTTACATGATGAAAATTATCGTACAGTCGGCGTACGATAATAATGTGCTATCGTACATCGTAGGTAGGCATGAAATTATTGGATTGGTCTCAAGTAAATCTCCTAGTCGCTCCGATTGCTGTGAAATTTGTATACAATACGTTTAGATACGTCACCTAAAGGGGGCAGTATGTTTTTGCATATACTTGAATGGTTTTTTTCCTGACGTTTTTTTCGTGAAATTTCGGCGAAAATACACATTTTTCTTCGGCTCACCATAATTTCCCTAATGGTCGAAAAAAAATATCGCTACGCTACGTCGTAGCGACACTATCCACGAATAAACTATTTTTTTCAGATGCAACATGACGGTGATACACCTGCGTCAACATACGCGCGTGTAGTGCGGAGGGCTTTCGCGAAAATTTCTGCAGCGTCGCCATTCATTAATATTTGGAACTAAAATGTATTACAGGCATATGAAAGCCGTTTTTTACCGTGTCTTAAGAAGGTACGATCACTTCCACGGGGTCAAAAAAGTGTTTAAATTTATTTTACCCACAGCTGCTCTGATTGATGTTTACTTATGTTGATTATTCGTATTATCGATTATAGTGTGCCAAATGTTGTGGTAAATGATGAATTTATTGCACGTGAACAAATAAAAACTGAAAAATTACATTGTCAACGACTCGGTAGTAATCTTCGTAATAATAATATTAACATATCCACCATAAAAACGGACTTAAGAGACAAAATAATCAGCCGGAAACCTATTAAAATAGGCTTGAATTACCTCAGCTGAATTAACACGATAAGCAGAATATCATTATACATATAATTGATACGTGATAAATGATAAAACAATTGTTCTTTGCATATTTTGTGGCGGCTTCTATTCAAATGAATGTCAAAACAAAGCTGGGTTATGTTCGCCAAACGCATCAGCTGTTACTCGCGACGTTGCTAAGTCTGTGGGTGCTATTTCGTCGTTCTGACCATTTTCAACCGGAAGTTGAAACTTTCTTGTTATGTAGTGCTTTAACTACACGGTGACGATTGATTTTCTTATTTTTTACAATATCTATTATCTAATCTATCGAATTTCATACAGTACTCGTCAAAATATAAAAATTACAAATCCGAAAGTTGGTTTCGTAGTAATGATCGTACCTCCTTAAAAAATAAAAATATGTCGTTTTACACTATCGAGTTTTTTTATTGTTTGAAGCGTGGAAATCCTGTGTTAGGTTTATTCACACTGTCGGTAACATTTACAGAGATACCAATAGCGATAACAATATTATATTTTTAATTTACATTCCGTGATAAACTTATGGATGATAGTGAGCGCAATCCGATCAGTCGCCGACATAAATGAGATCGTGGAGAAAGGTGCTCGGTAGCCTCGCAAATTTAGTTTTTCTATCATAGTAGTTCTTTGTTCAATGTACTTTTCATAGTGCTAGAGGACGTGATCTATGTCCTCATTGGCAGGGCCACAGGCGCAACTAGAGTCGTCGACTATGCCTACGCGAGATAGGCAAGCGTTAAGGTGGTAGTGGTTAGCTCTAACACGATTAACCCAAGAAATAAGCTCGCGGGTAAATTTCGTCCCTCTGCACCACGGGACTTTCGGGTTTATGAATTTTTTAAACATATACCCATTTTCCGAGCGGCCATGGTGGCCAGCTTTAAGGGCGGGGTAAAGTATTAAAATTTTTTTTTCCATTTTTTAAATGATTGCATAATATATCAAGAATATTGTGTTAAAATTTCAAGTCGATCGGAGTAAAATTGACGAAGTTATGAGTATTTGAGCATCTATTGCTCCATGCCGGGTTTTATACCTGGGCGGCAGCTGCGCGGCGCGCTATTGTATTTTTCGACCCTGAATAAATTTCTTGATAAACGGGCCTGTTCTGGTCCCGTTATGTATATTCGAGGCATGGTGTATATTAGTATACACATTAGTCTGTACATCAGTTGACCGCTGTATGCCGTGCTGAGCAGTAGCAAGTCACACTAACAGTTTGAGTCCGTCCATCATCTTGATGGAAGCCTTTTGCTCTACGGACCTGGCATCGACGACTTTGAGTCAGTATAAGAAAATTATCGAGTCTTATTTTGAATTTCTAAAAATTCAAAGATAATTGAAAAATCTGAAAAAAATTCATACGTATTCAGAAAAATGAACGAATCACGAAAAAAAATTGGGTTGCGGGGAAATTTGTTGACTAATTTTTTTTCTTCATCATTTTGTTAATAACATTTTGGAATTATTATTATGCAAAATTAATCTTTTGAGTACCTTTGATATGCATGAATTTTCTCAGATTATTATGCAATCGAGAAGTGTTCTCAAATTTATGTGCAATGAGCGCTAAGCGACCAAACTCTTCTGCGTTTTTCAAACCGTTTTTCTGAGACTTGTCATATTTGAAGTCCGTGTGCACGATAACTGAAAATCTAATGGACCAATCGCTTTGAAATTCTGCACAGTACTTCTTCACATAATTCACCAGGTATTGTCGAGAGCTTTTTTGTTTTTTTAAATAATTACTAATTTTTCAACAACAAATTAGCCGATTTTTTTTAGCGAAAATCGGGTTTTTGGCGCCCAAGTGCTACGAAAAATCGAAAAAAAAAAAATCCTTCCGTCATTACCTCGAGAAACATCTCCTTTAACAAATGCATTTTGATTTTTTTGTTTCAGATGATTCTGTTGCGAGTTATGGTGCACACCGCAAACCAACTTTTTTTCGAGGCGCCTCCGGGGTTTAATTTTCACTCGCTCAATTTTGAATATTTTGCAATGCAAATTTAGGAGAATGTTGTTCAAATGTTACTTTATCATATGTAAATTTTTCAATAAACGAACACTATTAGTTACGCCAAAAAAAAATCTTAAAAACATGCCTTTTTTTCGCCGAATTAACTTTACCCCGCCCTTAAACGAGCTTCTGAAGACCCTCACTATGAAACTAAAGTTCGCTTGAAAATCCTGTGCAGTAACTTGAAATGTGGGTTGGTATAGATCTCGCCAGTAGTCACTGGACAAAAAATCATACGAATTTCACCAGCACCGAAAAATTGCTTTGTTTACTTACGTTATAGTCTGTAGACTATGGTTCAGTCACGAACTTGAAACCAACGCGCGTGAGGATATTCAGTCCCGTACTTACCTGACTCGATGTACGTGTTTCATTGCAGAGTAGAAAAAAGACCGCACGGCGATACCATCGATTCGATAAAATCACACTTGGATCTTTACCAACGTTGTCCGCCGCATCGAATTTGGCCGCCGGACCGGCCAAATATTCGACCACGTAAAAATTGTTCTCAAATAAACGTCGCGATCGACGCGAGGCTGTTCTCTTATTCTTCATGTCCCTTCGATGTTTGCGCCAGTAAATTCCAGCGCTGCGTGTGGGCGTGTGGAGATACTGAGAGAGAAAAAGTACAACAGGTCCACAGAATTTCTGGCACAGAAATTCAGGCCTCTGCTCTACTTTCGTCTCGGGCGAAACACGACATTTTTAGTAGCCGAAAGGAAAGGAGAAAAACCAGCGGTGAGAAATGACAAAAGTGCACGTTCTTCTTGTATTTATAATACGGGCGCGGAGTGGGATACTTTTCCTCTTCAGTGTCTAATAATCTTGGGCGCAAGCATCCCGACACGCTGCATCGTTTCCTTTTAAGTAAAAAAAAAAACAACCATGTTTTGTTCGCAGTGTTCTCTTTCGATAATACTCCGAGTAAAACCTGACAGAAGTAACAAAATATTGAGATAAGGGCGAAATACGAGTAAGAATTCCCTCCGAATTGCGAGCACCATGTATTGATCGTCGAGCCCAAATAGAGTGACCACTAGAGTTGCCAACATTCAGAATATGTTTTGCCGGCCGGTCGGAAAGGTGGGGGAAGGCGGGCTATATACCAGTGAAGAATTACAGATTAAGGTAGTTCTATCGTTCTATCGTTTTCGTAAGATTTTGTTGAAAATTTCGATAAATCTTCTTTGATTTCATATGCACGGTTGTAATGAATTTTTGAACGAAAACTCAGATATTTATTGGTAAAAATCACAATTTTCGGTAGTCTCTCATAAGAGCCCATGCTAAAGGTTATATTTTCATCAATGAATATTTAGACTTCTACTCGGCGAACCCTTCTAAACGTCACTCTCACTATTCTCCATCTCTTCAATTATATCACTTTCGCTCGCACGGCAGAATTAAAAAACGGTTTATTTTTTTAGCTACACTAAACACTTGACACTGGGTCTGTTCGTTTTAGCTACACTTTTCTACACTTCTTACACCTCCAGTGGACTTTCTATTACTGCATCTGGTCAAAGTGTAGAAAGTGTAGCTAGCGCGAACAAACCTACTGCTAGTGCTAAGACTACTGCTATGCATGCTTCGTCACAATGTTCACGAATGTAAATAACGTGAATACAGCAATAGGCACGATGACTGCAACGCCATCTGGACACTTGGGTTTTGTACTCTTGTACTTGTACTCTTGTACTTGAAGCCTCATAGCGCTACATGCAGATGGCGCCAGTAAAAAGTGGCTGTAAGCTGTGACTGTAACAGACGGGTCGAGAAAAAAAAATCAGCATTCACTGCCACTGCTCGTTGAAAATAATTTTTTTTCTAATTTTTATCGATGTCATTTGAAAAAAAATGTAAAATTCCTGGTCGACTGATTTTTGCCGGCCTTGTGCCAAAAATGACGACGCCGGCCTTTGACCAAAATTACCGGCTGGGCCGGCGGAATACCGGCCGGTTGGCAACCCTATGACCACGTGTACGTCGTTTCTCCAACTCGATCTCTCGGCCAGTGCTACGTGCCATTCGGGACACTCCTTCGCACGCTTCGCTCCCACACTTTTACTTCTTCGCTTCTGCAGAGCAACGCTTAACGGGCTAAATGTAACGAGCTTTTAGCTCAAGGGTGTCTCAAAATGACCTGACATTTTAATTTATTAATAAAACGTATTATTTCTTTGAAAAGTACGACTATGTTTATTTCGATATAAGGTAGAAACATTGAGGTTATGTGTGGAACGCAATATCCGATAAATGGCGCCCTCTTCCCTGCTTGCAAACGTTAACTCTTTTGACGAAACTTTCAATAAAATTTTGGCATAATTGCGGACTAATTTCATTAAGGGGAGAAATGCATATAAACGGTCGAAAATGACGAAATATTTCCGGATTTTTTTTCCACGCAACTACTGGACCATTCATTTTGAAATTTGTAGGGTATTTTATTGTACGTTAAAAGCCACGAAAAAAATTGTTTTTAATCGACAATAAGTGTTCATCAGTCGCCTATAGCCAATTGTTGCTGAACGAATTTTCCCCGCCATGTCGAACTGTGGCAGGTGTAGTTTTTTATTTGTAACAAAAAATTCAAAAACCATTACATTCTATATGAAAGTACGCTGTCGATAAACCAAGAAAAAGTTGACAAAGTTGAATATTGTAGTAATGGCGGCACTCAGAAAAAAGAGATCGCATTTTCACCGAAAATTTTCGTGTTTTTTATGCAAAAAAAAATTGTTTACATTTTTTATTGAATACGGAGGTTTACTAGACCTCAATACTTCCTGATGTCAGTTGTCAAAGATTAGTACTCTACGTTCGCCACAATGGCACGGAATTTAAAGTATCAGGTCATTTTGAGACACCCTTCCCTGAATATTTCATTGAAATACAGTCGAACCTCGATACACCGAAGATTTCTTCGTTCCCTTCCCATAGACACCCAAAACCTTGATGCAACGACAAATATACATCGTGCTCCAATTGCTCATTGCTAGTAAAAATTGCCTCAATTTAAACCATTCTTTCTCCCAAAGTATCCTCATATTTGTAGTAATATATACTAAAAAAAAATACCATTTTAAGAATCTCGATATAACGAAACCTCAATATACCTTACCGACCTTATTACAGAGAAAAAAGATTATAAAAATTGCGTACTTTGGTGAAGGAATCCCGAGACGACATACAAAAGCCCAATTTCCGGTTGCTACAAAAGTGTACACAACAGTGACAATCCGTCAGATTCTTAAAAATAATCAGATATACATACTCAACACTTAGTAATCCAATGCTCTCAGAAAAAAATACGCTTATTGACCTAATTTTCATGTAATATCAAGTTCAATTTGGACTTCCGGTATTGGATCTATTACCACTTGCTACGATAAAGAGACGTGCCAGCAAGGCAACAGCTGACCGTAGTCGTAACCTCATCTCACTCGTTCGAATTTCCACACATATTTCATTTTCAACCGACATATTTCGCCGACACAAATTTTCCACGCTTCTTCACCTAGAAATACTACGCGAATCGTCGGAATAGCTATTTTGTCTTTCTTCTAATTAAATGTGAACATTCATTAAACAGTCCACAAATGGAAAATTTTAGTTATTGCAAATTATTTTTTTTCCACAAGCTAAAAATAGAAATTGTACAGGTCTCAAGTATGATCAGTGGTGTGACTAATGTGAAGCGATAGGACGGCCTAAAAGAAAAACCCTTTTACTTCGACAACCGTTTCCAAAAAAAAATCGCAATTCGGCCACTTTGTTCGGGCCCCTAGGTAGCTGTAGCCCCTCAATACAAACTTCACACGTAAACGAGATGAGTTTCTATAATTTATTTTCGCCATTATATGATCAACATTATTCTCATTTAAAAAAATTCCAATCTTCACGAACATTATCGTTCCACCGTTATACATATGTAGGCATACATGCTGCGGCGGATTAGCAGGTGTATTAGGCACTCGGCGACAACGGGTATGGGTACAAGAAAAAATACGAGTCGATCAAGTTACAAGAGTCGTCGTATTCGTGAGAAATGAAAGCCACCACACCGTTCGATCACAATATTCTCATCTTCTCACGGTTGTTTCCGTAGATAACTTCCCTCGCGATTTTCGGATCGAACGATTCGGCTGTGTCGTTCCCCCTGTGGCTTGCGTCCCGCCGATCTTCGTTTTACGTTTCTCACGTTGACTTTGCATAAAAACGCGCGAACAGCCTGTACACTGACGTCACTCGTGACGTCGTTGCATCTTCAAATATATCATGTGCCTTCGAAGCGTGCAATCCTTCATCCCCGGCTGATTACGACACGCCGCTCGGTCGCGTTTTCACGTCCCCCGGATTCATCGGCATGCTGAGCTTGGCGGCGATTTTGCTTCGAGCAGCGCAACTCGGAAAGGGAGAACGATATTCTCGGATGGAATGCAAAGGAGTGTAATCGATATTTTCTTACAATAGCGTAAATAAAGAGAGAAAAAAAGAGCGGCAGTTCTTTCTCTTCTTCGCTGCCCGTAAGCATACGTGCTTCGTAATAGCAATAGCAATAATAATAATAATAATAATAATATGGATATACAAAGGCGGACGATGCGTTTTTGTCGGGAAGAAAAAATCATTACGCAGACTCGTACGAAAGAAAGTCTCTCTAAACCGCGCAATATTGACATGTAGAAAAAGGATTTTGGCTGGGTCGCGGAGAATATTTTTCTCGGTTGTCTCTCTTCCACATACGCTCGTCACGATGTTTCTTTTTTGTTCTCGCTAGCTCGAGGATATAGCGTGCGAATTGGAATGTGAACGAAAATTACGCACGCGTTGCATATCGACAATGGAATAAATTAGCTTTCGCTGTGACGAAAAAAAAAATGGTTTTCCTTGTTTTTGTTCGCGAAATTGATGGATATTCCCTTTTTTTTCTCCGCCCACGAGAATTTTCGCGCATTTCGACGTTCGTCCAAGTGGAGTTAAATTTCATTCCCGCTCGAGAAGGAAATCGTGGGTCGCGTTATTTCAAGCAGGCGGGTGAGGTGAAGAAAAAACAACGGACAATCGAACTTTCCGCTGATACGCGCCTCGACGAGGCAAAGAGACTCGTGAAATTTTCGGACGATGATGGGTGAAGTTTCGTTTTTCGTTTTCTTTCTTTTCTCGTCGTTTTATCGTTCAGCGTGCGGCGGCAGTGTCGAATTTTGCTTTTTTTTTTGTTCTCTGAGCGCGCACGTGTTTTCGTTTTTTTTTGTCTTTCTAACGCCCGCGCCGCCGCGACGAGCCTTGTTAATATCCGGCGAGGTCGGCGATCGTCTGATCCATCTCTTCGGCGATCGCTTTGTACTTACTGCGCTCGTTCGTCAGCTCGTCTGCAACGACAAAGGAATGGGGCAAATGTTATTAGTGGGTACGAAAAAATGTTAGTCGGATGGAGTTGTGAATGAAACGTAAGAAACGAGGATGCGTGGAGGATAATGAGAACATCGCGTTCGACGAGTCATGCAGCGACGATTCGGAGATAGCTTTAGATTTTTCGCTGGCGTGGGTGCTGGGTGAGTTGATGGACTAATGACGAAATTAGTGACGGACTACGGTCGGATCGTTTTTTTTTGCTCTACAATTACGCCGAAGGTGACAACGAAGAGAGACAAAGATGCGAGATGAAGACGCAAACTGACGAGTAATCGTATTATCGATGTCCAAAATTCAGGTTCGATCACAATAGGGCATTTTACTCTATTCAAGGGGCTACACCGAGATTTCATCAACAGCGCAGACCTACAATTTTTTAGAACATTCTTTTAACTACCATTTTCGTCTGTAAAAAGTGACTGAAATAAATAATTAAACAAAAATTTATTCCGAAAGTGTCGTTACCAAGTGCAACAACTTTTATATCAATATCTATAATCTATACTTTTATATTTTATATAATATTGTAATATTATATTTTTCATATTTATATTTTATATAATCTATACTTTTATATCAATGCTACAATATAAACCTATCAAAAAATTCATGAAAATAGCCTTTTTGCCGTCTAAAGTTAGAAGACCCCTTAATTGCAGATCTCCAAATAATTTGCTGTACTTCGAAAAAGAACAAACGAGTTTTTTTTCGGACTATGACTTTGTATCTCTTCTGGCAAGTTTTAACCAAGTCTTCCTCATATTTATATCAATTGGTATTTTAATCCACAACAGTCCCGGCGTTTTTGCACTAGTATGATTACATTTTTAACAACAAAAAATTACACATGCCAATTGGCGGAGCGTCGATGTTTACTATGCACGTGACGTCACGAAATTTAAATGTATTATGGCACTTATCGATTTGATGAAATAGAAATAAAAATTCTAGTAGTTTATTGCCGCCAAAGGATCATGTTGAGACGACTTTCGAAAAAGGGGGTAATACCCTATTGCGAATTGGCCCGAAGAATGTTACCGTAAAAATTCATATCGTACGAAAACAACGTAAATATTCGAAAATGATTTTTTTTCTCGATTAAATACTTTTTCCCGTTTTTCCTTTGGTAAAAAATACGTTTTTTTTCTTTTCTTTAGCCCTCCGTGGTCGCCCGGGGTCAAAATGACCCCAACCGCAACTTCAAGCCAAAATTACTATTATAAGTTATTGGCGGCCAAGGCGACTGGCCTGTCTCCTAACGGTGCTTTGTAGTACCCTTTGTAGGTACCACCTGGGGTCGGACGTGGTGCTGTTTTTCCTTGAATCATTTCCCACTATTTTTCGCCTCAAACCATCATATTTCGAAATCGCCCTAAAATTTTACGAAAAAAAAATTGGAAATTGCAGTTTTGTGATTTTATTCTACTAATAAAGAACTTTCTTACGCAATGACCTCTTGCTAATTTCTTCCGCCATTTTGAAATTCGATTAAAATATAATACCGAGAAAGCCACATTCTAGAATGTTCAAACTAGTATCCAGAATTTTCATGAGTCATAAAAATGATATAAAAAACATTCGAAATTATATAAACCGATATAAAAATGAGAATACGAAATAAATACAATAGTATACAACGAATATAAAATGACACGAGAATGAGATAAAAATGATATAAAAATCATTCAAAACCGTCAGCGCGGCAATCGTTCCAAACATGGCTGGGGTCATTGTGACCCCCTGTGACCAGCGTATAGCGAGAACGTGTGACCGCGATGCGTCGCAATTCTCTTTTCTTGCCAATAATTCTCTCCAGTGTTAAAATTCCCTACGTATTTTCTCCTCTTCGTAAATATTCCATCTTTCTCTCTTCTCCAGTCTTGTTTATTTCATTTTTTCAGCGTCCACCGCGCATCTGTGCTACGACTGAGTATATACAAATATTTTTTTCCGCCCGCACCACCCGCTGACGGAGTTGCGATCGTCGAAGCTTTTGACATTTAAATAACGAAGCTCATCTCTCGCCCAGCTGATGCAATTTATTGTGCAACGCAAGCCACTGCTTTCTCAAGTAAACAATCGATTGACGAGCCAATGGGGATCTTAGAGAAGAAAAGGTTGCGAATCTGACCCCAAGTCGACCTTGAGCCTCAAATATGGAAGGATTCGATGTAGAACGGAGGGGCGTGACGAAAAATTTCCGTAGTACACATTTTCGTATCGTTTTTATCGTAGATTAATTTTAATTACAATAATACAAGTAAACATTTAACTGGCCCGTATCGGGGGCTGGATATCTTGTGACACGTGTGCGTAGTGTTTGTGGTGATCGGTATGCATATATATATATATGGATGTATATATTTATATCATACAAACATATATGTATATGTGCGTGTACGTTTTTATCAATCGAAGGCAACAATTGAACGATGGCGGGGATGATCCTTTTAGCCGACGAGCTCGGTGAAGGTAAGGTCCAGGTCGTCGCAGATGTATTTGTACTTCTCTTTCTCGTGGACGAGTTCGTCTGAAATAACATTCGCCACATATTACAAATTGCTCGTTCGTTTTCCTTCCTGTTGCATTGTACATTGTCCATATTTGTGAACTTCCGAAGTCAAAAAAAGGGCAGATATAGATACAGATATAGATATAGATATAGTAACGTTTCGTCATTGCCCACGAGGGAGCATCGATACAATGAAAACGTCCCTGTGTCATTTGCATTAGAGGATTAAGAAGCAAAAGCGTGGATATAACTTACGGAAAACGGTTCGTTAGAGTAAGCAAAATCTAACAATTTTTTTTCAAAGCACTCGGCAACAATCGAATGGTGTTTTAGTTTTGCGTATTGTTTTTGTTTTTGTTTTTTTTTTATGGCGTTAGACTCCGTAGAGTTCCTCGAAAGCATTGTCCAATCCGTCGCCGATCTCCTTGTACTTCTCCTTCTCGGCGACCATCTCATCTGTAAGAATTTGTCTCGTGATTATAAGCTGGAGGCGTTTGCGCACTAGGGGGTGGGGGTATTATCGTTCGGGGAGGGTGAAAGGATGGTGGAATTTTTGGAATTTTCTGGAACGAGTTGGACGTCGTTCGACGTTGATTATGGATAATAATGATAAGTTGGTCGAGGGAAGCTCGTCGAGGAGAGTATTGAATATTTTCCAAGGGCTCTGACGTGATTTCCAAATTTAACGTCACCAAAGAGTTTTAACGGTGTTGCTGATCAATGAGGTATTCGCTATCGTCGCTTTTTCTGAACTGTAAATATTAATGGTGGGGAAAATATACGATATTCGTAATGTGAATTAATATTTTAGAACGTGTAAGAATTCTAGATATATGTATGTATGCAGGGTGATTGGAAATTCAACCTACTACTTGGAAGGGGTTATACCAGAGGTCATTTGCAACAAAGTTTTTCGAGGTATGGTGGTTTCAAGTTTTTTTAAAGAAACTTTCAGGCTTGTTTCTAAAATCAAGTGTAAACAAAAACAAGCAATCCTCGAATTACGTCGTTTCGACTTGAGCCGTTTCCAGTTACGTCCGGTAACATTTTGGGGTCTGGTTGAAACTCCGAACTTTCGTCAGAACGCTTAGGGGCTATACCAGCGTGACACTTGAAAAAAATCGATTTTTTTTGCCTTTTTCGACAGTTTATACTTTCAAGAGGATCCTGTAAAAATGTCAAGGCCGTATCTCTAATACTCCCCGAATGGCAGCCTTCTAAAGAGCAACCGCTCGTAGGTACAAAATGCCCCAGTTAAATCTTTAAACGCGTTTTTCTCGAAATGAGATTTTTCAAATTTGCTGACATTGTAACTCAAAGAGCAATTATCCGATTGACTTGAAATTTGAACTGAGCACTCTTGAATATATTTACTCTACAACGACGTAGGATATTTTCGATTGGATGAAAATTGACGATTTGGCATTGAAAAAAACGACCATTTTATAGGCGAGAAAACAGACGTTTTTTTTTTCATAACTACGCCATTTCGTAACATTTTGATATTTTTCGAAAATCCTACGTCATTGTACATGAAATACCTTCCAGTTTAACGACACTTTTTCCTTTTTCGGTTTCGGCTACTCAATCGGCCGGAATTATGTCAGCAGTGGAGGAACTTTTTTTGGCACCTCCGAAGGCAGCGCATAAGTCGCTTGGATCTCAATATTTTTCTATGAAAAAATTATGTAATATAGGTCAAATATAGCCAAATATATTCTTAATTTTCCGAAACATTCAATTGAGTACTTTTTTTCCAAAAAATTCCCGAAGATCGCCCAAATTTTCAGCGTTCACACTAGTATAACCCCTTAAAACTCCGAGAGAAAACTCCGACCCCGAAGGGTCGAAACTCCGAAAATCTGATTGTTGCAAAATTTTCAATAAATCGACGAATTATTTGAACAATTTTTTTTTATCAAGATTCGTTTTTACGTCAATTTTGAAATTTGTCCAGACAATGTTATACGTTCTACACGATTTACAGTTAACTGTGTAGACTTTCGCTGGCACGATCTTGACGAAACTTGTAATTTCGGAACATTCAAATTAGGCATGTTAAACCGTCGGAGCACGATCCCTCGATAAAGCGTCGATTTTCTCGAGTCAGTTTCTTGCAATTTTGTAAATGTTGAATATTATGCTAATTCCATATATATATGTGTAATCATTGAGTCCACAACATAAAAAATAAATAATGACCACATTTGTAATTAATATACATGTATGTATATTTACATACTTGTTCTTTATAATAAAACAAGATTATATTATATAAAATGTAGTTTTATCAATTATATTAAAAGTCGGAAAACAAGATTATATTGTATGAAATGTAGTTTTATCAATTATATTAAAAATCGATGTGGAAAATTTCTCCTTCATTTTATACGGAAATGGATGAAAAAAATTGCCTCGACTTACGTCGTTGCTATTTACGTCGCATATTTCAAGAACCTAACATGCCGAAAGTACGAGAACCGCGTGTACTCCATTCTGGAGACTCAATTGATTCCTTTATGAAAGCTCTGTGTTCGGAAAGTTTTAATTTGTATGCAAAGTCACTTTTCTCGACTAATTAGCGTTAATTTTTGAAAAATTTACCAAAGAATAATAATTCCTGCCACTTGAGATAATTTCTTTCTGAGATTATGTGATTTTCTATGCTTTTGTGCTTTTTTTTTACTATTTTACTATTTTTCCACTATGCTTTTACTATGATTTACTATGATTTACTATGCTTACTATGCTTTACTATGCTTTACTATATTTTTACTACGCTTACTATGATTTTTTAAATCTATCATTTACTTCTTAGCTTTCAGAAAAGCATCCACTGACTGCCTAGTGTGGAGTCGTTTTTGTATTAAAATTGTTTATTTTTGGTAAAGTCCAAAAATTTCTAAAAAATCTTGAACTCACCATTACTGAGAAACCACTAATTTTCGACCTTCAGTTGAGGGGGGTCAAATTGACCCCCCAGGGGTTTTATTTGTTGCGAGTGACCTCCAGTGTAACCTTTTGGTAGGAAGGAATCGAAATTCCAATCACCCTGTACTTTAGTTTGCTACAAACGTTTTAAGTAAGATGAGAAAGTAATTCGGAAGTTACTTCTGGCGACGATGAATTTGGGGTTCAATCTACCCTGCCCTTGCGCACTAAAAAAGTATGCACTTTCAAGCCCGTTTTATTCGCCGTTCATTTACGTCCCGCTATTCGTCCGTCCTGCATATTGCGTGCCGCCAATTGTGTACATTTTTTTTTGTTCTCTTCTCGTCATCGCAAAGGTCGCAGTATGCCAACAATAGGATTGTCCGTTTCTTGCGAGCATCGAAGAGTACTATTTTCGCACAGATCGAGTCTTGCGCAATTGATACTTATTTGAGTTAACACTAATGAGAACTTGACTTATTTTAGTTAATACTGATTAGAATTTGAAGGAAAAGGTGAACGAAGAACTCCATTGAGAAAACAGACATGTGAATAAAGAGGAAAGTGCATAAGTTTTGATTGTCTAGTGATTTTGGTGGCAGGCGAACAGTTTGGTTCCTCAAGTGGAAGGGGGCTGAGGTTAGGGTGAAGATAAAGGTACAGTGCGAGACGTTCGATGGTGCTGAATTTTGCATCGTTTAAATGCAACGAGAAACCTCCTTTATTTTATCGTTTCTCAACTTTGATTACCGTCTAGATTCCTCTTTTTCAATTTTAGATTACGGATTCTTAACAAGGATCTCCAAAAATATTTCAGTCATATTTCTGACCCAAATGTGCACAAAAAACTAGACAGTACGAGGGAGAAAAAAAAATCGTTGCGTTTCAACGATGCAAACTTCAATACCATGGCGTCCGTTGAATCTTGCCGTGCAACCTTTGGAGACGTACACGCGCGGATCGTGCGCCCTCTATCGGACTTTTCTATCAACGGCCGCGATTGGATCGTCTCCTCAGCGAAGGAAAAGAAATAGCGCGTGAATTTCATAGTTAACAGTTCGAAGATGTCGAGGAGTTCGATTCAAGTACGTATTGCCCCCAAATTTTCTACCAAAAGTGAGTTTCGGCGAGAATTTTGAGCACGTCGCGATGAGATTAAAATTCAAAAAAAATCAACCTTTCGAGATGCTAAGAAAATTAATTTCCGATAATGATAATGCGATAAAGTCATAAGTAAATTGTTGAACAAAGACTGTTCAACGAATGTCCGGTGAACTACTTTTTTATATTATAAAATGAATTCGTAGATTTTTCTGAATAGGTGTGGTCTTTATTCGAATTTTCTTTCTATCTCAATTTTAATTTTTTTAACGCCTCAGGCCACAGCAACGGGTATAAAATCATGTGCGAATTTAACAATTTGTTTTCGTATGAAAAAGTGATTCACTCATAAAATTCATTACACATCTATTTAGTATGAATGTCAAGCTGTTAGAAAAAAAAAATATATATATATTTTTGTTCGATGTACAAAATGGCTGACTAGTCGAAACTTCTCGCAACAGCTTTTTTCCAATTGGCGTGAAGAAAAAAAATATCATAATTCATTCAATGCCACAAAAAAGTCCAGTTTACCGGAGATTTTTTGAACGAATTTTTGTTTAAACAATTTAATTATAAACTTTTGGCATTCTTATTGTTAAAAACCAATGTTCTCAGCATCTTCAATACGGTTGGTTTTTTTTCCATATTTCAACGTTATCGCGAAGTACTCAAAATTCTCACCGAAACTCACTTTTGGTAGGGAATGTACGGGCAGTACATCCTTAAGGGAAGGGATACGTTTAGACGAGGAAAAAATTGCTGATTTTCATGATTATTTTTAAACGGAAATATCTCTCCACCATTTTTTAGACTCGGGGTATTTCATTTCTACTTTTGGTTGTTGCATGGTATTTTTTTTCATTAATCATGGTACTTCTTTTTATTAATATTATTTTTATGCAATTCGGTATGAAGCTTTTTAACCTTATTGTCTAAAACATGACGCTAAATGTTCTTGAAAATCAAAAAAAAGTTTTTTTCATCACAAAAGGTAGCCATTTTTTTTCGAAAATTCAATATTTTTGTTTCAAAGCGTACAATTTCATCGATTTTCAACACTTCTCATTTTTTATTGGTTCATATACTGCGTATGAGTGTTGAAAAAAAAATCTTCGTTGGTTTTTTTCAGATTAAATAGAAGAATATCAGGAATGGAATATAAAAAGAATAATTTAAAAAAAAATTCCACGCAATAGCCAAAAGTAGTAATAAAACATACCCCGAGTCTCAAAAATGCCGGAAAAATCTTTCCTTTAAAAAAAAATCACGAAAACCCTCAATTTTTTCCTCTACCAACTGCATCTCCCCCCTTAAACGTGACATTCCGTCCACCGTATAAAGTCCAATACGAAAATATCGCGAGTACGGTCCAACCGAGTGTCAAACTCGAGCTCCTTTTTCGCCGCGACGCTGGACGATCCTCCACGTGTGCGCCAAGGTCGAGACGATAAGATTCCGCCGAATATCAACAATATCGATCGGGAATGCAAAAACACTTACTCACCGTGGCTCTTGGCGGTATTTATACGTACCATTTGGCGCCTCGTTGCATGCGGTTACGCGAAGGTAAAACAGAAGAAAAAAAACAACGACAAACAAACAAAACAAACAAACAAACGAAAGAACACTTTTGGCAGCTGTAGTCTTGTGAGTGCGGCCGCGAGGACGTTTCCTTTTTCCCTTCTCGTATCAACTCGCGTCAGGAATATTCGAATATTGTTAGACGGAACAAAAAAAAGAAAACAAACGACACAACACACTCGGATTTTCGATTTTTTTCTTCGTTTTTTTTTTCGTTCTTTTTATGTTTCAAAATGAAAATATATATATATATTATAAACAGATTTATAATAATAGCAATATATAATTATTACAATGATATTAGTGTTTATTATCGTACCATTCGTTTCGTAATTAATCATTAAGTAAATTAATCATCTAATTATTCAAATGACATAACTTCCGACTCTCTCGTTCTTCTAGCACGCTCGTTTATTTCTTCAGTGAGAATGTGTGTGTACGTATATATACGTACACATACACCACAGTTGGGCGTAATTCTATTTATAAATACGAATACGAATTTATTCACATCGTGATTTTCATGTGAGTATAAATACAAATTTATTCATACTTCACTTATCGTAAATACGAATACAAATTTATTTGTATTCACATGCATGCACACAAATGCAATTGTATTCACAAATATTCTGAACATACAAATAAATTCACAGAAAAAATTGTGAATATTCACAAAAAATGTGAACATTTACAAAAAATCTTGTGAATACATTTGCATCCACAGATTTTGGTGTGAATTTTTTTTGTATTCGCACGATTTTTTGTAAACATTCACATTTTTTGTGAATATTCACAATTTTTTGTGAATATTCACAATTTTTTCTGGAAATTCATTTGTTCGTTCAGAATATTTGTGAATGCAATTGTATTTGTATTCGTATTTGCAGTAAGTGAAGTACGAATAAATTTGTGTTCATATTCACATAAAAATCACGATGTGAATAAATTCGTATTCGTATTAATAAACAGAATTACGCCTAATTCTGACATACACAATTTGTGCTTGTGTTGTGTTGTAAAGGAAACGTAGTTATTATTTCCCCTCCATTCAATTCTCTCATTGTCGCTCGAACTTTCGAAAATTCCTCACCGGGGCCCTGCCCCGTATCCTGAATCGCCATCGGGCGTTCGAATTAATATTTTCATCTCATTAATCGTTAAAACAACGAGAAAAAGTGTCTCCGAGTCAAAGAACAGTCCTTCCTACAATCAGGCATGCTTCGGTAGTTCCGGGTTGTTTCGCACAGAGTTCTCAGGATATTAAAAAAAAAAAGAATCCAGTCTGGATACGGAACAGGGTTGCCCGCGAGACCTCGTGCCTCCACTCTTTCACACGTGTGCAGTCTAACCTATCGCCTCACTTTTTTCTTTCTCCAGATTTCACCGAAGAACAGCGGAAGCCAAAAAAAAAAAAAAAAATTAACGAATTTCGGAAAAGTCGACGAGAAAAAGAGATTTTTGTTCGACATCGCGAAACGGTAGAGGGGGAAACGGTTCCGTTAGCCTGGTTTCGATTCGGCTTTTCGCGGTGTTTTTTTCCCCGACAGCTAAGTGAAACAAAGTGATTGAGCTCGACCGTCTCTTCAAATGTCTTTTCACAGATGGGAATTTTTTCTCGACTCCGTTTCGTTCTTTCCGCTTATCTTTGTGCGTTAAATTTTTTTTCTCGCCCCCGTATACGAACCCGAAGAATATTATTGTTTTTTTTTCTCGAATTTTCTTCTCCACGTTATCGTTTTATCGAGCGTGCATAGCCGAGAGTTCAAACGTCAGGGACGAGAAAGTAGGAATGTGACGAATTTCGCACGAGCACACGTCCCACCGTAACAAAAAAAAATTCCCTGACGCGAGGGACAAAAAAAACGAAGAGGAGGAAGGCCTCTCCACAGGCTGAAGTTCCGCTGCAATCTATCGCTCCCTAAACGTTCGTTCGAATAGCGCGTGGGTGTGTCTCGTACGTCGTCGGCTCGGGCGATTCATCGGACGACATTCATTCACACGTCGATCCAGGCCGGAAGTCGCACAGGCACTCGCAGTCATACGCACGGGGTGGGGGAGGGGGGGGGGGGGGTTGGTCGGGAGTTTTCGTGTTGGGCTAGCCTACGGGAGACCACATTTTCGCTCGTATCGTTATTGCATAGGTTTGCACCACACAGGAGGCCAATCAAGCTTCTTTTTGTTCGAGTTCTTGTTTTCTTTTTGTTTTTTTTTTCGTTTTTTTTTTCGTTATTTTTATGCATTTCTATCGTTTTCGACGCAACACGCGCGATTATTGTTTGTACGTGTTCTACATGTTCTGGATGTCATGCAGGGTCGCCTCCATCTCCTCCTGGAGCAATTTGTTTTTCTCTCTCTCGGCGACGAGGTCGTCTGTAAATTACACTCGTTAGAGGCCACGCACTCCGTAAAACAAACACAAATCAACGCACGCTCGCAAACACACACACATATAGCGAACTGCTTGGATTGGAAGGGCGAGTTTGAGGTTTTCTGTTGTTTCGTGGCTGTTGCGCATCGTTGACTCGGAAATTCTCGGACTTTTTGAGATTTGCAAAACCTGAACTTCCCCGATAAAAATCTTTTTTTTTTTTATCAAACGTACGAAAATTTCTATCAAGGGATCACGGTAAGATTTTCAAAAAATCGTTTTTTTGTGCATTATCCGATATTATTATCCGATAGACGGTTATAAACATGGACCATCGGCGATTCATGGTGAGTAGACAATTTATGAGAAAATTCCGCACTCGAAACTTTAAGGCGAGAAATCCCTTTAGAATTTTCAAAGAATCGATTTTTTAAATACATATTTCGAAAGTATGATACCCAAAGAATAAAAATGCCCAAAGGAAAACTCGAAATATTGAATATTTGTCACTACAATCAATGTAAGTCCCTACCATTAATAGTTTTCACATGTTGATACTTTAACCCTTTCAGTCATGCATTTTTCATCTGCACCGATTTTGATGAAAATTGGTACTCGGGGGTTTTCCGGGTCGCTGATTACGAAACCGGCATTAGATTTTCAAAATTCAAAATGGCGGACGTGAAATTCCAAATACTTATCAATTCTTCTAAAACTTTGTACTCAGAGGTTTTCGGGGTCGCTGATCACGAATCCGGCATTAGATTTTCAAAATTCAAAATGGCGGATCCAATATGGCGGACGTGAAATTCCAAATACTTATCAATTCTTCTAAAACTTTGTACTCAGGGGTTTTCGGGGTCGCTGATCACGAATCCGGGGTTAGATTTTCAAAATTCAAAATGGCGGATCCAATATGGCGGACGTGAAATTCCAAATACTTATCAATTCTTCTAAAACTTTGTACTCAGGGGTTTTCGGAGTCGCTGATCACGAATCCGGGGTTAAATTTTCAAAATTCAAAATGGCGGATCCAATATGGCGGACGTGAAATTCCAAGTACTTATCAATTCTTCTAAAACTTTGTACTCAGGGGTTTTCGGGGTCGCTGATCACGAATCCGGCATTAGATTTTCAAAATTCAAAATGGCGCATCCATTATTTTATATTTTTCACGCTCCTAAAGGGATTTCTCGCCTTAAACGCGTATTTATCGAAACGTCGTTTTCAAAAACGCTGCACAGTCTCAAAGGAAGAGTCTTCGAGCTATCCGTCACAAATTTTGACACAAAATCCTTCACGCCATTCTCCAACTTGCTATGGAAGCTTTACTTTAATCTTCGTATTATTTATACCGAAATTTTTTTTTTTTTATTGGCTAAATTCGATACTTCTTTTCAAACCGGCGCCATTTTGTCAATTCTGATTTTAAAAAACCTCCATATCAAGATGGCCACAATATGGCCGCCTGCGGATAATATTCATGACCACAAGCGTCACCGTGAGGACTCCTTTATTTCGAAGACATTTTCAACCGTTCAAAAAAATGTAAAAGAAAATATCAAAATCAACGTTCAAAAATGTATTTTCCGTTCCTCACGAGTGCTTTGATTTGACGTGAAAAAATCAGACTGATCAGGGTATTGTAACCATCGAAGAAAAAATCGCGAGATTCTGTGATAATCCCTCGAACAAAATGGTAAAAAAAAAACTGAAATTCGAAAAATATTTTAAACGCTGCAGGGTAAAAAAAAAATATATTGAAAGCACATACAAAACCTGTTGTTTACTATGAACAGAATTTTTTTTGTCACTGGGAATAAGCAAAAAATAAATACAAATACTTGTGTATAGAGCTACACAAGTACAAACAAATGTATAGAGCTTAAGAATAAATTAATTTTTAGTTTTCGAAATGTTCAAGGTTTGGCTCTGACCTCATATATATATATATATATATATATATACAACAAACATTGAACATTTCAAAAACTAAAGACTAATTTACTCTAAAGCTCTATAGATTTGTTTGTATTCGTGTAGCTCAATACAAGTGTTAGTATTTATTTTTTATTTATTGGCAGCGACATAAAAAATTCTGTGTTATATATATATATATATTAGGGTGGTTAAAACAAATCGATTTTTTTTCTCAACAGAAAATTGCAATATGTTAAGAAAAAGAAAGTTTTGCCAAATTCGAGGGTTCTAAACAATTTTTTAATCAGTGCTCAAACGCCTTTTTCATGTTTTTTTTCATGCTTATCGGACTATTAATTTTTTTTTATCTCGATGCAGAAAATGTTAGTGCGTGATCCAATGTAAGTCTTGATTTAATTTTTTCTGTAACCATACACAATTTCTATTTAAATATTTTTTGTACCATAAATAATTTGTGTTTGCAGATTGAGAATCAATATATGTAATTCGGTTGTGAAAATTATATCAACCGCTTGATGAACAAGAATACGATGTTTCCATCACTGAACGTCTAACAAGTATGCGTGTTTTTTTTTTGGAGTGATGTTTTGGGGTAAGAAAAGAAATGAAGGAAAAAAATTGACGAAAAATGTGAAACAAAATTAAAAGTCATTTGGGCACTACCTAAAAGAATGTTCAGAGCTCTCAAATTTTGTATGAATTACTTTTTCATAACGTAGTAACATTTTCCGTTGAGTAGCGCGAAAACAAAATTAATTTTTTCTTTGAACCACCCTAATATATATATAACATTTTTAAAACTATATAAAAATAATATAAATATTCAAAATATACAAAAAATAATTGTTTTTATACATTTCAGTTATTTTTTTTTCGGTTTCGTTTTTCGTAATTCTTGCAAAAATACTGGAAAAATTCCAGAGACTTAACAAAATTCCCCGAGTTTTCATATGCGCAACAGCCATGTGTTTTTTTTTTTAGTTTGGCAAACTTGGGTGTATTAGAACGGCACGGTGACTGCAGTTTAGACAGTTGCTCGAAAGCTTTCGATAAAATTGTCCTGTCCCCTCTTTCCCTCCGCTTCTCCGTTCCTCCCCCCTCTAGCTCTCCGACAAACTGTCCGTAAAATTGTCTCGTTTGGTTCTGGAAATACCAGAAATCTCCGTGGAAGTGTCAGTGGGAGTGTGATAAAAGTGGGAAGAATTTGAACGAAATCGTATTGGCATGAGCTCACAGTGTGAATCCGCTCGTTCGCACTGACTCATTGTTTGCATTGTAACGCCGTTGTGCGTGCGGGAAAAAAAAAAGAAGCACACGGAAGT
Organism: Ophion costatus; assembly: GCA_951751655.1. Lineage (NCBI taxonomy): Eukaryota > Metazoa > Arthropoda > Insecta > Hymenoptera > Ichneumonidae > Ophion > Ophion costatus. Next base: position 13,886,668 of record OX632360.1, on the reverse strand, counting down.
TTGCCTCGCCGAGCTCGAGGAGAATTTTCGACCTCGGTGCTGAGAGTCACACCGAGGAATTCTCCGGTTCTCTCTATGCTCGGGCTTTATCGAACAGACTCGCGGGAGGCTCGTCGACACGGTGATAATAATAATCTAACGTCTTTATTTTCTTTTCTCAGACTCTGAACGAGTCGGACGAAACAATCAACGGCGCCACCGCGCGGACGCTCGCGGAAAACTTTAACGGGAGTCGAATCTGTTGAGGCGGGACACCACTGTGATGAGTCGAAAAAATCGATCTTTTTTTTGCATTTTATCAACGTATACGTATTCGAGAGAACGCGGGGAAAAAAATTCGAGTCCAAGTATTGAAAATTGACCGAGTTACGGACGATTTAATGAGAGCGAGTAGCACAACGATTTACTATAATAAAACTTTCAATCGCGTTTTTCTCGACTCGGCCGGTATTGTAACACCAGCTATGACTGATTTGAACAACAACGACAAAAGAGTCCGTAATCGCAGTAGCTATCGTACGTAGACGTTTTGGCAATTCTTTAGAAAAATTACATCTCCGAAAAATGAGCTTAAAATAATTTTGTATGCTATTTTCTCACTTATTGGGTTATGAATGATGGTAGTCAGTCGGGGGAAGCTGAAACTCAACCCCTGCCATCCCCCCATAAAGGTTATGGGGTTTTGAAGTTTGTTTGGAGTCCAAACAACTCAAATAAACCCAAACCAACTACAAAACCCCATGACTTTTATGGGGGGGGAGGTGATTTTTAGCTTTCCCCGACTGAAGGGTTATAAATTATGGTATCCAGTCGGGAAAAGCGGAAATTCACTGCCCCCTTCAACTTGAAAACCCCATAACAAATTAACTTCAAGTTAAAACCCCATAACAAGTTAACTTCAACAGTTAAAACCCCATAACAAGTCAACTTCAACAGTTAAAACCCCATAACAAGTTAACTTCAAAATTTAAAACCCCATAACAACTTAACCTTAAAAACCCCATAACAAGTTAACTCAAAAACTTAAAACCCCATAACAAGTTAACTTCAAAAGTAAAAACCCCATAACAAACTTCAAAACCCCATAACAAGTTATGGGGTTTTAAATTTTGGATTTATTTGGGTTTGTTTGGGTTCGAAACGGTTGATTTAGGTTCCAAACGAACCCAAATAAATCCAAACTTCAAACGAACCTCCACTTCAAAACCCCACAACTTGTTATGGGGTTTTGAAGTTCGAACAAGTTAACTTCAAAACATAAAACCCCATAGCAAGTTAACTTCAAAAGTTAAAACCCCATAACAAGTTAACTTCAAAAGTAAAAACCCCATAACAAGTTATGGGGAGTTAGCTTGTTATGGGGTTTTAACTTTTAAAGTTAACTTGCTATGGGGTTTTATGTTTTGAAGTTAACTTGTTATGGGGTTTTAACTTTTGAAGTTAACTACCTGTGGGGTTTTGAAGTTAAGGGGGGGGGTCGAATTTCAGTTGTCCCCGACTGAATATTATCATTTATAACCAAATAAATGATGAAACTAGCAAAAAAAATAATATTGGTAATTGGAATTTCGGAAAAACCAATCCAGATAAACCCAAACACGCCGACATTGCACCAACTCCGATCTCAATCTTCTATTGTTGCCTACATGTGTATATATTTTATAAATTGAATATTTTATAAATAATATTTAGTCAAAGGTTCGGGTGTTTGGGTTTTTTATTACATTTTTGTATTTTTACAAACATCAAAAGCCCAAAAATTTGTTAATGAAAAGTTTTAGCTTCCCCCCACTGAATATCATCTATTATAACCCAATAAATGAGAAAATAGCAAAAAAATAATTTTAGGCTCGTATTTCGGAGAAGTAACTTATCTAAAGACTAACCGCGATTTTTTTATTTAGTATTTTTGGAGGCCTCGAGTATGAGAATTAATGTCGCCAAAATTACACTTCTTTTATGACATTGAAGTTTGCATCGTTGGAACGCAATGACAATTCCATAGCCCAATTCTGTTTGGAAAACTCAGACCTCTAAAATCGATCAAACTTTACACAGGATCCTTATTAGGATTCAGCCTTATATATTCCAGCTCATATTCAGCGTAAATATGTCAGTAGACTTTATGGACGATAATGATGCTGAGGCAATACAGTTTTTGCTAAACGAATTTTCGTTGCATTCCAACGATGCAAACTTCAACATCGTATTTGCTTCAACACCCGCCATTTAGTGATTTTTTTTCTCTCGAAAAACCGCTTCATCTATCTCTATAATCTATTGACATAATTTTTTCTAGAAAATGTATTCTTCGTCTATTTCTATAGTATATTTACACAGATTATAAAACTTCATTTTTATTTCGTTTATAACGATGTGAATTTTTATTTTCTTCAAATAAGAATTTACAGCAAATAAGTTTAATGTATGCTTGAAAGCATGCCTTTTTTTTCCAAATCCCAAATAAATAATCTACTAGGCAAAAAAAATCGGAAAAACGACATGTTTGGCCCATGCAGTGGTGTCCTCCCTTACTCTTTTTATTCGTTTTGTTTCTTCGAGAATTCCTCGTCGTCGCGACGAGAGTTCATCGGGAAACACGAAAAATACAACCAGAAGCTATTTGATCGCGAGAAGGATGGCTTTAATTTTGCGGCGACTCGGCAAGGAAGTGAAAGCCGTGTCGAAGGATCGAGAAGCGAATTTCAAAAAAATTCCGCCTTCGTAAGCTTCCGGGGCTCTCTCGATGGCTCAAAAAAAAAAGCATTTTATTTTTAACAATTTTTGGTACGTTGGTAAGCTTGTGTTATTATTTGCTCCTAATTTCCGACGATTGACGCTGAACGTGTCAAGTGTTCGGAGGCCTGTCGAATGTCCCTTCGAGGACACGACTCCGTGGCGAATGTCAAAGTGCAAAAATCGAATTGACCCGTAGAGATTTTTGGCTTGGAAAACTCTCGAAAACTGTGCACTTTATCGCAAAAAAAAACAAAAAATAAACAGTACAGTCTCTGGTGGCGAATTGATTAAACTTCTGCGGTTGGATTTGGGGAACGAAAAGCTATTTATCGAAAAACGTGAGAAAATGCGAGGGAACGTTGGGGTCGGAAATGACCCCAACGTGACCCCGTGTGCCGTCGAAGGGACATACGTATAAAGTGGATTCCGACTATTCTAACTACTCGGTGGAGAGCTTGATGGATTACAAAAAAAAAGAATAAAAAAAAAAGCGTAGAAGGTATGGAGATATTGGTCAGAGAAGTGTAAAAAGGTGGTCTGTGTGCAGTCGTGGATGACGAGAAGAAAAAAAAAAGAAAATGGACTGTAGCGGATTACGTACCCTCGAGCCTGTCGACCTCCTTCTGGAGCTTTTGCACCGATCTCTCAGCGAACTCAGCGCGGGCTTCAGCCTGTAGAAATAAATCAAAAACGACCATCAGCACCTTTTCTTTCCAATTTCACGCAGTACCGCGTCGGTTATTTTTAAAAAATCACGGCAATCGCTCAATCGGAGGTAAATAATGAAATCCGTGCAAAGTAAGTACGACGATCATTCGTGGATTATTATCGATCGGGCAAATGGTAACTTCGTTTGCTCGAAGAACAAAAATATCATGGTTGTTACGCATCATTGACTCGGAAATTACCTGACTTAGCCAGATTTTCCCCCACTGGTTTTGGCAAATATTCCAGGGAGTTTGTTTGGGTCAAATGAAAAACACAATTGTTTTAAAGATCAAATATATGAAAATGTTGGACATTAAAATAATCATGTTTAAAACCGAAATTCTTCATTTTTTCTTTCATTTTCAAAACTGAACACTGTAGAGTTGAAAAAATTGTATTTAAAGCTAATTCGGAAGCTGTTCTTTATAATAAACAGAAATGTTTACCTCGTTGCCAATAAAACAAAAAGCATAAACACTTATTTACGATAATAATTGAGTGGCTGTGTATCGACAAATCCAATGCAAATGTATAGAGCTTTCGAGTCGAATCGTTTTTAGTTTTTGAAATTTTCAAAGTTTGTCACTGACATAACTTTCGTTTGTAGATCATGAAGAAAAATATAAAATATTAAAAATAGAAAAGTAGAATAAATAAAATATTAAAATATTGAGAATATAAAATACATAAAATATACAAAAATATTTATCTTTGTATCTTCCAAAATCCCATAACAAGTTAACTTCAGAAGTTAAAACCCCATAACAAGTTGACTTCAAAAGTTACAACCCCATAACGAGTTAACTTCAAAAGTTAAAACCGCATAACAAGTTAACTTCAAAAATTAAAACCCCATAACAGTTTAACTTTAAAATAAAAAACCCCATAACAAGTTAACTTCAAAAGTTAAAACCCCACAACGAGTTAATTTCAAAAGTTAAAACCCCATAACAAGTCAACGTCAAAAGTTAAAACCCTATAGCAAGTTAACTTAAAAAGTTAAAACCCCATAACAAGTTAACTTCAAAAGTTAAAACCCCATAACAAGTTAACTTCAGAAGTTAAAACCCCATAACAAGTTAACTTCAAAAGTTACAACCCCATAACGAGTTAACTTCAAAAGTTAAAACCGCATAACAAGTTAACTTCAAAAATTAAAACCCCATAACAATTTAACTTTAAAATTAAAAAACCCATAACAAGTTAACTTCAAAAGTTAAAACCCCACAAGTTAACTTCAAAAGTTAAAACCCCATAACAAGTTAACGTTAAAAGTTAAAACCCTATAGCAAGTTAACTTAAAAAGTTAGACCCCTATAACAAATTAACTTCAAAAGTTAAAACCCCATAACAAGTTAACTTCAAAAGTTAAACTGCCATAACAAGTTAACGTAAAAAGTTAAAACCCCATAACAAGTTAACGTCAAAAGTTAAAACCCTATAGCAAGTTAACTTCAAAAGTTAAAACCCCATAACAAGTTAACTTTAAAAGTTAAAACCCCTAAAACAAGTTAACTTCAAAAGTTAAAACCCCATAACAAGTTAACATCAAAAGTTAATAACCCCATAACAAGTTAACTTCAAAAGCTAAACCCCATAACAAGTTAACGTCAAAAGTTGAAGCCCCATAACAAGTTAACTTCAATAGTTAAAACCCCATAACAAGACAACTTCAAAAGTTAAAACCCCATAACAAGTTAACTTCAAAAGTTAAAACCCCATAACAAGTTAAATTCAAAAGTTAAAACCGCATAACAAGTTAACTCCAAAGGTAAAAACCCGATTAAATTCAAAACCCCATAACAAGTTATGGGGTTTCGAAGTTTAGATTTATTTGGGTTTGTTTGAAACCCAAACAAATCCATGAATTCCAGCTTTTCCCAACTGAATATTATTATTTATAACCACCATTCGGTTGTTTTTCAAGTCGGTTCAATTTTTTGTAATTCTTGCAAAAAGTAAATTCTGTAGAAATGCCAGATAATTTTCAAAATTCCCTGACCATCCCAGGAGGAAACAGATTCCCTGTTTCCCATATGCGTAACAGCCATGAATATATAACAACCAATGTCACACGTTCGTACCTTGAGTATCGATGGGCAGTGTAAAATAATCGTCATCGGGACATTTTTTTTCGAAGAGATAAATCAATGACGACCGGAAGCCACGACAAACTTTGCATCGTTCAGAAGCAACGAATATTTTTCGTCTCGATATATCCTCAAAATCTGTCGGTCCTTTGGGATTTTTAAATCCGCCAAAGACTTTTCAATAAATCGACAAATATTTTTTCTCGACATAAACATAGAAATAAAGTATCTTTGACGATCGAAAAAAAAACCGTTTTTCCAAACAAAAGATCAAAAGAAAAAAAAGTTCGTTATATTCCAAACGCGCGGACTCCAATGCCATTCCAGAAAATATTGAAGTTTTTTTTTCACACAGACTACATTTGCGCAAGTAAATTAATTTGCAAGAAATGTTCTGTTCTCTTTTTCTCTTGGATGGACTTTGAACGGAGGCAAATCTGCCGAGACTCGGTTGAATTTGTTATTTTACCTCTTTCAACTGGCTATCGAGTATCTTGACCTGGCCCTCGAAGGTTTCCTCCCTCTGTGTCGCCTGGTTTTAGTGAAACGCACGAAACAAAAAGAAGACAAACACAAACGGTCGTTAGTAAAAGAAGCGGCAGGGGGCGAGACCTCAGGCTTTCTGGATCCGCGAGATGCAATTATTCTTCGTTGGTTGGATGACGTAATGGCGTTTACTTTCGTCTTTTCTTTTCATCGGGGTGAATTCAATGAGCGACTGGCAAGGCGAGGTTTAGCGTTGGGGTGAAGATTTTAGTTTGTTGCAAACACGAAAAAAAAAAATAAGAGATCACGACAAAAAAATCGAGCATAGCAGGCACTCCCGAAGGATGTGTACCTCCTTCAGACGATTGTTGAGGGTCTTAATTTGGTTCTTGTACTCCTCCTCGCGTTGGTTGGCCTACGTACATTATGGTCATATTAAAAATCATTTTTACCGTTTATTCTCGAAAAGAAAAATATAAAAAATTACCATCTCTTTAAATTAAATAATTCCCTAACCCATTTTGCCGTCCAGAAAAAAGGGCGCAACTACCGTAGGGACTGTCCATCATAATGGCAAGAAAAATGAATTAATCGGGCCACTTGGGATATTGAACGGAAACTTTGACATTCATTGGAAAGCGGTCGATGTATTGGGACGATCGCAAAAAAAAACTAGCATTGATTGACAGTTACTATAACCAGCTGTTATAAATATTATAAATATTATAACAGCTGGTTTATCATTATTAATAATATCATGAATCAATAAATATTATAATAATAATATAAAGAAATATTATCTTAATAATAATATAATATAACGAAAATGAAGCTGTAAAAAAATCCCATAACCAAATTTGATAAGTTTCTTAAATCTTCCTACCAATGGCAATACTCGGAAGATAATTTTGAAATTTTTCGTTCCCGCTGTAATACAAAACTGGTGTCTGGGCGGGGGTGTAAACTTGATTGTAGCTGGATATAATTGTTCCTTACCTTCTCCTCAGAGACCTCGAGGGATTTCAAGTTGTTGCCAACGACGCGGAGTTCTTCCTCCAGCTCGACGATTTTGCTGCAATGAAAAGCGATCGTTTTGTTTTCCTGGCCGCCAAACGTTGTCATTCTCGCAATTTGAACCATTGTATTCGTAGACCCTTGCAAAGGGTGTCTCAAAATGACCTGATATTTTGAATCGACCGCCATTTTTTTAACTACCATTTTCGTCTATAAATAGTGCCTTAAATAAATAAATAAAAATATTTAATATCAATATGTATACTATAAACCTATCAAAAAAATGCATGAAAATAACATTTTTTGGCGTCCAAAGTGCGAAGACCCCTTGACACAATAAATAACGTGGCAACAACGATAACAGCGCGAAAGTCAGGAAAGTATCGCATCGTTCAGCTGATCGGAGCAATTAGAGCCGAAGGCCGTCTCGTAGCCAACGCTAAGTGGTGGCGACTTCAGGAACTAAAAATCCGGGACAAAACGGCTTTTCGTTTATCGCATAGGAATAGTAAGCCAGTGTCAGGGTACTGTGCCATACATTAAAACAAAAATATATTCGTACTTTTCTAACAAATAATACGTTTTATCGATAAACTTAAACGTCAGGTCATTCCGAGGCACCCTACACTTCTACTTCTGCATTCGGGATTATTTGGATTCGTCTGGATTCGAGAGGTAGCAAGTTGAAAATCATGCCGAAAAACTCAGTAAAACGAAACGCACGTGGACACAAAAAAAAGAAGCTACTTACGCTTCGGACAGCTCGGCCTTTTCCTCGGCGCGTTCGAGGTCCCCTTCCATCATGACTAGCTTCCTGGCGACCTGCGATTAGACAGCCACACGTTTCATGCCCAAAGCAAACGTAAGAGTTTCGTCTTGTCGACGAATTTTCGTGACTTTTCGTGCAAATTCGAGAATTAGCGAGGCGTCAATGAACAAAAGAGCAAAAACATGTGAAAATTCGGCGTCTCGTCCGGACTGCTCTCCAGCTGGTGGACATCAAGGCTCCGCGGCTCTCGGCTGATTTCCACATCAGGAAATAAAATCAAAACGAGTTAAGAAAAACCACTGCTGGGGGGTGGGTTTCAGGATCGCGTGCAAGAATCGATTATAGACGGGACGTTCGGTTTTTCGTGTTTTTATGGTCTAAACCGGAAGCAGCGTTGGGAGAGCGCTATACAGGCTCGACGAACAGCCACAAAACAGAATTCTAAAACGGGGAAAAAAAAACACGAAAAAAAAACAACAAAATTCGCAATCGTAGGAAATAATGCTTACGACTCTCCAGCCTCGGCACGTTCTTCGGCACGTTCGAGATCGGCCTCAACCATGGCCAATTTACGGGCAACCTGTGTCAATGATATACAGATGATGTACACGTGTAGACGTCCTCCTCGCTCGGCAAGGCTCAATTATTTACACGCACTTTGCAAACTCGATTTAAATCGCTTAAACGCACTCCCAATGTGAGCAAAAAAAGATCTACGTACACGGAGAAAAATACGGCCTCAAATTCTAGCACTCATTGCCAGAATTCTAATATTCAGTGCTAGAAAATATAGCAGTTTACTGCCAGTTCGGAAATTCTAAGACTTGTTGTTATAGAAGTGTAAAAATGATTCTCACACCGTATAGTAAAAATGATGCGCGCATATTACATTTGAAACTATTCTCGCATAGGCGCGAGTCCTATACGATGTATAGTAAAAATAATGCGTGCTTCGTAAAATACCAACCTTTATTACACGCTATATTTTCACATGGATTTTACTATACGTATAGCATGAATTTTCGTGTATGTATAGATTTTACTATACTCATAGCATTAATCTTCGGCGTAGGCGAAAAATATTACGAAGTTGATTAGTAAAATGTGACTCTTTATACCGTACTTTTTGTAGAATACTGGAAACTAATTGTTCCAATTACGTGGGCAAAATATTTTTGAATACTACGAAAAATCACAATATGCCGAATAAAATGTATTATTTGTATCAGTTTACGTGCCATATCGTAGGTTAAAATTTTAATTTCTTCATTATTACTATACCATAATTACAATTTTTATCTTCCATTCAATACTTTTTGTTATTTAATGATATTTTTTTTAGAAGCATAGTATTCATTCTAAACTTCGAGGCTCCTGTTTTCTCCGTGTAGGACACCAAACGAGTATTTCGTATTTTTGATAGGCCAGCGTTATCCCGCGGATCTTTGGAGACCGAAAAATCATGGCAATGAAAAATAGTCGAAAGCTTATTACCGCGTTACTTGGGAGAAAAAAAAACACATTGGCAAGAAACGAGATAAACGGAATTTGCGGCTTGTGTGAAATTTTGATTTCGGTCATTCGCAAGGATCACACGCGAATTTCCGAATGATCGCTCGTATCGTGCTTCGAATACGGATAAATGGTATTGGTGACAAAAACAAGTAATTAGCTCGACAGTCATTCGCAGTTTGGGTTTGGAGGTCCATTTTGATTTTAGCGATTTTTTAGGTCGTTCTTTGGAAGGGGATAACCGTGACAGGTGAAAAAAAATCGATTTTTTTTTTTCATTTTCTCAAAGTCTACATATTCAAGAAAATGGGAAATAAATTTTAAGTTAAAATACTGGAAATTGAGCAAGTTACGGACGATTTAGTAAAGGCAGGTGACGCAACGATTTACTTACGCGAAAACGTTTAATCGCGTTTTTCTCGAAACGACTTTTCCCAACCTGCTCGGAATCATAACTCTGGCTATAATTGTCCGATTTTTAATTGAAAAAAAAACCAAAATTTTCGGTATAGCAGTAGCTATCGTTGTACACAGATTTTTTTTCATTTAGTATTTTCAACCCTTGCCAGTCAAACCTCGTAACAATTACGTAAAAGTCATTGTGGGTGAAATTCACCCCAATCATTTTGCAATGCGATAAATTATTGAAAAATTAAAAGAAAAATCCTGCAATGTACTTTCAACTCTTTTCTACGCGACCATACCGATTGTTTTCAAAAAGTGTGATTGCAAATATGCAAAAAAACATGTTTCATTTTTGCGAATTTTCTGGAAGTTATTCCAGGTCGAAAAACGGCTGGGGTATATTTCACCCGGTGTGACCATTAAGGGTTGAGCCCCCTCAAATGAGTAAAAATGTCACCCAAATTACTCTTTTTTTTTACCGGCAATTTTGTGAAATTTTTCATATTTTGCAAAACGGCTACGTAGAACGAGAACTACATTTGTGTAGATTATAAAAGTTTTTTATTTTTATTTTCCCCAACCAGTGTCAAGTTATCGATTAAGCCGTTGGACCACATTTTTTATGCAGAGGCTCTACATGGCTGTTACGCATTACTGTCTCATAAATACCCAGACTTTTCCGAGTCTTCCACGCAGGTTTTGTCGAATATTCCAGGGAGATTGAGGTCAGATAAAGAACCAATTTTTTTTCAAGAACCAATATATGAAAATTGTGTAAATTGAAAGAAAATTTAAAAAACTGAAGTTTGAAAAATAGTTCAAACCCTGTAAAGTAAAAAAAACATTAGAAGCAAACACCGACCGTGTTCTTTATCATAAACAGAATTTTCTTATGTCGGTGCCAATGAATAAAGAACAAATATAAATACTTATTAACAATAATAATTGTGTGGTTGTGTATCGACAAATCGAATGCTAATGTATACAGCTTTAGAGTAAATTACTTTTTAGTTTTTAAAATTCTCAATTTCTCAAATTTGGCACTGGAATCACTTTTTTTTAAATATAATGAAGCATAATATAAACATTAGAAATATACAAAAATATTTCTTTTTATATCCTTCAATTTTATTAGGTGGTTTTTATTTTTCGTAAATGCAGAGTGAATTTTGAAAAAATTCCCGAAAATTTTCCAAAACTTCCCCGAGTTTTTCCTATTTCCATATGCGTAACAGCCATGCTCTATTACACCCAATAACGTTAATTTTTCATTTTCTTTCGCTAAAAATGTACACGAAATAAATTCAACGTATGCCAAACAGCATACATTTTTTCCAAATCCCAAATAAATAATCCAGCGGACCGAAAAGTTCGAAAAAACAACGACCTCTTTTTCGTCACAGTCCTCCCTGGCAAATTAATTTTTTCAGAGAGGGCGAGGTGGGGATCTTCGAAATTCCATAAACTCGTAGCCGACTCACGACTAAATATTGAAGCACGATACTCGCGTGGGATTTTTGCAGAAAACAAAGCACACAATTTACACTCTGGTTGCTGTTAGAGAAGAAAACAAAAAGAAAAGTCTTGAAGAGGAGCATTCGATGTCAGTTCAGCGGATCGTCCTTCCGGCGAGATCCTGGGGGGAGAGAGATTAGATGGCTCATCGCGAATCAACGCATCCCGATAAGGCCGATAGGGAATAAAAACACGTCAAAATCAAACGTTAGAATATGTTTTAAAAAAATACGTCTCGTCCTTCATTTCCTTCTGCGACCTATAAAATTTCTCTTCCTCACCTCACGTGAATATTCACCAAAAAAAAAATCTCATTCTCCCATCTCATTTGCGCGCAGTTCAACGTCAACTGCATACTACTTGCCTCGTGTGCATCTCGTTGTCCGCTATCGCGGCAAGCACATGGATAATTCGTTTACGGTCCAACTCGTTTGTTTGTTTAAAAAATCTTTCCATCCAAATTCCCCCTGCCCTCAGGCGCTCCCCGGCAGTGTCTTGAAAGCCTTTTTTCGAATATTTTTCCACCCCTTCCCCACCCCCGAAAAAAAAAGAACAAAAATATACACTTCGACCCCCAAGTCGATAATTCGTCCCAACGTAAATATCACTCCGTAAAAATCGCTGAAAATTTGGCACCTTCGAGAACACTTAAAAAACAACCCCCCGTATTGCCCTATCCCACACACATATCTCCACACAGCTGCTTTGAAAATTTCCACAAGTGTTCGCGGACCAAAAAAATTCTTCCCGATCTCCGAGACCGTCGTCGATTTTTCGTCGTTTTTTTTTCGCTTTTCTCAACAACCCTCACGAGCGATTGCACCAACGCTCTTTCCCAGTCGCAATAAAATAAACAAATACGAAATAAAGATACAGGTATAGGGAGAAAAAAGAACCGTTGAATTCCACACGAACGTCAAAACACGAAATCGTCGAAACGAGACTGGGCTCGTCATGCACAGCCCTACGAGTACCCCCTGAATATACACATACATATATACAATTAAACAATCGATTACAATTGTCCCGATGACGTTTTCCGTCCCTCGGCAGTCTCCCCCAATTTCGTTCTATACACTCGCTACCCTAAAGTCCCGCCCGCGTTCTCAACATCCCTCGGAGAACTCCCTACACGTTCCTACCTCGTCGCTCAAACTTCCCCACGATACATACATAAAGCACCACTTTTCTTCATTTTTTCCTCCCCCCCCCCCCCCCCCGGCGAACGACCTAGTCGTTTTTTCTCCTTTCTTCGAACCTCTCGTGCACCAAGCCCTCGTATTCACACCTGTCGATCACTTTGTTTGTTTGTTTTTTTAACGTCACGATTGTGATTGAATTTTAATATCGCTCGTGCCCAAACGACTGGTCACCTGTGCTGCTTGCGGACAGGTACGTTCATCGTTTGGGTTTGTTTGGGTTTGTTTGGATTCGCGAGAACTGCATTGACGTCGCGACGTCACGAGAGCCGAATGTAGCACAGTCGATAATCGTGAAAGGGATTAGGATGCAAACGACCGGGATTTTCGCACGACGCGTTATCAGCGAGCACACAGCGAGTTAGGGTTAGGCACTTGACTAACGACTAGGAGCCATCGTCATCGTTATTGTCACTGCGGCAGTCAGCAGGCACGTTTATAATTTTTCTCGTCGCGGGTTCTCGAACCTCATCGTATTTCTTGTCGGCCTCCTCGGCTAGGAATCTAGCCTCCTTCAGCTGATTCTCAAGAGCGTCCATGCGCTCCTCGTCGGCCAAGCTTCGGTTCTCGAGAATCTTGCGGGCCCTTTAATACATGTCAGCGACAATCGAGAGAAACGTACACGGTTAATACTGTTCGGCGATATTGCTCGTTTACGCGCTTTTCGCGTAGGCTCGACGGAACGAGGAAAATCATTGAGGGGGGAGGGGGGCGAAGAAACGAATGGGGAGAAATGAGCGAACGTGTTCGCAACGAGGTCGGCGCGATCGGCTCTGCTACCCTGGCAGCTACCTGCGAAAACTGCTGCACCTGAAACCGCTCGCGTTCACAGCGATCGCGAGATACAAACTGGAAAATCCCCTAGGCTTCTGTGGTTTTTTTGTTTTATTTTGGAGAATTTCTCAATGTTTTATTTTTGTTTATAAGAATTTTTTTTTCGTAGAATTTATGCGCCATCTTTTGTGCTCGAGGATTTTACTATTTTCTTTCCCCCCATTTTATTATTTGCACAATGGCGACGGGCATTAATTACGTGGGTGGGTTTTGTTTTCTTTAATTTGGTGAAGGGGAAGCATCGTCTTCACCTGCAGCTGAAATTTCTCCCATAATTTTTAAATTATTTATTGACATCATTTGGTCGTTATCAAATATAATAAAGCAATTACAATGGTGTTATTATTCTTTTCGTAAGATATATTCCCTTCTAGAATGATTTAAGTCTTGAAGTGTCCATATTTGTACCCTGAACCTTATAAAATGTTGGAAAAGTATATTTCCTGAATGACAAAGTCGACGTGAAATTTTCATTGCCCTTCGCCCCTCCCCCACACTCAATGAGATTCGATGAGAATTTCTCCTCCCCGTTTGGATCCCACGTAATTAATGGACGTCCCTAAAAACGTTTCCAGGCAACACAAAGCGAGAAAAAACTCCCGAGACTGCGTCTTTTTTTGTTGAATTTTTTTCTTTTTACAGCACCTGAGTACAATCGGACACTTTGCTGATGAATGTAAACACGAATTCTTTCAGGCCCACATTCGTCACGTAAGAATACAACTTCGAAGTTTTGACAAATTCTGCAGCAACGTTTTCGGAGAGAAAAAATATGGAAAGCGGCATGATACGAGGGAGGGTTCTACTTTGTGGGTAACAAAAATTCATTTTGCTGTATTGGAAACTTTTCGAAGAGGCAGGTGTACTCTATGGCCCCGGCATAGCAGATTATGTGTAATAACCTTCAGTTTAGCTTTAAACGCGTTTTCCAAGTTTGCGGAAGTGCTCTTGTCTGGATGAGCAATCGTTTGAAATTAGTCAGGCGCGTGTACAACAAGCGTCTCCACTATTCGAACTAGAATTATCCAAACGTATTCAAACGTTTTTATTTTGTGAACAAAAAACTGCAAGTTTTTTATTTAAAAAAACTAAACTTCCCCTTCGATCGCTCACTATTTTCGTACCTTTCAATTTTTTTTCTTCATCCTAGTTCGACTTATACACAATGTTGTACAAAGTAAAAATATGTTTGATTTTTTTTCTTCTTTCGATCATCTGTTCGGGACTTTGGACTTCTGCAAGCGAAGACAAACGTGGCTCCTCCCACTTCCATGTTTTGTCAAACTTTGAAAAATATCACGTTCAATAAAGACCGCTTGGCAAACATACCGAATTTCAACATTCTATATTTAATATTTGCCGCATAAAAAATTGGTAAAAAATCGGGTAAATATTCGGAGGCGCGGTTTCTGCTAGAATCAGGATAATTTTTGTTTGGCTTTGTTTGGGTTTGATTGTTTGGGTTTGGATGTTTGGTTTGCTTGTTTGGGTTTGCTTGTTTGTGTTTGCTTGTTTGGGTTTGGATGTTTGGGTTCGCTTGTTTGGGTTTGCTTGTTTGGGATTGATTGTCTGGATGTTTGTGTTTGATTGTTTGGGTTTGGATGTTTGGGTTTGCTTGTTTGGGATTGCTTGTTTGGGTTTGGATGTTTGTGTTTGATTGTTTGGGTTTGGATGTTTGGGTTCGCTTGTTTGGGATTGATTGTTTGGGTTCGGTTGTTTGGGTTCGATTGTTTGGGTTTGGATGTTTGGGTTTGCTTGTTTGAGTTTGCTTGTTTTGGATTGATTGTTTCGGTTTGGATGTTTGTGTTTGATTGTTTGGGTTTGCTTGTTTGGATTCGATTGATTGGGTTTGGATGTTCGGGTTCGCTTGTTTGGGTTTGCTTGTTTGGGTTTGGGTGTTTGCGTTTGATTGTGTGGGTTTGGACGTTTGGGTTCGATTGTTCGGGTTTGGACGTTTGGGTTTGCTTGTTTGGGTTTGGATGTTTGCGTTTGATTGTTTGGGTTTGGATGTTTGGGATTGATTGTTTGGGTTTGATTGTTTGGGTTTAATTGAAGCCTTGAACAAAATTAACTTGATTCTAGCAGGAGACCCACTTTCGAACATTTACCAACAATTGAACATCTTTTGGCCCAACAAAGTAGGAACCTCGATGCTGGATTTTTATCGTCATCGAGAGCAGTAATTTCATTTTTCTCTAAAATGATGTAGCAGAACTTGATACTCCGAAGTAGAATTTTTAGTGGACTTGTCTGTGGCTAAAAAAATAGTGTCGTTTAACATAAATCGGCGAAAAACACTCGATCATACTCAGTATTTTTTTAAAGAACGATAGAGTCTATCAACGACCCTCTGTTAATTTTTCCATAAACTTTGATCGCTTCGTCGCAATTCCCACCGTTATTGCGCTCGATTTTTGTCGCGTGCAATCGTGAAGCGATTTGTAATCTGAGCACGAACGGATTTCCGAGTCGAGAGTACTTTTTCCTCATTTTGTTTCTCATCGATCGCCGATCGCGCATCTGAAAGACGAACGTTGTGTTATATTCGTCGCGGTGACCCACCTCCTCGTATTTCTTGTCCGCCTCCTCGGCGATCAGTTTGGCCTGTGAGAGCTGCTGTTCCAACGACGAGACCCGATCGTCCTCCATGTTTGTACGATTTTCGAGGGCCTTGCGTACCCTATCAATTTTTCACGTTCACTCGGCTATTACTGTCGTTCGTCACAACGAAAACAAAACCTCGCGGTTTTCGTACGCTTATAACGCACGACTACGAAATTGGTGCGAATTTGGACCACTGCATTTTTACCGGCTGTCGCGAACGATTTTTTCGTGCTTTTTCCTCCGAAATTATTTGTTTAACGGCGACGCCTATCAGTTTCGTTTGAAATACTCGTTAAGGGTGTGTCGCGCGTACATTGCCGATAAAAAGTTCGATTAGATCGAGATCTTGGTACTTCGCGATTCGACAAAATTCTGAAAAAACTCGCGCACATCAAAGCTGTTGCGAACATTGATCTCGAGTGATAATAATGCCAAAAAGTTATAAAAAAATAGTTTGAACAAGCATTTCAACGAAGAAACGGTAAAAAGAAGAAAAAATCTTCATATGCAATAACTTCGTTAACTTTTTCGAAGACGTACGATTTTTTAATATTTATTTCCAAAAGGGTGGCACATTATTCGAAAAGGGGTTTCTAAGTAAACGGAAAAGCAGTTTCACAAACGCGTCCTTTGGAAATAATGCGAAAAATCGAATTTTCAAAATTCCGCTACGAAAAGTCAACAAATCTGACGAGCCAAGGTCAGAAAAAAAAAACTTTCACGGTTTGTTCTTTCGAAAATGCATCAATGAGCTCGCGAAAATTTTTCGCGATGGGCGATGCGACCCCGGGGGGTCCAAATTAGCACCAACCGCGCAAATCAAGAGTACGACTCCGTTGAAAGATGTTAAAAAATAAAATAAAATAAAATGATCCGTTCGATAACGAAAAAAGGTCTGAACATCGTGGAAATTGACCACGTGGCTTTGGCAACTCGATCGCAACGAGTTTTCTCAATGTCACGAACGAGCATAACCGTCTCTCGACACAATCTAGTGGCAGTAACGATGTGTCTGTATACGTGTGTGTGTGTGCTTTCGCTTTCGCGTGTCAGCCGCGTGATGAAAATAGCGGGCGACGACATTACAAAACTTTTCGTGTCCTTACATCCGAGACTGTACAATTAAGGGGTTAGGCCACTGTGAAAATTTCAAAAAATCCATTGTCGTTTGATGCGACTCAAATTGAACAGGAAGGTCCAACATACGGTGGAAGAATTGCAAAATAAAGGTAAACATATGATTACAACGATAAAACTGCTGGTAAAACTTTAACCCTCCGTGGTCACATTTCGGCAGAATAACATATTGGTCACACTGGGTAAAATTCACCCGACCAAATTTCAAATGGTTGCCATCTGAAAACTACAGTCCGATCGGGATTGATGAGATTGAAGTTTGCATCGTTGGAACGCAACGAAAATTGATGTTTCCGAATTTCTCTTGGTAAATCTTGCCCACAAAAATCCTTCAAGTATTTTTTAAGACATTTCTCTAGCGATCTACAATATAAATCGACAAAAGAAGATCTTCCATAATAATAAAAATATGGAAAATAAAATATGAAATGGAACTTTCGGTGCGTTCCAACGATGCGAACTTCAACATCATTCGGGATTGAAAAAATACCGGAAAATACTTTAAACGTCCTAGACCACGTGTGAAAAGTCGGTATGTCAAAATTCAAATGACAAAATGTTTTTAAAAAATCGTGAATAGGTTAATTTGTGGAAAAATTCACCTTTTCACTAAAAAAAATCATAACTTTTTGAATTTTCGATATTTTCAAGTAAAATTTGAACAGGCCACTCGTCGGACATGGTACTTCTAGGGGAAAAATCGTGGCATAGTGGCACTTCAAACCCTCGCCTCCTGGAGGGCCGGCCTTTGATCGAAACTAGGACCCATAGATGTTTAGACCCAAAGTTAGGTTTGGTTAAAATTTACCCACGGTGACCAAAGAGGGTTGAACGCATTTCTCTCGAGACTATCCTTTTCAAAACGGTGTACACGATTTCTCGACATCCAATGACCGGATTGACTTGAAATCTGGTACACTTATCGAGTGTACTAGTAGTTTAGTCTTGACCGACGTTTTTACTCGTAAGATGTTTGTTACATTTGTTATTAACAATAATATAGTCACCTTTCCTCGAAAAATCGAGAAAAAGAATACCGAATTTTTCTTTCGGTGATTTAAACACGATAACAAAAAACAGCTGGGTCAAGTCTTACCCCATATTATATATTTTGAGAAAAAAAATCGTTTCTTCGTTTCAGATCAACCGGATGGCCAAAATCAAGTACACCGTTGGGCCTCGCGTTCAAAGGTCCTTCACGAGATTGTTCATAACTTTCTCAATTATTAAGATTATTTAATGAAATTTGGCACACAACTTTGTCAATGTGCGTACAAATAAATGTTCAAACGACTTTTCAATCTTAATTTTCAATTTTAATTTAATTTCCTTAAAAATTAATTTTTTCAATTCAGCTTGTTTTTTTGGATCGTCACAGTAGCCTAACCGCTTAAGCGAGACGACGAACGATCGAATTATTATCGGAGCGAATGACGTTCCCGACGCCCTCGACTTAATCAGGTCTTCCAATTATACACCGGCATAGTAATTAATTAAATATGCGAATAACATAACGACTCGAGTCCATTATCTCGACTCGCCTCCTCACCGTCGACGTTCGCGGACCAACGCAGCCGGACGTACGCAGAGGGGGGGGGGGGGAAAATGCGTTTCCGGCGAGTCTAAAAATTCATTCAAAACAGAATGCATTCTTCCGTGTCTCGAGTTTTAATCGAATGCCATGAAACGACTCGAATAATTCGAGGACGTCTGACTCGTCGTTCGCTCGATAAGCATTATAATATATTTGCCAAATTTATGGTCTTGAATTTTCCACCGTCGTAATGCAACGAAATTTTCTTTTCATTTTCCCATTTCTTATTATTTCTTAGTATTTTTTACCTTTTATTTATTTTCTCATTTCTTATTATTTCTTAGTATTTTTATTGCTATCCGAATCCCTTTTTTCCAAATTCAGTTTATGGAACCCTGACAAGGATGTTAAAAAATGTTTCAGTAATTTTTCTCGTACTTTCACGAAATGGGTTTACGAGGGTAGATACTTTTAGGCCAGGAAAAAAATCGCTGATTTTCGTGGTTTTTATTTCAGAAGGAATTCTTCACTGTTTTCGAAACTTGGGATATATTTTATTACTACTTTTGCCTGTTAGGTGGTATTTGCGTATTCTGTTCGTCTTTAAAAATGGCAGAGGTTTGAACGCCAGTTTTGAAAAATGCATTTTCAAAACTGGCGTGACGTATAGCTAAAAAACTAATCTACAGATTTTGATGAAATTTGGTATACATCTTTCTAACCTCATTGTCTAAAACACGACGTTTAATGTTTTTTTTTATCAAAATAAAGTCTTTTATTGCAAAATGTAATCTTTTTTTTCGGAAAATTCAATCTTTTCGTTTCAAATTGTACCATTTGCTCGATTTTCAACATTTCTCACTTTTTCTTGGCTCATATGCTGCGTGTGAGTGTTAATGAAAGAAAAAACTTCGTTGATTTTTTTTCCAGATTAATCTTGCCGATGCTACGTGTCACGCCGTTTGACAACATCCCCCGCAACGCGTTTCGAAGACCGTGGCGTGCCTCCGCCATTTTTAAAGATTAGTTAAAAATAAAAAAATACCATGTAACAGCCAAAAATAGTAATAAAACATACCCTAAATCTGAAAAGTAATGACGTTGAAGTTTGCATCGTTGTGATACAACGATTTTTGTTCATTTTTCATTTCTTTATTTTTTCGCTCATCGAAAGACTTCTCGTTTGCAAATTGAGGTCGCAAATTTGACAAGAATACGTAAAAACGTTTGGGTGACTTTTGCAGCCGAAAAAAGTTCGAACAATTAAAAAGAATGGATTTCCGTTGCATTTCAACGATACAAAGTTCAGCCTGATAAAAAAAATGGCGAAGAAATCATTCCTTAAAAAAAAAGAATCATAAAAAACATCAATTTTTGCCTCGGATAATCACATCCCCCCCCCTGAATAACCCCGGTAAAATAACGAAGTTATTTAGTGCCAAGTGGCGTTGAATCACCACAATTTTTATTTACGAGGTTAAGTAACCGAATTTAAATTTTAAACGGAAATTAATTGGTGCTCGATTTCCCTTGTATCGTGTTGATAATTGGCAATGATGATACTGACTCAGCAACGCAATTATCGGAAATGGAGTAGCTCGGAAGATTGTTCTAATGCAGTTAGGTCGTTCGTGCTCTTTTTATCGAGTGTAGCACATCGGTTTTTGAAGTACCCGAGATAATGGTCCGAAACAATAATAACGATAAAGCTAAAGATTTGAAAGTATCAAGATTGCGCAAAAAATATGATGACGTTGAAGTTCGCATCGTTGGAATGCAAAGAAAACGATGTTTTTTTATTTTCCCATTTTCTTTGGCAGATTTAAGCTAGGAAAATCTCAAAAAAAATGTTTAAGGGTTCTTATTTAGTGACTTAAAACCCAAATTTACCGCATATGCATAAAAATCACAGTGAGAAACGAAAAATAAATTTTTAAATAACGATAAAGATGAAGGATTTGAAAGATCAAGATTGCGCTAAAATTGAAATAACGTCGAATTTTGCATCGTTAGAAAACAACTATTTTTTTTCCAAATTTCCTTTCGCAGATTTGAGCTACGAAAATCACGCAAAAATATTTATGAATTTTTATTTAGCGATTTAAAGCCCAAATCTGCCTCATATGATTTTGATGGAATTGAAATTTGCATCGTTGGAATGCAACGAAAATATATTTTCATCGCATTCCCAAATTTTTTTTTTTTTTTAACTTTTAGGCTACGCAAGTCATTGAAACATTTTGAAGAATCTTTAAGAAAAATATATAAGCAAAAGCTGCAAGAAAAGATTCAAAATAATAATAAAAAAAGGAAATAAAAAATCGAAAAGCATTTTCGTTGCATTCCAACGATGCAAACTTCAACTCCATAAAATATGATCGTGACAAAATTTTACGAAATATCGTGAATGGAAAAATTAGGCGATCGAAAAAAGAAAAATTTGCCGAAATATTTACCAATCTTCTTGATCAATTCAATAAACGATTTAATAAACGAAAACACATTTAAAAAAATACACATAACCTAAAAACGTACGATGTCGAAGTTTGCATCGTTAGAATAAAATCAAAACAATTGTTTTTTTTTTATTTCTCACATCTCCTTGGCACATTCAGGCGCATTTGGGCTTGGAGGAATTTTCGAATTTTTTTCTTGCGATCGTAATCGTAGATCTGCAACCCGAAGCTACGGCAAAAGCTTTCGAACGACGTTAAAATATAGAGAAGCAGCGGAACGGAAAATTTTCGTATCGTTTTGAGACGTTTCGCTCCAACGATGCAAACCTCAGCACCACGGAGGTCGGGAAAATTTCTGAGCGCATCGACGAGCGAGCGAGACTGGCTCGCTACTCGCGGTTTTTCGCCTATCTCGGACAAAATATGCATTCCGAGTATCCGTAACGCGGACTTGTGCGCTGATTTCAGGTTTTCGCGACCTCGCCGTATCTCAAAGCACTTTACAACATCGCGTAATATTTGTTGAACCCTTTCCTCGTGTACTCTCGTTGGGGACCAATTTTTTTAGACGCGGATACGCCCTTATAAAAATTCCACTTCCACTTCGAGAAACATATATATCAAGGTGGGAGATACGTTTAGGCGAAGAAACATTTTTCTCATTTTCATGTTTTTTTTCTTAAGAGGGAAGACTTTTCCGTCATTCTTGAGACTTTAGGCATCGTTTATTCTTACTTTTGACTATTACATGGCATTTTTTCAAATTAATATTTAAACATAACGGAGGTATAGCACCGTCTTCTAAACTGCATTTTCAAAACTGCTGTAGCTAGACAACCAATCGACCGGTTCTGATGAAATTTGATGTAAATCTTTCTAACCTTGTTGTCTAAAACAGGTATTACAGTACAAAAAAAAAAAAGTATTTTTCATTGCAAAAAGTAGTCATTTTTTCGGTAAATCCAATGCTTTTGTTTCAACGCGTACCATTTAATCGATTTTCAATATTGCTCACTTTTTCTTGGTTCATATTCTGCGTATGAGTGTTAACGAAAGTAAAATCTTCGTTGTTTTTGTCAGATTAATCAGATAAAAGAAGATTAATAAAAAAAAATATCATGTAACAGTCTTACAGTAGAGTAAGGTGCTCAATTATTGGCACTTTGAGGGCCCAATTATTGGCACTTTGAGAGCCCAATTATTGGCACTTTGAGGGCCCAATTATTGGCACTTTAAGAGCCCAATTATTGGCTCTTCAAGGGCCCATTTATTTGCATCTTAGGGCCCAATTGTTGGGCCCTTTAGGGACCAATTATTCGCACTTTGAGGGTCCAATTTTTGGCACTTCCAGGGTCCACTTATTGACACTTCAACGGCGCGCTTATTGAAACTTTAAGGGCCTAATTATTGGCCCTTTAAGGACCCAATTATTGGCTCTTCAAGGGCCCAATTATTGGCTCTTCAAGGGCCCAATTATTTACACTCCAAGGGCCCACTTATTGGCACGTTAAGGGTCCAATTATTGACGCTTTAAGGGCCCAATTATTGGCTCTTTAAGGGCCCAATTATTGGCAATTTAAGAGCCCGGTTATTGACAATGTAAAGGCCCAATTATTCTCACTGTAAGGGCCCATTATTATTGGCAATTTAAGGGCCCAGTTATTGGCACGTTGAGGGCCCAATTATTGGCCCTTTAAGGGCCCAATTATTGGCCCTTTAAGGGCCCAATTATTGGCACTTTGCGGGCCCAATTATTGGCCCTTTAAGGGCCCAATTATTGGCACTTCAGGGACCACTGTGTAGGATGATGTTGAAGTTTGCATGGTTGAAATGCAACGAAAATTTTTTTTGTTTTGTTTTCTTCCATTTTTATTATCATCAATAATCTTTTCTCACATATTTAGGATGAAGGTCTTTAATAAACATCCTGAAAAACGTTTGGGTGATTTCCGTGGGCTAAATGTGCCAAAAAAAAATTGGGCCACGAAACTGTCATTGCATTCCAACAATGCCGACTTCAATGTCATTGTGTAGGTAATAATGAATCAAAGAAGTGTCAATAATTGGTGGGGTGCCAAAAAGATCATTTAACGCTAGTGATAAAACATACCCTAAGTCTCAGAAATGGTAAAAAAAAAACCGTTCCTCAAAAATAAAATTATAAGAATCGGCCATTTTTTCCTCGCCTAAAGGTACCTCCCCTCTCAAAAACAAATTTAGCAGTTTCGTATTTCCGAAGTTTCTTTTTTTTTCTCAAAGAATCGATCTATCGGAAATGACTAAAACTTCGATTCGAGAAGTCGAACTTCCGTTGTAGGTTGGAATTTTTCTACGTGATTTTTCAGCAATGACATTTGAGGTTTTCATTTTCCGATGCTAAAACTTGCTCGCGATAAATACGAGGATTAAGAATGTCGAGTCCCAAATCGCAAATGATAATAAAATTCTGAAAATTTGGTACGTTCTTGTATGAAGTATTTCAGAGGTCGTGTAAAAATTTCACGACAATTAGGAAGCTCGTTATTGAACAATTAACATTCACAAATTAAATGTTGTCTTATAGAAACTGATGTAACTTTGAAATAACTTTTTCTTTTGACCTCTCAATTTTGCAATATCTACAATATACTGAAAGCAACGGAAACAAAACGAAGTGTATTGATACATTTTTTTTTATTTCTTTTAAAAATTGTTCTTAAAAAAATGTTAATTTTTTAATAACGAGCTTCTTAATCGTCGTGAAATTTTAACACGACCTCTTAAATACTTCATACGAAAACATCGAACATTTTCAGAGTTTTCTTATCATTTGTTTATTTCAACCCTTAAGGAGCTTGAAGTAATGATGATAGAATTCTGAAAATTTGGTATGTTTTTACACGAAGTATTCAGGAGGTCGTGTAAAAATTTCGTGACGATTAAGAAGCTATTTATTGAACAATTAACATTAACACGTTTCATAGGGACTCAACATCCTTAAAAGGGATTAAAGGTCAACGACCAGTGGCCGTGAGACGAAAATGAATCGATTTGTTGGGCAATGTTGGCGCGTCTCGCTCGCTCGTCATCGATCGCGATCGTTTCGTTCGGAGGGTAAAAAGAAAAAGACGATTGGAGATCGAGAATTCTCGCTGATGGCGAAAAAATTGCCTCTTACCGTTCGCTCTCATCGGCGGCTTGGGAAGCCTCGGCCAACTTGGCCGTGGCTGTGGCGAGACGTTCCTCAGATCTCTCGAGATCCTCCTCGAGCAGCTGAATGCGACGATTCAGAGCGGCGACCTCGGATTCGGCCTGGAACACGCGAAATGAATTACGCGGATCAATACAATGAGCCATTATTATTTAAATTTCACCTGTAGATGTTGAAATATCGAAAAATTTTGTCACTTTTCTTTTCGCCAAAGTTCACTTACTAAAGTGGTCTTCTCACTTTAGACGCTAAAAAAAAGCTATTTTCATGAATTTTTTGATAGGTTTATATTATAGATATTGATATTGAGGTTTATGTATTTTTTATATACTAATATTTTTTTTATTTGTTGATTTATTGATATTGATTGATTTTTGATATTTTTTTTGACTTGTTGGTTTATTGATATTTTTTTGATTTATTGATATTGATGTATATATTGATATTGAGGTTCATATTATTCATGATATAAAAGTTGTTACACTGAAGGCCTTACATACGCGAAAAAATTCGAAATTTTGCATTTTTTTATTTATTTTTCATTCCATTAGCCTGAACGATCAGGAATATTTTAAACTTTACGGAATTGCAAAATTCCAAAAATTGTTAAAGTTACAGCATTTAGAGCGTAACAATAGATACCTCGCGGTGTGCCCCGACCGCCAACTTCAAAGCCGTTTTTCCACGATTCACTTTTTTCAACCTTGTGAAAGTTCTAACTCTTGAACGAAGGTTCAGATCGCTTTGAAATTCTTACAACATGTTCTTAGTATCATCATCTTTCGTGTGAACCACAGAAACAAAAATTTCAATGACACGAAAAAATATAAAAAATAAAATACCCACAGAAAATTGAGTAAAGAAATTTTAAGTCTCGAACTTTTATTATAATACTTTTTTTTTAATAATATTGTTGGTTCACACGGAAGATACATTCATTATGCAATTATAAATATGTTAATTTTTTTTCTCAGACATCCACATCGATGCCGAGAACTTTCACCATCAACGCGCGCGCAAAAAAAATACATTGTCTTATTATGTTATATCTCCGCCATTTGTTGATATTTCTGATTTTTTTTACATCTGCTTAACCATGTGCATAAATTATGTGTAAAAAAAATGTTGTCAATATATGCGTCATTTCTTTTTAACCGCGTCTAGAACAGTACCTTCGAAAATCGGCGAAATCGCGTATATAAGGCCTTAATAAACACACTTTCGAAATACATTTTTAAAAAAACGTATTTCTTTAAGTCACTATTTATAGACGAAAATGGTATTTAAAAAAATGTCCTGAAAAAATTGTACGTCCGCTCTGTTGATGAAATCTCGGAGATGAATCATCCGAAACAAAAGAATCAAACGGTTTTAGATTCAGTATGTTGATGGCTGTAGCGCATATCATACGATTTTTTATATATGCAAAAATAACAAATTCGCGGACAATTTTTCGAAAAAACAAAAAAAACGTGCTTTTTCCACCGTTTATGGCAAAAAAAAATAGTGAACATCAAAATTTAAAAAAAATCCTCGATATGCGCTATAGCTACAGTTGTAAAGAATATGTGTTTAAAATTTCATAAGGGTCGGTTCCGTAGTTTCGAAGATTTTATCAACAAGCCGTCGAAAAACGTTGTTTCGAGAAAAACGTGTTTAAAGTTTTTTGGGTTACATAAATAATTTTTTTTTTAATGTATGTATCCCGAAAGTGTATTTATTAAGTGTTTAGCGTCTAAAGTAAGAAAACCCCTTCAGTGGAGAAACCAATTTTGTGTCAACCGAAAAAAAAATACGTATCTCATTGTTTTCAATGCTCTACCAAATACATGAGTTTCAGCATGACTGATGTTCCTTATGAGAAATACTTCCACTTTTGGAGAATCGATTTTCTCGTATTTTCTCGCCCTTTGGCAAAATAAACTGGGTAAAAAAATGTATGGAGGAAAAAAATAAGTATACTTCCATTATCAAGTACAGTGGCATTGAAATCAATATTTTTAAAGTTACTTTCCGTCATCGTGAAAAATTAATTGATTTATCTTAAAATGAATGCACCTTTGCGTATCTATTATTACACATATACATGTGATATTTTCCCTCGTCGTTAATCAATTTCCCAAAGGAACGAAAAACTGAAAAATAACGTTCACTCGAATAGCACTTGAGGACGCGTAAAAGAAATATATTTATTTTTACTCGATCTATTGTTGGATCAGTTGAATTTCCAAAAAGAGCGAAAAATAAAAGAATATTCCTTTTTGATTTTTATTTCTTTCAGTATTGAAAGTGTCTCGGGGCATAAGTTCCAAAGAACCGAGAGCGAATATTGACGACCTTTTTGCAATCGTACCAGAATTCGTAAATTTCTTTCTGTCACGTAAGTACAGAAGGATGGTAAAAAAATAAATAAATCTTCACGAAGCACGAAGTCGACTATCAACGCGAGAATCTCATTACTCTTCATTTTTCAAATAGAAGCGTATTTGAAAAATTGTAAAAACGTGCAAATGTGAGAACGCGCTCGGATGACGAGTCAATTAACATTCAACGCTCATCGTCTCGCTTATCGGTGACCCACCCAAGCCTCGTCCAAGTGGAACGAGCCCCGGCACCCACCGTGGCAAAATCGTGTTGATTTATTTTCTTTCCCAATCGAAACTGAATTTACACGTGTGCATACGCGCCTGCCGCACGCGTCATTGCTCTCAATCGTTTGAACCGGAAATCCGTCGGTAATTACGCCAGGCTATTTCCGTAGGTTTTACGTATATTTCCCAGGCATAACAAGTCCTATTTTTTGTTCTCCTTTTATTCGCGTTCATCTTTTATTCCTCGTCGTTGCTCATCTGCATGAGAATTCGATAGGAGTTTCACGCATGGAAAGAATAGTGTTTAGGAAACTTATTGTGATATTGGTAGTGTTTGCCAGATAGGAAAACTCATGTTTATTTTATGTATTATTCATGCGATATCTCTCTGAGCAATATATGTAAAGAGATATGACGTTAAAGTTTGCATCGTTAGAACGCAATGATTTCATTTTCCCGATTTTCATTCCCTGATTTCTCTCGTTATCCAAAAACTTTCTGTAAACAATTACAATCGTAGGTCCCTAATAAGAATCCGTAAAAACGTTTGAGTCATTTTCGTAGTCTAAATTGGCCAAAAAAACGTTGGAGCAACTAAAAGGGATTGACTTCCGTTGGATTCCAGCGATGCAAACTTCAACATCGTGGGTGGGGGCCAAACTTCGAACGGCCAAATATAGAACGAGAAAGATTTCGAAATGACAGAATTATAAACTCAAAATAACGAAGGATAAGTCATTCGAAATGTTATCCTTCGACCGACGACGAAATCGAATAACTATCACTTCAAAGGATTATTTATTTGAGAATATGTATTCCGATAGTCTGCAGTTCGACTCATACAAATACAGATTCGAACAATCTACAAGATTCATATCTCCGAAATAGAAAAAAGTGAGTATCTAATATTGGCAATACCATCTATAGCACAGAGCCATATATCGAGAATTACGAACTTCGAATGTGTAGATCTACGATGTTGAAGTTTGCATCGTTGCAATGCAACAAAAATTCAGTATTTTTCATTAATCACCTTGTAAATCCACGAATTAATGCCTTTTTTAGGTCACGAGTATCACTCGAACGTTTTTTTCGGGATTTTTAGGAACTTTTTCACCTTGAGTTTGCAAAATATTTTGGGTGGTAACAAAGAACATAAGAATTTCGTTACATTCTAACAACGCAAACTTCAAGCCCATTTTCAACATCCTTATTAGGTATCCACGCCCTATACCAAAACACCCTATACCCTATACCAAAAGAAGTTTGCATTTCAACACCATGTAAAATTGCATATCATCGATTCTCTTTTCTGCTTACGAAAAAACGCGGATTCGCAGTTCGGGCGTTTTCATTATCGACGCCCTCTAATTTTTAATCACAGACCCGCCGACGAGATTCCACCAATTCCAAGCGCACCTTTCTTTTTTCAACGAACGTGCTAGAATTATGCTCCCGACGGATGAATAAATCGGCGAACCCGGCGCGGTCCTCGTTAAATGAAAATCCGCAAAGGCGGAAGTAGACACGCGATAACGGAACGTAATCCCCCACCGTTCCGTTTCCGTTCGATGCCAATGGTTTCCGCATAAGTACATTACGGAGGATCAAACGTGGAAGAAGATATGGATACGAAGAAGAAACAGAGAACGGAAAAAACTAATATATCTGAATTCCTTCAATTTCTTTTGGCAGATTTTACCTACAAAAATTACCCAACGATTTTTTGGGATATTTATTCAGCAATATACATCTATTTTTTTTTTATATCCTCTATAACAATAAATAGAAAATAAATAAAATAATGTAAACTTCAGGACCATGGAATTTCTGAATTGTTCTCGTTCGAGACTCACAGTCGTGTTTGAGGATCGATAAGAGTCGCAAAAAAGAAAAGAAACGTTCGCGATAAAAATCGCATTGCTATACGATCGTGGGTGGGGTGGGGGTGGGGGGCTGCGGTAGCCCAGAAAAATCCCATGTGGCTCGCACAGTAACTTTTTCGAGCTCACGTATGCACGAGCGCGGAAAAACAGGCCGTGACGTAATTATACGAGGAACATATAAAAACGGCTCACAACATCGAACTGTTCGAAGTCAGTCCTCGTTTTTGCCACGATCGCGCGTTTGTACTCGCATCGATAGTGCAAACATTATTCCTCGTATATTTCGATTAATTAAATATTGGAATTGCGCGTTTGGAAAGAATCTAAAGTACAATCATCATCGGATGACGAACCGCTTTATCAAAGTTCACGCGATAATGCACTATCTTCGGAAATACGTACTTTTAATTCAGCCGTGAGACTGATTAAAAAAAAGGTCGATAATACTAAAAAAAAAAAAAATAATCGAACTTGTTCGATCACTTCAGACGTCAAAATATGTAAAATAATTTTGCAATTTGTGCACTACAGCTGTACAATTATCACAACTGACGTAGGTCATTGCGAATAATCTTCCTATAATTAAAAAAAATGATGATCTGGTAAGATCGTCATGTTTTATATGAAAAAAAAAACAATTAAATGAATCTATTTATATAAATCCTGTTTGCAAAAAAAAACACCAAAAAATTGCGTGTCCCGTTAAGAAAGTTGAATACCATTACCTCACTACCTGGAAGTTTGCGGAATTGGAATGCAACGGAAATTAATTTTATTAATTGGTTAAGTGATTTTGTCTGTCGATTCAGACCATGAAAATCACTTCAACGTTTTTACGTATTCTGTTTAGAGATTTACGATCGCGGTCGGCAAAAAGGTCTTGAACAATAATACAAATAAACAAATGGACAATATTTAAAAAAAAAGAAATGAAAAACAAAATCGTTGCACTCCAACGACGCAAACTTCAATGTGATATAAATTTGAAGGAACAAAAAAAAATAGAAAACCCCGTAATTGTTCATGACTTTTGGTAATTTCTTTTCCAAATCTCATCAATTTTTTTCCCCGGGAGGACAGTTTAGCGCAAAACAAATTTCCCGAGAGATATCAAGAGACCTTGTGTATTGTGTACACGACTTTGTTAACGTAAATACAAACAAATGTCCATACGCTGGATAAAGTTCCGAAAAGGGCGTAGCTCCGATTAATTTGGAATTTCGTGTACCCGTGTACTTTGACACGCTCATCGCGAATATGATAGTAAAAATACCCGCCAATTTGATTTTCAAGGTAACACCTCACAACAGTTATTAAAAAAAGTTTCTCTATTTTATTGTAATAAATGTTGGTCTGAGAGGAACTGTTTCCAACAAAAGTTGTAGCCTATAAAAATATCGATCTTTTATGACCTATACAGGTTTTGTCTAGCAAAGGGAGGACACCAAATGGGGTCACGGATTCAGCTCGTGTTTGTTTGTAATATAGTAAAGCACCACTAGAGTAGGATAGTCAAAGGATACAACCCAACGTGGAGTTATGAGCCGACAAATTCCAATCGAACTATATGGCGCATCGCGCGGACTAGTTTCGTTACGTTAGTTTTACACAATATAAAATAATTGACCATAATATATTTCTTTTTAATAATTGATCACAAAATCATTGATAACCGCAAAAAAAAAGTTTTTACAAAGCATTTATTTCGTAGCATTTGATATTTCATGGCTTTACAAAGCATCATTACCATACGAGTGCTATAGCCTGACAATGAGCAAATGGAGGGCGACAGTAACGTTGAATATGTAATAATGCAACTCGAAATATTTTCACGTTGTTTTGACGACAAATTATTTCGCCTAACTGTTTGTAAATAATTTGTAACAGTATAGTTTCTTTTCACCAAATAATTTGTGTGCGTATGTATGTGTGTATACAGGGTGATTCAGTATAGGTCGTGTATCCGGCAACTACAGATTCTGGACGATGTTCGGAGCGAAGCTACTTAGCCGTATTTTTTAATTCTCTGTACTATAGCTTTTAAATGGGAAGCAATAGGATTTTGGAATTCTAGGCCAACCAGAGTCTCTGTTTCGTACACGTTGGGAGACGCCTCAAGGCCGGGTTATCAGGTCTCCGGTCCTAAACGTTTGAAAAAGTGACAGAGTTCAGACAGCATTTCGTTTCGCGACCGCAAAAGTTCTTTTGTTCCAACCGAAGTTGCTGGGACCGCGCGTTACATCAAATGACTTATTTATCCCATTTGAATTATTCAAGATCCTATCATTTATGTGTATGTTACATTCATACATCATTTTTATTATTTGTGATATAATATTCTAAATAAATGTATATATTGTGCATGTAATTGAAAGTTCCATTAAAAAAAAAAGAAAAAAAGTTCACGGGCAGTGATCGAGAATCCGCGCCGCCTGAGTGGTAGTTGGGCACTCTGTCCTTGAGCTACGGCGTTCTTCGTAATTTTGATGTAACGAAACTTGTACGCACGTTGGGCCATATCCCTCTATTGGACTTTTTCGGCTTATAGCTCCACGTTTGTTCGTATCCTTTGACTATCCTATTCTAGTGGTGCTATACTATATTACAGACAAACATGATCTGAATCCGTGACCCCTAGTTGGTGTCCTCCCCTCGTAAAACCATTCTGTTTCAAGAAGAATGGGGTAATGCTCCGTCAAGTACATTACACCCCATTAGTGTCGATATTATCTCTTTACGATGATACTGAAGTTTGCATCGCTGCAGACGCAACGAACATTTTTTTTTACTTCTCGATTTTTGATGATCAACTAGTTGCTTTAGGTGTTTGGTGAAGAAACAACATATATCCGCTATGTACGTCTCCCGGAACTCAGCCTTGCGCACTTCACCGCAGGAAGTTTAGAGTTTGATCTTCATCCCTACATGTGAACCCAAACAATAAACAACACGCATACCCGAAAAGAATCTAGGAAAGGTCGAGCTGGAAAATTCAATCCACGGAAAACACGGCCCCCAAACCTAACCAAACCAACACAATCAAACCCAAACGAACCAAACAAACCAACTTGATTAAATCTTTACAAATAAAACATTAATATATCCGGATTAACAACGTCTACTTACTTATCCGAATATCCATTAAAAAACTACGTTTAGAGTGTCCCTAGGTTGAAGAAAAAATTGATCGCTTGCACGTTTGAACATCCTTGAAAAAAAAAGGCAAAGAATAATGAAATGTTGCCCTCAGGATCGTCATCCAGTTTGACTCTTGCGTCGAGGAATGACGCAACGCGTGTTTCTCGTGTGTTTAAAAAGGCTGCAACGATTGTGCTCGTACGTACGGAAGCATCGCCGCGTGTTGCCCGCGCACGGTCACAATTAGAGGCAATTTGCTCGGCAACGCGAGCACTGAACATAGGAACGCGCCCAAGGTTCAGCCACCTTCGATCGTGGTCGGAAACACGCGAAAGACGAGTTTCATGATAACGCGAATCGCCAACGAATCCATCAGCTGATCGGACGTATTCTTTTTTTCCATCGACTGTTGTGCTATTTTTCAAATGTCTAATTCCCAAAATCTTTTACAGAGTGTCGTCCGTCCGGTTATGAGCCGCCATCCGGACGAATAACATACGCTTATTCGTCCGAATGGCGGCTCGGTTCACGCCGTATTTCCAGTAGGCGTACATATTATTGTCATTCGTGTAAGCTGGTATCCGGACGAATAACATATATATATATATATAATTGTCCGGATAGAATGTGTTAAATTGTTGAACAAACTATCCGGACGAATAATTTACACGTAGTCATCCGAAGAAAATCTTTATAATTTTGTTTGGGTTTGGGTTGGTTGGTTCGGTTTGGATCGGTTGGTTGGTTGTGTTTGTGTTTAGGATTGTTTGGGTTGGGTTGGTTGGTTTTGTTTGGGTTTTGGGTTGTTTAGGTTTGGGTTTGTGTTTGTTTGGTTTGGGTTGGTTGGTTTTGTTCAGGTTGGTTGGTTGTGTTTGGGTTTGTTCAGTTTGGGTTTTAGTTTTTTTTTTTGGGTTTGTGTTTTTTGGCTGTGTTTGTTTGGTTTGGGTTGGTTGGTTTTGTTCAGGTTGGTTGGTTGTCTTTGGGTTTGTTCAGTTTGGGTTTTGCTTAGGGTTTAGTTTTTTTTGGGGGGCTTGTGTTTTCGATTGTTTGCGTTTGGGTTTGTATTGTTTGGCTGTGTTTGTTTGGTTTGGGTTGGTTTGTTTTGTTTGGATTGGTTGGTTGTGTTTGAATTTGTTTAGTTTGGGTTGGTTGGTTGTGTTTGAATTTGTTTAGTTTGGGTTGGTTGGTTTTGTTTGGGTTTTAGTTTTTTTTTTTGGGTTTATGTTTTCGATTGGGTTGTTTGGGTTTGTGTTGTTTGGGTGTGTTTGTTTGGTTGGGGTTGTTTGGTTTTGTTTTTTGGGGTCGTTTGCGTTTGTCATTTTGGGTTTGGATTGATTTGTTTGGGTTTGTGTGTTTGGAATTGTTTGTTCGGGGCGTTGTAGAGCGTGAACCGCGTGACATTAGCCGCTGTCCGGAGGAATAAGATACGCTTGTTCGTCCGCCGATAACCGGACGGCTAGCCTCAGCGAATGTTTTATTACTGTGCAATAGGAAGAAAAACAGATCACTGGCACGGTAGAATTACCTTTACTGCGACATTGTCCCTTTTTTTCTATGCTGATTCGAGCAAGCTGCGCCCTCGCACAACAAGAACGAAGAAAAGAACGAGCGAAAGCGAGAGCAACGACGCGGAGGAAAAATAATACCGCTGGACAACAACTAGGGACAATGCGGATGGAGAAACCTGGCGAATTCAGACGAAAGGAGAAAAAATCAAAACAAACGAAAGCGAGAGAGGTAAGTAAAAGCTGAGAGCCAGGACAAAGATTCGGACACATTCTCGCATTACATAGGCAAAGATTTTTCACTCTCCCCAATCGCGATGAATCGCCTTGGTTGGAAAGACAAGGCAATTCCCCTTTCCGGAAGGTTTCAATCAGCCGTTTCGCGACTCACGCTCGCTCGTCTTTCGAACATTGCCATGAAGAAACAAAAAATAACGCAAGAGCTTACGCATCACGAGGGCGCAAGTTGCCCTTTGCGACAGGCTGCAATCGCGAGTATTTGTCTTTGAATTGTTAAGTTTCCGGTGGCGCGATACATCGCGGCCAGGAGGCACACGTATCGTCACTTTCATCTTGAGGACCCGGCGAACAGTCAATTGTACACACAACGACTCCACGGAGATATCCAAGTTTTCATCGGTGGACGGCAACGAAAAATAATAATTTTTGACTGTTCAGTTCCTTTATTTTAACTCTGAACGAAACTTCGAAGTAAACACGCGTCACCGGCATCGTATTGAAGTTTGCATCGTTGGGATGCAACGAAAATTCATATTCATATTTTTATTTCCTTATTTTAAATATTATGCGAAATCTTTTTTGCAATTTTCAATTGCACATTTGCAATTTTCAATTCCCGATGATAATCTTTAACAATGTTTGGTTAACAATGGATTTTGGTAGCTGAAATCTGCTTGAATGAATTTGAGAAAATAGAAAAACATCATTTTCGTTGCACTCCAACGATGCAAACTTCGATCTCATGTTACCGGGACTCGTTAATTATCGTCTTAATTACGATTTCGCGGTGTAGCTGCGTCGCGAATGGGGCGAGCTCGAACAGGAGAGGGCTTTTGTGGACACATACAGGGTGACTGTCGAAAGATGGCCATGTGTTCTTTAAGGGCCTTGCGTGGAGATTTTGCGACCGAGAAAAATATTATTTTCGATTGTTTTTCAAGTACTTTTCGGAAAAAAAAAATTATAGCATATTTTTGTGATGAGTAATATTTGCCACAAAAACATGAGCATTCTGGGGAAAAAAGTAAAATTGAATTTTGAGCACAGCAGAGTGACGATAAGTTCCAAATACGAAGCCCACCTAAAAAACTTTTTCCGTGCATCCCGTTATCGAGAAAAAAAAATGCAAAAGATGCATTTCTATGTGAATCAGAGGAATTTCATTCCGTGAAAAAAATATTGCACGAGAGTCTCGTATTCGGAATTTTGATTTTTTCCAGAATGCTCAATCTTTTCTGGCAAATTTCCAAATTTACAAGAAATACGACGAGAAACATTCGAAGGTCGTTGACCATCTCACTTTTTTAAAATCGATCTTCATTTTTTTATGTTACGTAAAAATGACGACTTTTTCCATAAATTCCGTAAGCTCGCGTTTCAATTCGTCGCCACGTTGTTAACATTTTTTTTAAATCGACCAACGGCAACGACTCGTATATATTGTTTACTTGAATATCCCAATTGGTTTTTAGACTCCCGATGGATGTTCTTGAAGTTTGCATCGTTGAAGCGGAACGAAAATCCTTTTTCGTATTTTCATTATCAAAAAAAAATAGATGTTTGTTAATATGCAAATTCTAGGATAATAAATGCCATAAAACAAAACCCTAGAAATAATGAAAATGAGGAAATAAAAATAGAAAGACATTTCGTTGCGTTCCAACGATGCAAACTTCAAGACCATTCAGATGAACCGTTCAAAAGCTGGAATATCCACCGCCAAACGTGGCGAAAAAATTTTCATCCGTCGACGGCCATGTCTGTTGTGTTTCCGTACTTTTTTTTAGTGATTTTTATAACGGCTCTCAATATATGTACCCTTGTGTTTAAAAAAATGCGTTTATTTTTCCCCAACCGCTCCCCGGAAGAAAAAAGATCGGAATCTCGCCATTCTTTCGAGCCTCTCGAAACATTTCAGCACCATTCATCAAGGAGCATTCAACAAAAGTCTACGCGATCGGATCCGCGGGCGGAAAGTGAGTTATTCATATTTTTCAATGAAATTAGGTACACAACTTTGTTAATGTTCATGCAAATAAATGACCAAACGATTTTTCAATCTTGTTTCTTCAGAATGAATTGTTTTGCCTAACCCCTTAAAAAAACAGATGGCCGCCGTATAATTGTCAGCCTGGCTACACACGTCCATGCAGGCAACTTGAGCAAAGAAAAACTATCTACACCGCGATTTTATCTCTTCGCGTAGCTGGGCATTCTCGACGTATTCCAGAGCACAAGAGATCAGAAGAAAGAAAGAGAGAGAGAGAGAGAGAGAGAGACGAGAGAGAGAGAGAGAGAGAGAGAGAGAGAGGGGGGGGGGAGAAAGATGAGCGCC